>CM046434.1:45261907-45837792 GCA_025506505.1 Flaveria sonorensis
TTGTATTGTTTGGGGTGTTTGTGTAACTTTGAATAATTTGATGATTGATATTAAAACCTAGCAGCCGATTGGTTTCTGGAGTATCCAGAAATGGGTTTGTTTTTTATCTTTAGCTTTTCTCTTTTATCTCTAGATTATTGTTTCTAATTTGATCAATAACTAATTAGTGTTCTATCAGCGTAAAAACAATTTTATTATGTTAATAATCTAAATCTATGAAGTTTTATTGATGTAGGAGGTTGTATGTATTAAAAATAGATGTTGGCTGCTTTTCAACGTTCGACATTGCCTTTTGCATAATTTCGTTTTACCAATTTGAGATTAAACACAACCAAATCAAACAATTTTATAAGCAATTGTTTCCGGATGACAAGTATGTTTCCCTTTTGTTTCTAACAGTCTGTTGATATCTTGTTCATCATATATTTAATTTTATTTCTGGTGGTTCATAAACAAGATATTCTCCCAGGCATTTCGGTATGTGTAAAACTTATTCGTGTTTTAATTGTTTTTGTGTTCCGGAAGCATGATTCAAGATTGAAGATGTTGTAAAGACACAGATAATATGGATAACTTAGAATAATTATCAACATAGCAGCTCTAGAAGCAACCACCCTACACAGATACTGCTCAGCAAGAGATGGCGATGACAATGAAGTCCCTGAACTTGGGGCGGGTGAAATTTTTGAAGCTGCTGCTGAGGAAGCACAAAAATTATAAGACATTTATTTGTGTTGTTATATTACTTGTGTGATTTGGTAGGGGTATTTATCTCTTTTTCAAAAAGATAATTATGTTATTTGCATATATACTGTTGTTAATTGTTTTTATATATTCTTAGTTGACCTGTACACCTGTAAAGTTCTAATTTCTAGAGTTATTAGATGAATCTTAATTTTTGTTGGCATACTTTGAGAATATGTCTTTGATGTTCTATTAGTCCACCATGAGTCAAACAACTGCGAGCTTTAAATCAGTACATAGGAAACTAATAACTCGCAGGAAACTAATAACTCGTTTATTACAAAGAATGACACCCAAACTCACATTATTATCACTTAAAGCACACACCACCAAACCACCACTAGTATAACCCAACCAATACCCATGTAACTTTGTTGACTCGGTTCATACACGACTCAACTCACTATTTTACACTATGATCTCAATAGACCACTTATACATCTCCTCTTGAGCAACTGGAACCATAAGTGTCACTAATCCACTTGGATCATCATAATTGAACTCTGTATCATTGCCATCAATGGTGCACTTAAGAGGACATTGAGATGAATAAGCTCCAAATCTCCCACATCCCCGAACTTTTAGTAACACAATTGCAGTTGCTGGTCTAGTTTGACTTGAATCAAATTCAGATTCTGAAGCTAAATTGACTTCGAAATGTTCTAATGCACCACCGCTATTGAACATGTCGAGCAGCCCTATTGGTGCAACTGATATGTTTTCTGTTATTTCCTGTTTAAAGTCAAACGGGTCAAACAAGTTTAGTTTGTTTACTTCATATATTGATTAGAGGTCAAATGTTTAGAAGAGACATACCTTTAGAGGACAGAAATGGAATAGCTCATATTCTAGAACCTTGAGTGTTACTGGCAATGACACACCTTTGGGTAACCGAATTACCTCCCCTGCAACAACAAGCAGTTGGGCAATTATTATGTATGAACGTCGTGCATGACATATAAAGGACAGGTGACAGTTTTGACCCATTTTGCTGAAGTTTATAGGAAGGTTGAAATGGTGCTGTACCTGATCTTTGACAATACACAACTGTTTCACCATCCCAATCCTGACCCGAAACTTGATTTAAGGCATCCACATCAGCAGCTTGCACAGAACCCGTAAGAATACCAGGAGATGCATCATGGATTCGGGTTTTCTTTTCAATTTTACACCAACCAGCCCCTTGGCAGTTGAATACACCCACCACACCAGTGCACTTATTCACATTCCAGATCTTAAGTAAGCTACATGAACATTAAGTCAAAGTCAGTTTCCTTCATTGAATTAATGAAGTGATCAACTAAAATGAGGGAATAAAGAGGAGATACCTGACTCCATCTCTAGCCGGGTCAACAAAGAGGCAATCAAGTGTGGGCCTTCCTGGCAGTTGAGCCCGCAGCACTGAACCATCTGGGAGAACTAACTTCTTTAAGAGGTCAAAGTTGTGATTGCCTGGCTTGTCGCTGATAAAGGTAATTACTATTAGTTTATGGGTTTCATGTGTTTAAAATTAGTATGGTTAAGAAAAAGAATAATATGTATGATTTATATACCTAACATAGATGGCACATCCACCAATAGCTCGAGCTGCAGCATGATAATCAGCAGCTGGATGAAGACTCTGAAAGTAAAAGAAACTAAGTTAGCTTAACTTCATTTCTACTTATTAACTTTAACCCAATAGTGGAGGTGGTAATTTCGATTCATTTACTTGAGAAGGGATAGATTCAGATTATGTTTTATCGTCAACGGGTTAACCGATAAGTTACAAAAATGACTTAAAAAGAAAACTAGTCAAATGGGTCAAACAGGGAATAACCAAATTAGTCTTTGTTAAAAGAAAACCTTCAAAGTGATTCTACTTCTAAAGATTAATTATTTATAAACAAATTTTTTTGCAGTCATAGTTGACACGTAAGTTGTTCATAAAAAAGCCGAAAAATTGGACAAACAATGTTTTGTGTCAACCTGACCCGTATGAATATGAAAAGTGCCTGATTGGGCATTACCAGTCACATTGTTTTTGAAACATGTTGACATGTTCACCTATAAATGGGTCGATATAGATTATTTACCATCTCCAAAGAGTGAAAAAAATAAATATTGGATAAAATGAAACGGGTTAAAAGTAGCCCGAAGTGTAGTGTATTAAAAACCTATTAAATCATCTCAAATAATTTTTAAATTCTTATGACAAAACATAGAACTTTAAATTGTGGGAAAAAAGCTTTCGGGTCAACCTGATCACACCCAAAATTTACTGATTTCGACTTGTCATCACACCCGGTACATTTTCCCACCTCTATTGACTAGTATACTTACATGGAACATGTCCCAATCCGGTTGCATAAACTCTCCTAGAAACAGTGTATTATAAGCCACAGAAGAAATATGGATGGTGTGAGAAGCAGGATCATGAGGGTAGAAATCATCAGAGGCTCTAATAATGGCAGTTTGTTTAGCACTATAAAGCCCATCTGTATTATGACACATACAAGCAATGCAACCATTATCTTTGAAATTCTTAGCAATAGAAGCTTCAAGAGCCTGAATATAGCTTCGGGTCAGAGAAACTCGGCCACCGTGGCCCGCCCCAAGTGTTTCTATGATATTTTGAACATCAACTTTGACTCCATCAACTCCACATGAAGCAAGATATGCATGGAGCTCATTGTAGAAGTTGAAAACTTTTCTAGGGTGAACTAGGCCCAGACCGTGAACTGATAGGCTGTCCATGACTATGTCGGGCTGGTTCCCTTTTACACCCGGTGATTGAACTGGATAGGCTAGAGCCGGGTCGTAATGTTCCATACCGTCTCCGGTAGGGTTCACACCACCCCAGTATCCAGCTAGAGCATGCCAAACATATACATACCTGTGGAAATCCAAGTCAGGTAGAAGCTAAATTAATATGCATTCTTTAAGGGGTTAATTAAATGAATAAACAACCAATTTTTAAGGGGTTAAAAATATTTGCAACAGAAGTGATTACTATTTTATGTTATAGAGCAGTAAACATACTTGACTTTATGCTGTTCCTTGGCTTCATCTACAACATGTTTTAAGCCCGGGGCATGCTCATCCTTTTTCTTTTGGAATTTCTCATTTTCTTTGATTCCAGTCAGTCTATTTGCAAACCTACAAGATTGATTATGGACCAAGTCAACATAATGCATAATAATTTAAAAAGGTGTACGGATGTGCATTTTGAAAGTGATTATATCAGAGTAACCCTTTCTTCTAATGCTTCCTCTTTACTATTCTAGTATTGGTTTCATGCTGTATTTCACTTAACCAGCCTCAAGTTTTTATTTATATTCCTTCCTATGGTTATAGCCTCTTTGATATGCTGCTATGTTTTGTGAAGTTGTAATAATTAGATAATCAGATGTATTAAATGTTTGACAAACTTGATTGTATAAAAAGCTAAACATATTTATATAGAAGCTAAAAACTTATTATATCAGGAAGATTTCTTACTGTGCTCCTTCTTGCACAACAACATTGGGGTCCTTGTTCTCGTTACCAATCTGTTGCCAACCATCGTCTATAATGAGGAAGCGAGGTGGGGTCCCTCCAGAAGATAAACTGCAAAAATAACCCAAAAAATGTTCAAAAAAATGTTCACTTTGCAAGCTCGGATTCTCTTTATTTAAACAGAAATGATATTAGATGTGAGCGCTTAAATTGTATTAATAAGTATTCATTAAAATTAAGTGCTCATAGCCGGTAGGCCAGCTTAGCAAGTGTGTAGAACCAGCTCCAGCTCAAAATTTAACGAGTCATCTCGGCTTAGTTCAGAAACTCTGAACGAGCTGTGAGCTCAAACTTTGCTTGAATAAAGCTTGAGCCAGCTCGTATGTTTTTGAAGATTAGATTTTGTATTTCTTGCACGTATGAGTAGATATAACAACAAAAGACCGTAATGGGTTCTTTTTGCCTATAAAAGTTGAGTTTCTTAAATCTCTTGTGAGCCAATGAGCTATCAAAAAAGGTATCAAAGTCTATGTCTAGGCGTTAAATGTTTTGGTCAGTGTTCATTTTGGTGAAAACTGGGTTAAAATGTCTATTTTGATAATTTTCCATTTTGATTACCTCTTGAGGCCTTCTTCAACGCCCTCTGCAGTGACATCAGTGTAGAAAGCATCCCACGTGCACCAGCCAAACCAATCAAGTAATCCCGGTAACTATATTTCAACCATAAAATGGTATAATTAAATTAAGATAAAATTTTCATATCATCAAGAAACTTAATAGGGAATGAAGTGTTTTACCTTTTTCTTCTCTCGGTGATGAAATGTTTTCATATGGTCCTCAACAGCCCTGTTCCAAATGCATATATTTAAGTTAAATGTCAAGAAACGCAATAATAATCATTATATTAACAAAGATTATTGAAACACCTTAGAATAGGTCATGTTTTGCATCTTATATGGGTATATATATCCCATTCTAGAAAGGGAAACATGTTTTGATTTTGATGAGAAAATCATGAAAATGGTCATTTTGACACGAGTTATTTTTACGTAAGTAGTAATTTTGTCCAACTTTTTGAATGCATAATCATTTGACATAATTGGGTGGACAGTCAACTGGTTACGTCCGAAGCAAGAAGAACTTATTGGGTTTAGGTGTCAATCTCATTGGTTACAAAAGATGGGCATGCCTTTTTCGGTTTAGGGCTGACATGTCATCACTTTATTCGTGTAATCATTTGTAACGGTCAAATGGTTGCAGTTTTGTCATTCAAATGCTTATTTTAGGTATAAAAGGATGGTCAAATCGCCCAAGCCTAATTTTCCCTTCTATAAAACCAAATTTGTTATTTTTATACTTCAAAATAGTGGCAGAATGTAAAATAACTGATTTCACAATTAAACCAGACAAAATAATGCAAAATGTAAAATCTAGGTGATTACTTAGTAACAAAATCAACATAACAGTGTTAGGTTAGAAAGCAAAGCTGTAAATATAGATATGGGTTCAAATCAGAGAGTGAAATAATAGTAATTTCAAATATTCAATCCATTAACTTACACGGATAGGCTGGTTTGAGTTGTATTTTATCTCAAAAAGATCAAACCATAATATTAGGTAAAAGGAAAACAATCAAACATGTAGAATGAGCCAAAAATGTTGAAAGTTTCCAGGAATAATGTCGTTTTGCAGTCATAACTAGCATAATAAATATATAATTAAAAACCTTTTGACGAAGAAGTGTTTACAGGCCAAGCGAACCTGACTTGGTCCGTTTCAGTCCAAACTAAATAGGATAGATTTTAACCCAAACCCATTACCCAACCAGTAAGAATCATAATAATGAAAGACGCATACAACCAAGTTGGCAAGTGAACTTACTTTACAGCATGTGTGATGACCTCAAAGGGATTCGGTCCAGCATGCATGTAGACAAGATGGAGCCCTTGGTTGGTTTCAACTGCATGATCCCCTGTGTAATAAAAACCATGTGAAAAGTTAGCAAATCCCTTAATTATTTTACCTGCTGAAATGTCAAAATTGCACAAATCAAAGTTGCCAAATCAGATACTTAAGCCTGGCAAAAGGGCGGGTCTGCTCAAGTAACAGGTCAAAATGGGTTCAGGTCTAACAAAGTTTGATCACAATAGTTGTGAGATAAAACAAGCAGTTTTAAAAATGTATCATTTTGGTTTGTATCAAAGTGGGTCGTTCGTCATAATTGCTACCCTAACAAATACTTGAATCGAATTTATGTACTGACCACTCTCAAGGCAAATCTCTAGTTCATTCTTGTCATTTCCCTGAAGAACAGCCCTGAACTGGCCTTCTAAAAGAGGAAGGAATACGGTATAAATTGTGGGACTATTATCGTTATCATCTTTGCTCTCCACAAGCATGAATTGAGTCTCTAGAGGAATATCCTTTCCACATGTTCCCATCCTCTGAGTCATCCACCATAGCTTGAATCGAAAACAGCACATAAATCGAAGATCCCTGTTACAAAAGAATAAACTCGTTTAGGAACCCCCTTGAAGACCAATTGTCCGCATAAACTAGGTTTTATCTAATTCTGTTGGTTAGCAGGGTATAGGTGGGGCATCGTGAGGTTTTTGGTAATGGGTTATCACGCTTACTAAAAAATCAGTTTAGGAACTTTTTCAAGATTTTGGACTATAGTATATATAATCTTTTTGATATATGCTTAGTCCTTAAACTCCAAAAGATTCATAAGTGAATACATAAAAAACTATTTCAACTCTAACCATGTTGTCTAACAAGAATTTACAAACCAAGTCACTAAGGGACGTTTGGGATTGCTTATTTAAACAACTTATGTTTATGCTAACAAGCAAAAGTAGATAATCAGCTTCTTGAAAACAATTTCTTCAGGATGGGAGTAAACTTGTAATTTTGGATCCAACAGAAAAATCGGTTTGAAATAAGTAATCTCACATTCTTACTAAAACAATTTGTATCACCATTAACTAAGAGGGTAGCATAAACAGTTTTGTTCATCCAAACACTCAAAAACACTAATCTACTTTTGAAAAACACAATAAGCGAATAAGCAATGCCAAATACCACCTAAACATATGCTTTTATAGAATCTTGAATATGATAATTAAAGTACAAAACAAGTCTTGAACTTACTCTAAGACTCCCACAGGGAAGACGTGAAGACTTTTGCTATTTGATGATGTTGCACCAATGAATGCACCAGTCACAAGTGCTGAGCCTGTTCCGGGAGTCAACACTATGTTTTCCGGCACTCCTTTGAGGATGGTTTTCCCATGCACCACAAGATTGCCATCATCAATGGAGATCTTTGGAGTAATCGTCATCTTTAAATCTACATAAATGAAGAAAAACCCATAAATACATGCTCTTTTTACCAAATTCCAACAAAACTGGTCAAACATATTCTGTCCTCCACAGATCATAACCTGTTAAAGGGGTCGTGTTTATGGGCAGGCCCGTCGATCCCGACACAAGGCCAAAATCATGTCGGGCATATTATCCCGACACAAATATTCACAGGTTGGTTGATATGAACACCACCCGTTTAGCTCTAATCTTTTTATTTTTCATGTATTAGTACTTTAAAATTACAACTTCACAAAATATACAAGTTTATACAAAACAATCACGTTTAAATCATTTAAACCGATGTCAATTTCTCTTTTCATTTCTGAATTTGAAATAAAGTACCCAATCCATTTTATGACAAAATCATTTAAAGAAATATAGAAAAACAAAAGGGCTAAAAGGGTCCACTGATAAGCATGCCACGTCAACCCGAACCCAAGATTTCGACCCGAAAACGACCCCAGCCCCTTTTTATTTTAATCCACCAAAAAGATAAATAGAGATTTTATATACAAAGAAAAGAACAAAAAGGGAAAAAAAAACAAAAATTTCAAAACCCAAACCCTAGGTCAAACCCCTTCCTTCCACATTCATCCATAAACTCGAAAATTCCAAACAGATCTAAACTCAAAAATCACGCAATCACCAGTTCAATTCCTTCAACAAGAGACAACAATCGAGCAAACGTTGCACTCAAAGTATTCAAAACTTCAAATGCACAATTCAATTACTCCATACACGAACGAACAATCGATCGATAATTCAAACCTAAGTCAATCACTCCAAACGTTCTAATCAAGTTACTGATCAGATATTAATCCGAAACGTTAAAACTCACCTTTCTCTTCAAATCACCACCTGAAGAACAGCTAATTTCGCTTCAGCTTCTCGAATCAAGCTCCCAAATCACAACCAAAACCTCTGCTTTCGACCTCTATCCAATCAGCACAGAAGCACTGCACTTTAACGATGAAAATGCAAGCTCCAATGGAGATTTTGGAGGAATTAGCAACGAGAACACTCAGCAGAAACCGCTTGAGATCAACCACAATTGAATATGTTTAAACTTGAAAGAAATTGGGGGCAAATGGGGGCTTTATATACCTGTGAAACGATGAGAAGATGGCGGGTATGTTCGAACAAGATCATGCCACGTGTTGGAAGCACGTTGGACGATGGTTTTACCCTTGAAAATGAATGTTTTTGATATGATAAGCATGTGAATGTGTGTAGCAATTTGTATGTTTTAGGAAGTTTATGATTAAACGCAATTCCCGAAGCTTCACGTGTGATCTTACGAAATCCAGAGATGTGTGTATTCACGACAGATATTATTATTATTATTATTATTATTATTATTATTATTATTATTATTATTATTATTATTATTATTATTATTATTATTATTTATTATTATTATTGCTGTTTTCTACACCCTCTCTTTGAATGGACCTTAATAACATTATCTATTCGCGTAATATCGCGTCAGCGTATCACGCCACCTCAGCATATCATCTCAATGATTGATGCATGCAAACGGAAATGAAGAAACAATACGAGGCACATCTGTAGATTTGATTTAATGGTGTTGGTTGAGATGTATTTAAGTTTATTATATTTTCTAGTAGATTTCTTTAATGATTTTGCGATGTGTCACATGATTCGCATGAAACTTGGGTCTTTTATCTCTGGAGGTTGATGTTTTGATATTTTTGTTAGGAACCATATTTGGAGGTTAGGATGAATGTGTTGTGCAATCTAGGAGTTAAAATATGAATGAAGTTTCTAAAAAACAATAAAATGCATATCTAAATGTAAGATGTTATTTATATGATGATTTTAATACTATGTTTGTTTGAAATTTAATATAAATCTTATATGATGAATTGAAGTGAATAATGATGAAAAGTTGGATATCAAAAGTTGAATATCTTTTACTTAAGCTATAAAATATTAATAGTCGAGGATATTCTGCACGAGCCAATCTTGGCTCGAGCTCAAGTCATTTGCACACCGAGCTCATTTTAAGCTATTTTTTGTTAGTTTTTTTTTCAAGCAAGATTCGAGCAACAAGCTATTTTGGATGGACTGATTAAGAGTAATAACATCTCTATTGTCTTTCTTATAGTGACCAAATGAAAAGTTGTTGTAACTAGACTTCATAAAAAGTTAAGGATGCATGATACACTCCACTAATTACCAAAGGTCTTGTAAAGTGTCATTATGGCTTTATATACATGCTTAGATATATCTATTGTATGTGTATGGGGCCTTCAAATAGAGTTAACCAAACAAGTGTAGTGGGTACCCTTCCTATGGCTGCAAAGTTATTCTCAACTCTCAAGGTTGCAAAGTATGTCAGCAGATTACCCCCATGTAAGTCGAAACATATCGCAAAGTAAGTTGAAAAATGATAGATTTTGGAAGATCGTTATAAAACTTTGTTTGCTAATGTTACTAATTCTTTTCTTTGTAGGAAAGAGAGCTTAAGCACCACACTTCTATTATTCACGTTTTGGGTTTTCTTGAGAGTATACGTCAAACACATAAAAACAACAATGCTAAATAAGTACATATTGTTTTGTTTTTTTGTTTTAAAGGCTAATAAACCCCTTTTCTAAAACATCTTAAATTATGAGTTTTATTGTGTCCAGTTATTTACATATTTGTACATAGTTGTGCATCTTATGATGTTGAATAATCGTTTGACTCAAATTGAATAGCTATGGTGATGGGACATCTTATTGTATATGTCATTGAATTTGTTAATCTTCTTTTGCATATCCTTCCACATACAATTCATCTGATGGATGGTGTGATCAGTAGCTCCACCTACCGTTTTGAAATACTCAATAAACGCTTTTCGGTAAGGAAATGTGAACCCAAGCCTTCGCCAATGCAGTTTATTTGTTTTTATTTCATGGTCCTAGCTTCCTCCTACTAAAATTGTTGTGACGAAAACATTGGTATTGAATAAGACTTGAACTCACCGCCTTACGGAGGCATGAGTTGCATACTCCGAATCAAGTTTGTATTTAGCAACCATATATATATAGGGTCAGAATCATTACAGAACCATTTTTTTATTTTCAGAACCAAAAGAACAATTGATTTACATAAATGTAAATTACGAATCATTGATTTACATAAATATAAGTTAAAGCTGATGATATTTAGTTGTTTTACATAGTTTATTGTTCATGTCTGATATACACATATGTAAAATAGATTAAGTATCACCAAACTTAATTTACACTTATGTAAATCAATGGTTCTGTGGTTCTGAAAATAAAAAGTGATTCTGTAATGATCCTAACTCTATAGGGTATATATATATTTATTTATATATAAAAGTTTGATAAATAAGGAGATAGATATTAACACAAGGATGAGAAATAATCTTAATCACAAAATACAAGAGACTGTAAATAGTTTGTGAAAGTTCACTAATCCACATGGTTTAGTACAATGTACCTCCTTGAAAAGTGGTAAATTTTATCCTTCTTGAGTCGGATTTGACTCTTTACGGAGAAGCAATCTTACTTGGATTTGAACTTTGATTACTTTAATATTAAATGATAACCATTACGTGGAAGATACAATTTGACCTCTTTAGATCTGTAATATTAGATCCCTCTATTATTACAATAGTTTTTATTAAAAAATAAAAGTAACTTGTCATATAATCTGACTAATCAATTATTAAGTTTATTTAAAACAAACATTATGTATGATATGATTACATGGACAAAAAACAATAAATTGTTGATTGATTCTTCAATCATTGAGCCGTGACGCACCATTATAGTCCAAGCTCGATCCAATAAGATACTTGCTATCAATTTGGTTTTTTTAATTTTAATTTTTATTTTTCTAAGTTAAATTCGTAAAACTCAGAACCATCATCATCTTCGGCTTTCAAATGGGTCGTGTCACGTGGTTTTGGTCCTTGATGAAATATGAAAGGAGATGGTGATGGTGTTTGGGATATTACTATTATATAGAACCACGTAAATATTTATGATAAACCTTTATGTGTTCAGAGGTTAAAAGCGGGCTTTTACCTAAAATTACTTTTATGGGTTTATTATGAGATATTTGGGTTTTGAGTCCAATACTTATATGTCCAAGATTTGGAGTATTCTTTTGCAAGAAACTTGCTGGTAAAAATACAAAGTACAAGGATAATATCGGATTTTTGAGCCACACGTTCAAAGTCAGGATGTAATTCGGGTCCCTATTCACGAACCAGAGAAATGAATGGTACATGATATTACATTTGAAATTTTTACCACATATGATATCATTCTAAAGCTTCCAGATAACCCACTACGCCACAAACAACACAACCTCAATAAACTCTTTTCTTACGAAAAATGAGACGCATCTATCCAATCAATTAAGAGTACTATTGATCTTGATCTAAGAAATTATTACATTTATTCATATGTTATTAACTTATAAATACTTTTTGTTTCAAAAATAAAAATTTGAAGAAGAAATAAGAAGTTAAAGATGATCGAGTATTTTGATCACTAATAATACAATTAAAAAAGATTATAATAAAAACTTGATCACTTTAAAAAAGACATATATGTTATATGTTTATTCTTGGATGGTGTAGCTCGCAACTCTAGGAACACCTAAGTAGTTTTATGATCAATTTTCATTGTTTATATGTTTCGAAAAGGCGAAAAACAAATATTATACATATAAGCAGTAAGAAGTTTTACGTCTAGGGTTGTACGTATAGCTCGCAGCTCGAAGGTTGTTTGAAAAAAACTCGTTCGAAATGGCTCGGTTTTAAATTGAGCCGAGCCGAGCTAGCTCGGTATGTAAACGAGTTAAATTCGGCTCATTTCGTGACGAGTCGAGCTTAGTCAGTTTAGCTCCTTTGTTAGGTTGGCATGGTATAGTTGGATTATTTTAGTTGTACTATATATTACTTTTATGTATATTACATATATCATAATATTTGCTCATTTGTTAAAGAGTATAATATATATATTTTAGTTATTTTTAATGTCAAAATATTAAGCTATAGTATTTGATCGTTTTATGTGTTGCTTCTGTATTTTTGTATATTAGAATAATTATAGCGTACTTTCAATTTTTTACTAAAAGATAGATTACCGGATGTTATATAGTGTTGTGTGTTTGGTTCGTTTGGTTTAGATGATGATAAATTTATTTTTATCCTGTTAAAGTTGAACGTAGAATCTTTAATTTAATTTATATTTAGTAAAACTTGATATAAACTGGTTATGAGTTATGTAGTATGTTGAATTTATTTTGCATTTGGTTTTTTTTAATTATGTTTATGAAATAAAACCGATCCAAAACGAGCAGTACCGAGCAAAGCTCAAGCTAAGATTTACAGCTCGGTTTTAAATCCGAACCGAGTCGATTTCGAGCTTGCCCTGGCTCAGCTCGGTTCGAATCGTGAACAACCCTATTTACGTCTAGATGATTGTGCGTGAGGCCTCTGGTGACATTTCACAAAACAAAATAAAATTAATACAAATTTAATCTTTGTATAAGTTTTGTTACGAGCTTATAGTGTAAATAAGCGACTAGAGATTGATTTGATCAAACATAAGTTAAAGCTCGTAGACTAAACGCACACAAACGGGGTGTGTTC
This sequence comes from Flaveria sonorensis, assembly GCA_025506505.1. NCBI lineage: Eukaryota > Viridiplantae > Streptophyta > Magnoliopsida > Asterales > Asteraceae > Flaveria > Flaveria sonorensis. Next base: position 45,275,139 of record CM046434.1, read on the forward strand.
TTGTTCCTTCGTGTAACTTAAACAAACAAACAAATGAATAAAACATGTTCATGTTAAATTTATGTTCACTCGATAATATTATAAACGAACAGTTTACAAACACAAAAAATGTAAATGGAAATATCCAAAAGAAAAATATCTAAAAGTTATCACCATTACAATTAACAATTTTAATTTAAGCAAAAATATCTAATTAAAGCCTAAAATCTATTAAAGAATTCAAAATTAAAGTCAAACGCCATATACTAATCACTGTTACTAGTCCATGATATTGATCAACAATTCATAATTCGTATTTAATCCTGTAATGATAAGCAAATACAGATACAAGTTTGAATTAGTGGTTGATTAAAATTTACATAGTTAAAGTTTAAACTATGAAGCTTAACCACAAATTAATAATCTTATAGTAAGGATATCATATCGTAGCTTAACTACAAATCTTATGTGTACAAGCAAAATTGCAACAAACAAGACCATCAGTAGCCACTCCCTGCTAAAGATCAGCTGCTTATGTCTCTTGCATTCAATCCATTAAAAACAAAACTTATAACGGTCTGTTTGGTATGAGCTAACAAAATAGACGAGTGAATGGTACGGAGAAAGAAATAAAATAGATCATTATGTCATTGTCCTGTTTCATTTCTTCATTACCGTTTGAAAATGAAATAACTAAATGATTTGAATGAACATATAAACTAACTTAATCAGCGTAAACAAACGTAAAACATCGTTCACGAACATAAATAAATGAGCATTATATGTGTTCACATTCGTTCGTTAACTAAAGCGTAAGGCCCCAAACCTGGAAGTCCTCAGCGTTGATCATTTATAACATAAAACATTAACATTTTATATAACTCATTAATCATTTGCAGCAGAAATCTAGACCATGATATCAACCATCTAACACTTGTATAAAATAAGGAAACTAGTCTTAAAAGATAAACATTAAGTTATCATTTGAATTAACTTAATATTTTTGTAAGACATAGATGCAAGACTCTAGGTGCTAAGTAGCTCCTCATCATGATATCCTTGACCTCAGTCATTACATTTCAACTAATATGCATACAAAAATCAGTATTACCGAGTCCTAGTTTTATAATATATAAAGAAAATACAAATTTACTTCCTTTAATGAACACACATTTATCATTTATATCAATCAGTTTGTCTTTCATATCATACTTTATAATGTTCATTATCTTCATTTAATTTATTATATTTCTACTATTCATACTGTATTTGCACAAAACAAGAGCCCAAACATTTAATCAAAAACAATGTCTAACCTTTGTCAGCAAACATTCATGGTTTGCTAAACCCTTAACAGATAACCCATAATACAAAGCCCACAACCCACACGTATTTAAAGGGTCCATTTTATTCATTTGACTACGATAAGTGAAGTCCATTTCATTCGTGGTTGCAAGACTTGTCATTCGCATTCGAACCATTTAGAATTTCAGGTTCCACTATCATTTTTATTAACTTTCACTTTATTTACATAATACTTTGCATTATTATTACATACCGTAATTCATACACACAACAAGTAAGATTTTCAACATAGACAAGAATCATCATGATAAAGTCAACATTAGGTTAAAGCAAATTGAATATTAATTACTAGCTAACTTGCCAATTGAACTAATGAGAACCCTGTACAAACCGAGTACTTGGACTAGGCCGAGTACTTTAAATGTGGTCGAGTACTATTATAGCTGAGAACTAACATGGACAGAGTATCTCTATGATATCGGATACTATGTAGCTCGAATCCCCATCTTAGACGAATACTTTCAAGGCCAACAACACACATCTGGCTTAATAAACTAAGGATCGAATACCCTAACAAGCCGACTACATCCTCTCGTATTCCATACCAGGTACTAACCTCGAGTACTAAGCCGAATACATTATCAGATCTCATAAGTTGGAAACACTACTTGTTCGATTCATCATAAGGCATACAAATCATAACTTTATCACAAAAATTTTTCTCCATACGTATTTGTTTATTAAATGAGCGAACATAAATGAACTATTTATATAAATGGCTCATTGAACTTTTAGTTCATTTACACTTCTACTTGAACTAATAAGAGTTTAAACAAGCTCGAGGCTAATTAGAGCTTATTTAATAAACGAGCCCATGCTATATGTATTGAGCTTCCCTAAGTTCACGAGTGTAGACGAAGCTGTTATGAATATAAATATAATATATTTTTGTTTTTAATGATAAATAAACATTGTATAAATTATATAATTATGATAATATATAACTAAATAATGTATTCTATATTATATTTGCTAAATAATAACTATTAAGAATAAACTATAATTATCTTCTTTTGCATTATATCAACTTACAAGTTTAATTTTTAAAATACTAAAAAAATCATCACTTATTTCAATCTTTTTAACAATTTTTCTCGTTTCCATTCATTAAATAAGGTTATGAGTAATGTTTAAGAGATATTTGTCTTTATCCTTTTAGGCACTATTTGTATATTTAACTAATTTATTTATACTTTGTCGATCTGTGAATAGAATGAACCTACTAAAAATTCAAGGATTCAGCACTGGCTATCAACTGCTGAATTATGCCAAGTGCTGATCCACTGCCAATCAGCACATGCTAAGTGCTGAACCAATGCCGATCAACGCTGAAAGTGATGAAGTGCTGGTTGACTGCATATCAGCACTAAAATGGATGCACTGCTGATTAACCACAACATTGGACAAATCTGTCTGTACCGAAGTACTCTGACGGCTGCTGTGTTCAGCCTTTTGGAGACAACATAGTACTGAAACTACAAGTTTTGATGTGCCAATTGTCTGTCTGTGTTGTACATACCTTTTGTAAACTAGGAATATATGTAATGTTGGTTATTCTTAGTGTTTACCTTTCATAGTTTAAATAACTCTCACTTGTATAGTTTAGAAGTAAGATTGTAAGCCCACTTGTTTATCTGTTGATTGTATCAATTGTACTCAGAAAAAATTAATCTAGTGTATACTTTGAAAGAACATCTTTTTTCTATATTATTACTCAAAATATATGTGTTTTATAAGTAAAACAGTTAACTTAGATTCCACATTCGTTATCTGTTGATCAAACAGAAAAGTCTTGTTAAGTCATTAACCCGATCCAACATACTTATATAAGATACTTACTAATTGAAAGTTGACCAAGGTTTTTATCTTTTTAGAGTAGAATAAGGTTCAAACCTAATAGAAAATAGTTTAAGAGTGTAGTGTTGAACCAATGCCGATCAGCACTGAAAGTGATGAAGTGTTGATTGACTGCATATCAGCACTAAAATGGATGCACTGCTGATTAACCATAACATTGGACAAGACTGTCTGTACCGAAGTACATTGACGGCTGCTGTGTTCAGCCTTTTGGAGACAACATAGTACTGAAACTACAAGTATTGATGTGCCAATTGTCTGTTTGTGTTGTACATACCTTTTGTAAACCATGAATAGATGTAAAGTTGATTATTCTAAGTGTTTATCGTTCATAGTATAAATACCTCTCACTTGTATAGTTTAGAGGTAATCTTGTAAGCTTACTTGTTTATCTGCTGATTGTATCAATTGTACTTGGAAAAGATTAATGAAGTTTATACTTTGAAAGAACATCTTATGTCTATATTATTACTCAAAGCATGTGTGTTTGATAAGTAAAACAGTTATCTTAGATTCCACATTCGTTATCTGTTGATCAAACAGGTAAGTCTTGTTAAGTCATTAACCCGATCCAAGAAGTGGTATCAAAGCCTTGGCTCTTGATTTGATTGAAGTCACCCTTCAACAAATCACTTGTTTTCTTTTGATCACACTTTCAAGCAGACCTCTCTCTCATAACTTCCTTTTTGTTAAAAAATGATTGTTGTAGCCATCTCAAGTAAGCATGACTTGGAAAATGGCACTCAAACTAAACCTCCCATGTTTACACCTCATGATTATGATACTTGGAAAATTTGAATGGAAGATTTTCTAAGAAATCAAGATCTGAGACTCTGAATCTCAATCCTAAATGGTCCATATGTCCCTATGGTCCAAGCCATTGGTGAAGATGGAATTATGCTTCCTAAAGATCCTACAAAGTATTCAGATGAAAATCTAAAGAAGATGGATGTAGATTCCAAAGCATTGTGGCTGATCAGGATGAGATTTCAAAGCATCTGCTCAAAAGTTGTAGGAAGTATTGAAGGCTAGATTTCAAGGAACCGAAGACATGAAGGGAAACAAAAGAGATGTCTCAAAGAAGAAGTTTGAAAATATTGGTTTCATAAGGGGAGAAACCATGACTGTAGCATATATTAGATATGTTAAACTGCTAGACTCTCTAAATGAAGCTGGAGTGAAGATGGAAAATAGTGATATTCTCAGGAAATTCTTGAAATCACTGCCGAATACATGGACAGTTTATACTGTTTCCATAAGAAGAACTAAGAATATGAAGACAATGACCCTTTAGGTGTTATATGGTATTCTTAGTGCCTACTAGATGGAGATGGATGCTAATGAAGAATCACTCGGTAGATCATCAAACTCCTCAAAGTCATCAGCACTTATGGCACCTATACAAGAATCATCAACTATTGAATCTCAGTCTTCACCATCATTCAGCAAATGAAATTAGCAGCCCTCATCATATTTCTCACCAAACTACCTATCAAGCTCAGCGTTTGTTAGTAAGCAAGCCAATTTCTTCCAACTCTCTAAATAAGATCTTGAATGCATCCATCCAGATGATCTTGTAAAGATGGACATCAAATATCAAATAGCCATGATCTCTTTTAGGGCTAAACACTTTTAGTAGAGAACAGGAAGAAAGTTTTTAAAGTAGAGAAAATAGGATTTGGGTTTGACAAGAGCAAAGTAAAATGTTTCAACTGTAACCAGCTGGGACATTTTACCAAAGAATGCAAAGCACCTAAGTCAAGCCCATCTCCACCAAGCTCATTAAACTACAAACCAACAACAACCTTCCAACACCCCTCTACCACTGGTAATCAAAGGCATATAGCAGTTGTAGCATTAGGAGAAAAGTGATTGACTGTAGCGTTCAAGTGGAAGACATCACTCCCATTAAAAAAGCATTGATGGAAGAAAGCTCAACCTCTTCACCATAGGTAATTCCTAAACCTTGTTGCACATCTGAGTGTATTTCTAAAGTAATTATGTACATAAATCACAACCTGCACCTCATAAAAGATGTAGAATCAATCAACATTCTAAAAAGGGATTTAAAGAAAACTAACTAGGCTCACAAAAGAAAAGATTATAGATTTAGAAAAGATTGTTTTCACAAACTAAACATGAACAAACCAACTTGGAGACCAAGAATGATGATCTCTTAAGCAGATTAAAATTAGCATAATGTGATTTAGCTATAGCTAAAACATATGCTAATAAATAAAATGTTCAAACTAAAAAGTTTCAAAAATTGCTTGCTTTTACTGAAAACTCCCAAAACCTGTATCATACTAAGACAGGATTAGGATACAATGCTATGGAACCACCAATGATATACACCCCCACATACACCCCTGGAAGTAAGAAAGCAGGTATCTGCCAAACCAATATGTGCAAAGCTAGCGACTGAGAAGCATGAATCAGTGAATGAAAAAGTTAAAAAGAAGAAATAAAATAAAGGAAAGAGGGAGGAGTTGAAATGAAAGAAGGAAGAAACTCAAGGCAAGATAAAGAAGATGGTGATTCAGAAGATGAATTATGTCAAGGAAAAAGCATCTTCCAACTCCAACAAACCAACTGCTAAGTTAGACCCCTCTTTCAAATCAAAGCACAGTTGCAACAAGAAGACACATAATAGAAACTATTGTGTAGGAACTTCAGACTCTTCAGAAGTAAGATCATTTCAATATGATCAAAAATCTACTTTTGAATTAGTTAAGATTCACAACAAGAAGTTCCCAAGAAAGAAGATTGACTTTTCCACTCATATTGACAAGCTGAACAAGAACATATATGGTACTGAGGAAAATCAGCAAATGAAATCTTCAAAGAAGAAGGTGATACTCAAAAATTTCATTGATCATGAGCTAATTCAGAGAAAAAAGAAGAAGGAGATGAAGAAGGAGTTACAAGAACTCAAGCTAGAGATCAAGACAACTAGGTAGCATATGAATATCACATGCAGTATGCGGGGAAGACAATCATTTTGCAAAATACTATCCATTCAATCCCTTAGCTCACTTTAGAAATCATCTCAAATCCTCAGAAAGATCTACATCTACTAACAAACCATTGAAAGAAAGAAATGGTACTCACTAGGCTGTTCAAATGACAAACAAGTCAAGTGCAGATTTCAAGAAAAACTCAATACTTCTGAAGAGTCCGCCGAACAAATCTACAGCTGCAAACTCAAAGAAGAAGACTTTTGAGAAATCTTCACCATCTTCTAAGATTTCCAAAGGTCATCAAAGCAGAGAAGATGTCAAATTCTAGCAAGTCCAAAGCAAACAAGAAACGTTGGAAACCAAAGACATTTCTCAAACTTGACAAATACCTTAGATGACCCAATACATAAGATCAAACTTTTAGAATTAAAAGCCAATGAAATTTTGCTGAAACCTGGAAGATCCAAGACTAGACAGGCTTGGATTCCCATTCATCACTAACTAACTCATTCATGTGCAGGAACATTTGCAAACTAAAGATAATTTATGGAGTGTGGATAGTGGATGCTCTCGGCACATGACAGCTAACAGATCATGCCTGCTAACTCTTGAAGCATATGATGGTGGGTTTGTTACCTTTGGAAGTGATACAAGAGGAGGATATATTACAAGTAGAGGGAAAATCATCACAACCCGTTGGATTTACAGTTACGATGGTAAGAAAGTTTTATAATAAAGCTATTATATATTATCCTCAAACCATAAATATTCACTCCTTCCCACCGTTGCCATCTTCTACACTCATCCAAGAGAAAAACCCTTCACAAACACTTATTTTTTCAAAACCCTACACTCCATCAAAATCTTTTCAAATGGATGCCCTTAACCTACAATTCTGACCAAATCACAACATAGCTGCTTTACTTGAACCCATTGGTGATTGAGTCTATGATCTTGTTCTTAACCTTCTCCACAATAGCAACTATGCTTTTGCAATTTCTATCGATCCTGTAATTTGTGCACCACATATCAAGCAATTCTAGGGTGCATGTTCTATTCAAAAGAGAACATGGAACCAAATTCCTCACTACAGTGGTACAAGGAATGAAGATCACCATCTCTTGCGTAAAGATCCATCAACATCTCAAATTCAATGACGAAATAGGTGTACCTTCCTTCTCCACAGAAATGATGAGTGCCACTTTTAAGGAGATAGGATATGAAGGACCACTCCTAATATCCACCTTCTCCAAATCAATAGTATATCATAATTAGAGAATCATCCTTCATATCTTTCTTCATTGCTTATCCAATAAGTTGGGTGGATGGGATCCAGTTCTATTGGATTTAGCAGGGGCTATCAATGGACTTATGAAACAGTAGAGTTATAGTTTTTCAAACTTTATGTTTCAAAACCTTTGTAAAATTGTAACTGCTGTTAAAAAATATAAAGTTTTTAAAGTACCCAAGGTTCATTCAACTGATTTTAAATAAAGAACTGGGTAACAAACTTAAACTTGAAGGTCATATATGCGCCTTAGGAACTTTAAACCGAACAATTTTCTCAAAGTTCAAGGCAGCTCCTAAATCATTTTCAGGGAAGGTCACTCCCTTGTTAGCACATATGCTTGAGGTCACTGAACCTAAGGGTGACAACATGCTAACACCTTCCACTACTAACCTCATACGCTTCATATTTCAAAGCCTAAAGTGTCCATAAAGAAACGAACCCATGCATCATCTACTGAGAAGATGCAGGCCCCCAAATCACCTCCACTAAAGAAGGAAAGGTTGGAAACTTAGGTCCCAGCTAAGCCAAAGGTGTCAGCCACACCTAAACAAGGATCAAAAAAGAAGATTTATCTTCTTTCTTTTGAGCAGACCCACAACATTACCACTAGCCCTCAAATAGACTCCCTACACTCTATTGAGAAACCAATAAGAGATACCCCCACTATTGAGACAACTTATGAGGAAGAAGTCTCATTAGGATTTGGCACACTTCTGGGCCCATTAGACTCGGCTCCTCATACCCCCATTCACATGTCTATTACCCAGGATGAAAATGTTCAAGCTACTATTTAGCATGACCCACTGTCTTCCCCATCCCATACATTACAGACAACGGAGACAGATGTGTATGCCTAGACATCTAACCCACATCCTTAACATAAAAAGATTAACCCTAAGGGTGAAAGGGTTAATGTGGAAGAGGGTGTCTATACTACTGATCCATCAATTGATCAGCAAGGCAGAGACATCACAACTAGGACCTTAATCATGACAACTCACATTAAGAATGTCTCTTTGGATCCATCTCTTGAGGAGAGTAATCTAGGGTGCCAAAGAACCATATCTGGTGGTAAGGGTGCAGAGGCTCTGTAACACCCGGAAAATTCAGCAAATAAAAAAAAAGAGAGAAAAGAAAAGAAAAGGGAGAAAAAGAGTATCACTTAAAAACAAGGGGTGTAAAAGTGTATAAGGGGAAAACTTGCCCATTGTTAGGATCAGTGATCTAAGTTTGATCAATTAGAGTTGAATCACAGCGGAATTAGAGCAAGAATTAAGCAAATATAGCAAGAACACAATAAATATTCAATGGAACAGTACACGGTTATATAGATATAGGGTTTTCTGCAAAGGGATAATAACATTCATGCACACATGCTTCGGTGTGGCGGCTGCTAGGTTTTCCTAAGCTGTACCGATTACAATTAGGTCAGCATTCCTTATATATAGGAATGTGACGTCTGCTGATGTCACTTGATAGTGACATCTAACAGAATTATTACAAACTACTGAAAGTAAGCAAACTACTGAGAATGTTCACAACAACTGAGAACATCTCAGATTATTCTAAGTACACGAAGAAACATAAAACTACTGAAACTACAAGTACAGAAAAGAAACTACAACTACTGAAAGGAAACCATCACAACTACTGAAGAGGTCTTCTTCAGCTGTTGTGACAATCATCTGAAACTTGGTCTTCAGTCTTTGTCTTCAGCTTTTGTCTTCAGACTTTGTCTTCAGCTCTTTCACTTTAGACTTTGTCTTCAGCTCTTTCACTTCAGACTTTGTCTTCAGACCTTGTTATCAGCTGATGTCTTCTGCTGTTGCAGACTACTTCAGTTATTGTAATGTCCGTGGGACTTAAAGGTTTTTCTGATCAGGCTCATTGGTTCTTTTGGTCCAACAAACTCCCCCTGAACCAATGCAGCCAAAACCTTTAAGCTTATTGAGGTCCCACTTATTCTTGGCAGAAATACTCTCTTGATCAGCTTTAGAGATATCGGATAAGCACAGGCCAGGGAACAGGTTTCAGTAGATGTGAATGTCAAAGGATGGAAGGGAACTCTGTCTTGGGGAACTGGACACAGAGCCGTTATCCCAACCATGAAACCTACTTCCCATTGATGAGTCTATAAGACTCTCTGACGTAGGCCTCAAGGAGAACAACTTGTTCCTCCTTAGTGAGTTCTTCTGCTTCTCCTTCGAAGAAGAACTCTGGGCCATAGTACTCTGATAAGTACTTTATCGTCTTTCCATTTTTCAACTCAACAGTTGTTATCTCTCTGTAAGCAAACTCATCTGGGTGAGTCCCTTCTAATAACAACTGGAGTTCATTTTTCTTGATCTCTTCAAGCCTCTTGTATAACAACCCCTTCTTGACCATTTTGTTCTCCATTAGAGTTTGAGGGGTCATCTTTGACTTGTAGGCTCTCTTGAAGTCTTCAAGTATTTCCCAGGGTGAGACTACAATGGCCAACATAATAGCAGCATCTATGGTCTTTCTCACTTGGCCATTGTATCTACTTGGTATGGATTTCTTATGAATTCTAGAACTAACCCTGGGGTCTGGCCAAATCCTTACTCTCTCCTTTTGATATTGAAAGGTATACCTGAGAGCATACAGCCTTTGAGCATGTTTCTTCATGGCTTGTATAGATGATGACTGAGGAAACTCTTTGTCAATCATCTTCAAAAGTTGCTCATCGTGCTGTTTCTGCTGTTCTTCTTCTTCAATCTTAACTTTCACCATTTGCCTCTGAAAGTCTGGTGTTATCATTTGTTGACTTCTGGGCTCAGGTAATTTTAGAACAGCAGAGATTGGCAGACTATCTTCTTCATCATCTTCTTCTTCTTCTTCTACCATCCTCAACACCCTTCTCCTCCTTCTGGGTGCATCACTGGATGTGGTTTGAGGTGGTTTTTGGGGTAAGGGAGTTGGTTTTGAGGGTTGAGTTGATTTGGAGAGTTGTGGGGTTGGTTGTTTTTGAGAGGGAGTTTGGGAAGGCTGATCTAGCATTTTTATGGTGAGTTTGGCTTTGGAAAGCTTGGCCATATCAGTTCTCTTCCCAGCACCTGCTTCGTCTAAGGCTTCTATAATCAACCCCTTGTTGAATTCTTCAGAAGCACAGATTCTGGTGGTTATTGCCAGAATACTGTCTCTGGTCCATGATTTAATCTCAATTAATGATCTTCCAAGTATTTTGCAATAAACCGGATCATTATCTCCAACCTCTCCCTTTCCATCACACTATAACTGGCCCATCTTTCTTGTATCTCATTAATCTCCAGCCTTCTGATCTCAGTGTCTAATGTGGCTGTATCAAAGCCCTGTCTGAAGAGTTGATCTATTATTTTGTCCATTGATCTGCTGTGAGCTTCATCAGCTTCTTTAATCAGATCTTCCAATGATTTCTCTTCATCAGGCTTTTGAGTTTCAGCACTTTTCTTTCTCTTGTATGTGATCAGCTATTTTTCCTGTTCTTTTTCTTGTTTTTTCTCCTCTTCCACTCTCTTTCTCTTTCTTTCTTTCACTGCCTTAGACTCCCCCTTTTTGGGTGCATTGGGTTCAGGGGTTTGAATGGCAGAAAGCTTCTTTTGCACAGCATCATCAACAAGTGTTTTTAGAGTCGAGGAGATCCTCTCATCAATGGCTTTATGTACAATCTCATTGATGATGGGAGTGATGAGAGGTAAGGAATTTTGAAATGTAGCAACCATCTGCTCAGAGGGGTTCTGTCCCTGAGAGGTGGTGCCAACAACAGTGGCTGGTGGCTCAGTTGAGTGAAGTGGCGGAGTGTTTGGGAAACCTTCAGATGAAGGTGCCATCTGTGGGTTTATTGGGGCAGATGGACTTTGATCCTGAGACATTTTGGCAAGCAGTTCTTTGAGTCTGCTCACCTCAGCCTCAAGGATTGTGTTATGGGCTAAGACATCATAGAAAAAGCCCAGGTCATCATCAGCTTTGCTGAATCACCTGACCTCCTGATTGAATCAGGATGTACATGCCCTGAGTGTAGATCAGTTGTAGCATGTGCCCCTTGTTCTTGGTTCTGGGGACTTCCTGCCTCAGGACTGAGTCCTTCATCGGCAGTTGCCTCTGGTGAGGTCTTAGAGATGTTACCAACTTCATCCTGGTCATTTGCTGAATCAGTAGAAGTGGCAGCCTCACCAGATGTTCTAACCTCCTCCTCTACACGGGGAGATTGAACATTATAACCCCTGTGCTGTGGGTTATCAGCAGCATTTTGGTCCTCTTCCTCAGCTGTTGAGGTTCTCCCCATTGTAATTGGTGTCTGGGGAGGAGGAGAGGAATGCAGCTGACTCAACACTTGTGCAACAATAAATGTTGGGCTTTGAGGGGCGGTTGCATTTGGAGATAGGGTTGAAGCAGATTGCACCCGGGGTGACTGGTGCTCTTCAATGGTAACCTTCTCAATTGAGATAGGTTCCAGCATTGTGGTATCCCCAATTATGGTTGCATCAGGATCCTGTTGAGAGGATGCCTGAGCGGCTAGGGTTGGTGGAGTCTTGGACACTACTGGGGGGTTAGAACCAGTAAGTGTTTCCTGTATTGGTGTTACAGGGGCATCCTCAGGGGACTCATCTCCCTGAGTAGCCTTTTTGGGCTTTTTGGTTTTGGGTTTGGTGGGGACTTTGGATCTGGAAGTGGAGGCTGTGGGTTCCCGCTGCTTGGGTTTGAGCAGCCGGGCAGCCCCTTTCATTGTAGGGTCAGAGTTGTGCCTGGAGTATACTTCAGGCAATACAGCCGGAGCAGGGACTCCAAGGCCAACAAGGCCGTCTGATTTTAGCTGTGTTAAAATTATGGCCATGAGAAACCTGGGATATAATATCCATCTGTTTGCCACAGGTTTCAAGGCCAGATCCTTTAGTTCCATAAACACTATCTCAGAAAAATTTAAAGTTTGGCGTTCAAAGATAGAGTATAATACCTGTTGCCATCGGGAAGACATTTGATCCCATGAAGAGGTTTTTGGTGCAAGGCAGACATTCACCATGTGGAATATAAGACGTTCAGCATCATGGAAGTGCTTCTTCATAATGGTGGTAGCACTTAAGTCTCCTTCATACCCGTTGTTGATGAAAGACATATCGGTTGTGCCTTTCGGGTATTCTGTGACACAGGTGGCATCATGTAGATCTAGGGTTTGTCGAATGATGTCCGGAGTGATGACCACCTGTTTCTGGTTGACCAACGACTGGAGAGTGATTTGGCTATCATTCTCACTAGTTTGCACGGAGACGTTGGTCCAGAACTGGCTTAGGGAATCGGGGTATATGGTAGGATTCAGAAGAAACGCGGTTCGGTACTGGGAATCTACCATAAGATCGATGGCGTTATCAAATTTGTTCCAGAAGGCCGATTTCGAGAGGTAGGCAACACAGTTGTGTCTGGGTTTGAGTTTCATGGTCGCCATTGGTGAGAGAGTGAAGGACGGAAAACGGCTAATGAAACGTCTGAAAGTAGGTTTAGGTATTTATAGGGTAAGAAAAAGGCTGATATAAAACGACTGAAAGTGTTGGTGCTGTCATCAGTTGTTTGAAAACAACTGAAGACCTGGTTTTAACTTTCAGAAGTAACAACTGAAGACTTGGTATTAGTCATCAGTAGTTGTGAAACTACTGAAGACATGGTTTTGGCTTCAGGTGTTGTAACAACTGAAGACTTGGTGTTAGTCATCAGTAGTTGTGAAACTACTGAAGACATGGTTTTGGCTTCAGTTGTTTGAAGTGAAGCAGCTGTTGTAGAAACAACTGAAGAGAAAATTTTCTCATCAGCTGTTGTCGTCAATTCTTAGCTCATCAGCTGTTTCATTCTGACCTCAACACTTCATCAGACTTTGTCTGAGTTTCAGATGTTTCATAGGTCATCAGTACTTATCTGTTATTCTGACATCAGCAGTTGTAACTACAGCAGTAGTTGTAACCACATCAGTTCTTTTCAACAGATGAGTACTTCAGTACTTTTAAGTAATTTAGTCTTCAGTAGTTATGAAAACTACTGAGGATAAAAGAACTGCAGTACTTATTTGTGACAGTAGTATACGAATGCTCATCAGTACTTGTTGACTGAGATCATCAGTAGTTGTCACTTATTGGTAGACCTCTCACTAAACTATTGTGGATCAGCTGATTCATGTTTTTGAGATTAACATGACCCAGCCTTCTATGCCACAGTTTAGATTCCTGAGGAGAGGCCTTGGAGAACAGGCAAGGATGACCTTTTAAATCAATCTTCTTTGACAAATCCAAGGCATATACTCTTCCTATCCTGTTGGCCTTCAGGAGAGTATATTCATCCAATACCTTGTCAATCAGCCTCAGAACTTTGGAAGACAGAATCCGGCAGTTCTGGCTTGTGAAAAGTGCAACATGCCCTTTATCACACATCTGACTGACACTCAGTAGATTATACTTGAGATTCTCCACATGGTTAACATCATCAAATCTGATTTCTCCATTTGACACAAATCCTTTCCCGATGATGTAACCCTTAGCATCATTTCCAAATGAGACAAATCCCTTCTTTCCTTGAGAGTAGTCATTAAGAAGAGAACTGCTCCCAGTCATATGCATAGATCCTCCACTGTCTACATACCAGATGCTTCTTTGGCATGCTGAAGAACCCTGCATTTATCATAAGAAACTAGTTAGCTTTAGAGACCCAAACCTTTTTGGTTTTGGGTATGTTTTCATCAACAGATTTAACCATAACTTGTTTCTCATGATTAACAGCTGATGAAGGTGGAGATGGTGCTGAAATGGAATTCTTAGATTTGGGCTTGGATTTCCTTTTCAGTGGTTTGATCACAGGTGCATCTAGTTGGTTAACTCTCCCCAACAAATGCTGAACCATCATAACAAGTTGTGTCTGATTTGTTGCTAAAGCCTTCAGCTCATTTGACACATCAGTACTTGTTTTTGATGAGTTCCTGTGACCCACCATTTCCTCCTTCTTGAAATTCACAGACTTCGTCTGATGTTTATCATGAGGAACACTATCAGCTGTTTTCTGATAAACCCCATCCTTCTTTTTGGATTTTGGTGAGGCCTTGGGTTTATCAGTTTGAGATGACTGTGGTACAAACTTGGTTTCAAACTCATTTTTCATTTTATTTATCTCTTCTTTAATGAGCTTATCTCTGTTGAGTTTGGAACCCTTTTTATACCAGCATTCATCAGATAGATGATTGAATTTACCACATATTTCACATGGCTTATTCTTCATCTTGGATTGATCAACTGCTGAAGTGGAAACTACTGAAGGTGTGATCTTCAGTACTTTCCTCCTTTCAGTACTTGTGTTAAGTACTGAAGGATCGGTAACAACTGAAGACTTGTTCTTCAGCTGTTCTCTATCCGTCCTGAAAGACCGTATGATAGATTCCTCAGCAGTTGTTAATCCTTTTATTTCATCAGATTTGAAATGCTTTTCAGATGTTGTGACTTGCCCTTCAGTACTTGGAGTACTTTGAGGAACAACATCTGAATTTCTCAGCTTCATGTGTTTATCAGCATTTAAACCATCAGGCAATTGATTTGCTGAGATCTTAACACTGACTTCATCCTCTAATTTTGTATTATCATTTGAGGATGAATCACATGATGATGTGGTTTGGAAATTACTTTCACCTTCAGATTTTACTATTGATTTTGAAGTAAAATCAGTAGGTGGTGCAGTATGATTGTAACCTATTCCAAACTTCACATTTGAAGCTGTTTGCTTGCTGAGAAGCATTTCAAATCCCTTGCAGGATGTTACCCATCGGTCACACTCAACTTGGGTAGCTGCAAGTGTCTCTTTGAGACTTCTGTGGTTCTCGAGTATGACCTCTACCTTAGCCTTTTCATCATTAAGTTGGCATTTAAGCTTGTAAATCTCATCATCTTTGTCATTAAGTGCAGACACATACTCATCTTTTCTTTTGGAAATAGTTTTCTCAAGCTCAAGATTTTGATTGATTAAAGCTACATTTGCCTCTCTAATAGAGACAAAGGCAGCTATGCATGATTCAGAACATAACTTGGCTTTAGCCTCAGAAGATATCTGGGTTACCTGTGAAGATGAAGCATCTGAGCAGGAACCCTCAGTAGACTCCAGGGCCATGAGAGCAAGATTCCCAAAAGGATGTTCACCACCATGTTGACCAGCACCAGCAGATAGTTGCTCATTGAAACCAGAAAGATCATCTGGTAAGCTGCTCCAGTCAACAACTCCTGGTGTGAAGAAGCTGTGATGAGGTTGAGATTGTGATGGAGATGGTTGAGGCTCAGGTAGGGCTTGAGGTTGTTGTGCTATAGGGACATGAACTGGATTTGGCTGTGGCATATAATAGCAGGGATAAGGATATGGCATTGAACCCTGAGGGACAAAGTATGCAGGAGATTGAGGTTGTGAGTGATGACCAGAACTAGCAGGATGTTGCCCTTTGTTTTGTGAACTATTGCTTGGAAAGGTCACAAAGGGTGCAGAGGAGTTAGATCCAGTTGATCTACACTCTCTTGCAAAGTGCCCAAGCCTGTGGCATTTGTGACACCTCAACTTACTCTTGTCAAAACCAACTTTGGTTTTGCCAGAGAGTCCTGGAAATTTCCTACCAGTTCTCTTGTAGAACTTTTGAGATCTGATATTGATCAGGGCCATTTGGCTCAAAATATCCATCTCTTCTAAATCATCATCAGCAATACCTTGCAAATCATCCATGATAAAACATAAATTATCACTATTACACCCAGAATGACTGTCAACACCAACAAATGCATGATCAGAACTGTTTGAAGAGAAATCTATATGCTCATCATAATGACTTTCTGATCCAGCATATTCTGACTCATGACCGACCAAGGCAGTGTTACCTGGTACAAAGTCATCAGAGAGCTTTCCTGATGATGCCAGTTTCCTTTTCTGCTCTATCTCTCTTTCAAATGTAAGCAGTTTCCCATGGAGTTGGGTGAGAGATAGGCTATCCAGATTTGCACTGGAGCGTAGGACAATGGTGTATGTGTCCCATCTCTCAGGCAGTGATCTGAGGAATCTGTTGTTCATCTGGCTGTTAGTATACTCTTGCTTGACCATTTTCAGTTCAGAGATCAAGCAGGAGAAACGCTCAAACTGTTGAGTCAGTGTCTCACCCTTCCTATGAGAGAATGTCTCATATTGTTGGGCGAGGATTTCTCTGTTGTTTGCTAAGACCTCATCAGTTCCTCCGAATTGTTCCTTCAAAGCATTCCAGAGGTCATGAGCAGTTTCATGATGCATAAGCCCAGAATAGATTTCATTCGGCAGTGCCATGGCCAGAATTCCATGGGCTTTAGCATCAATCTCAAACAGTTTACGATCTTCATCTGAGTATTGCTCCTTCTTCTTCGGAACCATTTGATTGGTCTCCGGATTGTTCACCATAGGCTTGTGTGGACCATGAACCACAGATGTCCAACAACCTGAACTGTTAACAGACAGGTGATGGAGCATTCTTCGTTGCCATATGTTATACTCACTCCTAACCAGCATCGGAGGCTTGGTTGAGGAGCCAGTATTGTGAGGATCATTAGATGGAGTAGTCATTCTCAGATTCAAACCAAATCAATCAAGTTTCAAAAGATTTTGCACAAAAACACAACAAACTCAATAAGAACCAAGAAGAAACTCAAATTAAATAACCAGAAGCAGCAGAAAATCAATCTTTATAACCAGTTCTTGCACATATGCTAATTCGATCAAACTATAGATATCAAAAGAGCAGTTTCAATGATCAATTGTTAAACCGATCAATGATTAACCTGCTCTGATACCATTTGTTAGGATCAGTGATCTAAGTTTGATCAATTAGAGTTGAATCACAGCGGAATTAGAGCAAGAATTAAGCAAATATAGCAAGAACACAATAAATATTCAATGGAACAGTACACGGTTATATAGATATAGGGTTTTCTGCAAAGGGATAATAACATTCATGCACACATGCTTCGGTGTGGCGGCTGCTAGGTTTTTCTAAGCTGCACCGATTACAATTAGGTCAGCATTCCTTATATATAGGAATGTGACGTCTGCTGATGTCACTTGATAGTGACATCTAACAGAATTATTACAAACTACTGAAAGTAAGCAAACTACTGAGAATGTTCACAACAACTGAGAACATCTCAGATTATTCTAAGTACACGAAGAAACATAAAACTACTGAAACTACAAGTACAGAAAAGAAACTACAACTACTGAAAGGAAACCATCACAACTACTGAAGAGGTCTTCTTCAGCTGTTGTGACAATCATCTGAAACTTGGTCTTCAGTCTTTGTCTTCAGCTTTTGTCTTCAGACTTTGTCTTCAGCTCTTTCACTTTAGACTTTGTCTTCAGCTCTTTCACTTCAGACTTTGTCTTCAGACCTTGTTATCAGCTGATGTCTTCTGCTGTTGCAGACTACTTCAGTTGTTGTAATGTCCGTGGGACTTAAAGGTTTTTCTGATCAGGCTCATTGGTTCTTTTGGTCCAACACCCATTATGGGATTTAAAAAGAAGTATGGCAGCCTACACTTCTTTTTTACACACACACTTCGGCTGCACAGAAGAAAGAAGAAGCTACAATCAGTTTCTAGAGAGAGAAAAAAGAAGATCTGCAAGAAGCTTGTTTTTGTGTGTTTTAGTGCTAGAACTCTCGGGTTTGAGGATTTTTCACTCGAAAGCCGTTAGAGGTGAGTTCTAGATCCCCTCTTTTACATGTTTCTGCTTGTTTGGGGCTGGTATGCATATTAAACTGTTGTTTTCTGTACAAAACTATGTTTTTCACGAATTGTACGACTGAAAATGGATGAATGTTTGTTTCTTGTGATTTCTGTGATGTTGTGTAGATATTTAGTATGTTTTAAGTGTTTAACATGTTAGATCCATGCTAAGTATAATTTAGAATGATGTTTGGGGACTGGAAAATACGTATGATGCATTGCAGGTGATAGTTATAGTGTTCGTTGTGGACACTTAGGATATGCATGGTGATCGCATTGGACATGGTGCGTCCGCTGTGGACGCTTAGACAAATTTTGCATGATTGTGCGCTATGGAATTTGTTCATCCGCATTTGACCTTGTTTATCCGCATTTGACTTTGTTCATCCCTATTTGACTTTGTTCATCTGCATTTGACTTTGTTCATCCGCATTTGTCTTTGTTCATCCGCATTTGACTTTGTTCATCCGCATTTGACTTTGTTCATCCGCATTTGTCTTTGTTCATCCGCATTTGACTTTGTTCACCCGCATTGGATTTTGTTCATCTGTATTGGATACTTGGAATGTCTTAGCCTTGGGCTATGGACTTTGACTAGCCGCTGTAAACACTTAGAAAATTTTAAGCCATCTACTGTATATCTGTTCATGCGCTATAGACACTTAGAATATTTCTGGAATTTTGGGAAATAGAATTAAGTGTTAAGTCTTGACGTTTTATGGTGGTTTATGCCTGTTGATGTTGTGTAAGTTTGTGGGCTGTTGATGAAGCTCCATATTATGTATTATGACGTGACTTTGCGTGGTATGATATGCTTATGTATGTAAAGTATTATTGTAATGAAAGTGGAAGATAAAGATAATGAAAAGTGGAACGTAATGAATGAATTAAAGTCTTGCAAGCATATAAAAAGGGGTTCACAACTCTTTATGGGTTGCCACCTCGACAGTGTGCCGAGTGCACACCTAAAGGTCGGTCTTTATGACTGATGGAAACGTACGAAACGGGATCCTTGTCACTTGCCCCCAAGACTGTAGTCGATTTGTGCACCAATGATGGGGCATAGTACATGGCAGGATCTAGATAGAAGTGAAAGATAATAAAGTACGAAACGAACATTATGAACGATGATGAAAGATAATAAATGATTATTATCAAGATGTACGTATGATATGTGATCACGAACGAAAGTAAAGGAAAGGTTTTTTTATCAAAAGTAAAGTATTTTATTATATAAACTAGAACTCACTCAGCATCACAGACTTTTATATGCATCTCAATTGGCAGGTAATCGATGATGCTGAGGAGGTGCAGGCATGGATGCATAAGCTACTGGGAATGATTCGAGTCTGGCATCCATATTTTGAAAATGTTAATGTATTAATACTATTTTTGGGGTTGTAAACAAAATGATGTGATACTTGACATGTTTTTATTCATTAATGAAAAGTTAAATTTCCGCTACAAAATAAGATGTTTATATTATTTATGCAATGATTGACCAATTGTAAGCATCTCGGGAACGGGGCCTTACAAGTTGGTATCAGAGCCAAAGTTTAAGAGAATTGGGTAAATTATTTTTGAACACCTGAAACTTAAACTAAGAATGGGACAAGAAAGGGAAAGGGATGCCAGTCCTAGTAGCTACATGCCTGCAGGTAAATGTTTCATGTAAATTAATGGAAAAAAGAATTATGTGCATGTGCTATGTGAGTTATGTGCTCTTAGTAGATTTGGATACTGATGTAGTCTGGATAGGGAATGCTTGGGGGATGAAGAGTAAAGTAAGTGGATAATCACAACTGGCCACTGTAATTAGGGACTTACTATACTTGACATAATCTGAGCTATTACCTTGAATGATCGTGTTGGTGTTTGAATCTTATAGTGCTTAGGGATGGCTGGTGGTAGATCTTCGAAGGCTTCTAGAGGTGGTCATGGTGGACGTGGTGCTGGGCCGCGTGTCATAAGGAATAGGGCTAGAACCGCTGAAACGGCTCCTGAAGAGCCCGAGCTTCATCACCATGAAGGCGGTGACGAGAGTGCTAACCTGAGGGCCTTAGTGAAAGAGCAGTTGTGGAGGAAGTTCATCAAGTCATGCAGATGATTTTTCCATCTATAGTGATAGAGGTTATTAGAGCAGTGAGAAAGGATGAAAAGAAGAAGGAAGAGGAGAGGAGGAAAACTGTTGGGAGAGAGGGCGAGGAGAGAGGTTCAGGTGCAGGGTAGCAACCAGAGACTGAGATGGTTGTCTCCAGTGATGATGAGGGAGAGGAAGCAGCACAGAAAACTGCAAGGGGGTGTAGTTATGGTGCATTTCAGAGATGCAAGCCCCCGATTTTTGATGGAAATGGGAACTCTGCTGCTGCTCATCGATGGGTGAGAAAAATAGAGGCTGTGTTGGATATCAGTGAATGCAGGGAGGATCAAAAGGTAAAGTTTGCTACCCACTCATTTATGGAATCGGCCTTATGCTAGTGGGACAACATTGTCCAGGCCGGGGGTAGCAGGGCGATAGGGAGAATGAGGTGGAGTGAACTTAAGAAGCTGGTAATCGAGGAGTTTTGCCCTTATAGGGAACTTAACAAGATTTAAAGAGAGTTTCTACAGTTAGAGGCGGGAACCATGACACACCATCAGTACACAACAAAGTTCAATGTGAGGGCAAGACTGGTGCCAGATCAGGTGACGCCCGTGTCACAAAAGATCAAGAGATACATCCTGGGTCTGCCAGCGGATATCCGTAGGCATCTGATTGCTGCCCAGCCAGGAACGTTCAGGTTGGTGGTTGATCTGGCTGGGAGACTGTACGACGAGTGGGAGGAAGTGACTATGGTGGGGGTGAGCAAGAAAGGTGGTGGTGATAGAAACTGTAATGGGAAACGATTTGGCGGTGGTGGTTTTACTCACAAGAATAAAAAGGCAAGGGTGGATGATCGGAAGGTGGGGACGGCAGGTACAGGGGAGAGGAGGTGTAATAAGTGTGGGAAGAAGCATGCAGGGGAATGTAAGTGGGGGTCGAATTTCTGTTTCAAATGCGGGAAGGCAGGGCGTATGTCCAAGGATTGTGGGGGAATGAGGTGTTATAACTGTGGAGAAATAGGTCACATGAGTCGAGAGTGCATGAGGCCGAGAGCTGAGAGCTCGAAGGCGGGAAAAGAGGCTGAGAAAGGGAAGGAAGTACAGAAGGTCAAGGCGAGATATTTTACCATGACCCCCAAGGAAGCCAGAGTGGATCCCGATGTTGTATCAGTTACAATTTTGGTTAATGACACTAGTGCCTCTGTATTGTTTGATTCTGGTGCTGGTAGGAGTTTTATTTCTGCTGTCTTCCAAGATAAGTTGCCTGTTAAGAGCAGAAAGACTGATGAGCCCTTCAAATTAGAAACTACTATTGGTAAGTCTACCAGGATTTCTGATATGGTAGAAGACTGTGACATAGAGTTAGAAGGCCATAGGTTCTCTACTAGGTTGTTTGTGATGCCATTAGGTGGATTTGATGTGGTCCTAGGGATGGATTGTCTAGCAGCCTATGAGGTAAACATCATGTGCCGTAAGAAGATGATTTGGTTGACCGCTCCCGATGGGAGTTTCGTGATGATCTACGGTGATAGAGTTAGTACGATCCCGAAAGTAATCTCAATGGTTGTGGCAGAGAAGTGTATGAGGCGTGGATGTGGTACCTATTTGGCTTATGTGAAAGATGTGGATGCGACAGTGCCACGAATGTTGGATGTACCGGTTGTGTGTGATTTCCCAGACGTGTTCCCGAAAGATTTATCAGGTGTGCCACTTGAACGCGAGATTGAGTTTCAAATTGATCTGATACCTGGTGCCCAACCTGTCGCAAAGGCGCCATATCATCTTGCTCCCTCCGAGATGAAAGAATTGATGACTCAGCTGCAAGAGTTGTTAGATAAGGGGTTCATTAGACCAAGTATCTCTCCGTGGGGTGCTTCGGTCTTGTTTATGAAGAAAAAGGATGGTAGCATAAGGATGTGCATCGACTACCATGAACTAAATAAGCTGACAGTGAAGAATCGGTATCCGTTACCGAGGATCGATGACTTGTTTGATCAGCTCCAAGGTGCCAGTTGGTTCTCAAGGATAGACCTTCGATCTGGTTACCACCAACTGAAGGTGAGGGAGCAGGATATTCCTAAGACAGCTTTTCGCACGTGTTATGGACATTATGAGTTTCTTGTGATGTCTTTTGGTTTAACCAACGCGCCAGCTGCTTTTATGGATCTGATGAATCAGGTGTGTTGGCCTATGCTAAATAAGTCAGTGAGTGTGTTTATCGATGATATCCTGATTTATTCGAAGAGCGAAGAAGAGCGAAGAAGAGCATGCCGGTCACCTTCGGGAAGTTCTGGATACGTTTAGAAGGGAGAAGCTTTACGCCAAGTTCTCCAAGTGTGCATTCTGGTTACGTGAAGATTAGTTTCTGGGTCATGTGGTTAATCCTGAAGGGATCATGGTGGACCCGGCGAAATTTGAGGCGGTGATGCAATGGAAGTCTCCAAAGACGCTATCTGAGATTCGTAGTTTCTTGGGTTTGGCGGGCTACTATAGAAGATTCATCCAATACTTCTCCAAGATAGCTTCACCATTGACCAGGTTGACCGGTAAAGATCTGAAGTTCATATGGGGTCAAGAGCAGGAGAATGCTTTCGAAGAGTTAAAGACAAGGTTGACTCAAGCTCCTGTCTTGATGTTACCCGAAGGGAATGAAGACTTGGTGGTCTTCGGATGCTTTTTATTTGGGATTGGGTTACATGCTGATGCAACGGGGAAAAGTTATAGCCTATCTGTCCCGACAGTTGAAGACCCATGAGGCTAACTACCCTACTCATGACTTGGAGTTGGCGGCGGTGGTCTTTGCATTAAAGATTTGGAGGCACTACTTGTATGGGACGAAGTGCACCATCTTCACTGATCACAAAAGTTTGAAGTACTTCTTCGAGCAGAAGGATCTCAATATGAGGCAAAGGAGATGGTTAGAGTTGATCAAAGACTATGATTGTGAGATCCATTACCATCGGGGCAAGGCCAAAGTGGTGGCGGATGCCCTTAGCCGAAAAGAGAGACCCGAGCCGATTCGGGTGAAAGCTTATCAGTTGGTTATGTCCTTCGAGGTGATGAAGTAGGTTAAGGAATTTCAGGATGAAGCGCTGAAAGAGGATCAGATTAACTCCGAATGGATGAAAGGTCTAGTCGTTGAGTTGGGGGAGAACACTCTTGGTGTCCGGACCCGATCGGGGAGTATGTGGATTCCTCGTTATGGGGATTTGCGTGGGAAGATCATCGATGAGGCTCACAATACTCGATACTCAATTCATCCTAATGATACAAAGATGTATCATGATATGAAGAAAGACTACTAGTGGCCGGAAATGAAGCGCGATGTGGCGGAGTATGTGAGTAAGTTCCTTACTTGTTTACAAGTGAAGGCGGAGCACCAGAAGCCATACGGAAAGATCCAACCTTTGGATATACCCGAGTGGAAATGGGAGCATATCACCATGGACTTCATTACGAAGTTACCATATACGGCAAGGGGACATGATGCCATATGGGTGATAGTTGATCGCCTGATGAAGAGTGCTCACTTTCTACCAATCCACGAGACGTATTCATATGAGAGGTTAGCGGATTTGTTCATCAAAGAGATAGTGACTCGTCATGGTGTACCGGTGTCTATCGTGTCTGACCGTGACACTCGGTTTACATCTAAGTTTTGGAAAAGATTTCATGATGCGATGGGGACGAGGTTACATATCAATATGACTTACCACCCTCAGACAGATGGTCAGTTGGAGAGGACTATTCAGACGCTGGAGGATATTCTACGAGCATGCGTCATTGATTTCAGAGGAAGTTGGGACGAACACTTACCGTTAGCTGAATTCTCATATAACAACAGTTATCATGCCACCATTGGTATTCCTCCATATGAGATGCTATACGGTAGGAAGTGTAGAATGCCTGTATGTTGGGGTGACATCGGGCAGAAGAAGATAGGGAGCATTGAATTCAAGGTGGATGATAGAGTCATGTTGAAGGTCTCACCTTGGAAAGGGATCATCC
The DNA here is from genome assembly GCA_025506505.1 of Flaveria sonorensis. Lineage (NCBI taxonomy): Eukaryota > Viridiplantae > Streptophyta > Magnoliopsida > Asterales > Asteraceae > Flaveria > Flaveria sonorensis. The sequence goes on from CM046434.1 coordinate 45,299,423, forward strand.
GGTTCAGGAAGCGGGGAAAGTTAACTCCGAGGTACATTGGGCCTTTCCGAATCATTGCTCGAGTAGGAGAGGTGGCCTATCGATTGGAGCTACCCAATGAGTTAAGTGGAATTCATCCAATGTTCCATGTATCTCATTTGAGGAAGTGCTTAGCTAAGGAGGATATGATCGTGCCACTCGAGGACATCGAGGTAGCAGCCAGTGGCCATCATTGATAGAAAAGAGAAGAGGCTAAGGAATAAAGTGTTTCCACTTGTGCAAGTATAGTGGAGACACAGGAAGGGGTCCGAGTCTACGTGGGAGACTGAGGAGGAGATGAGACAGCATTACCCACAACTGTTCGAGGAGTGATAGGTTTTAGGGACGAAACCTATATAATAGGGGTGGACTTGTAACACTCGAAAAATTCAGCAAAATAAAAAAAAGAGAGAAAAGAAAAGAAAAGGGAGAAAAAGAGTATCACTTAAAAACAAGGGGTTTAAAAGTATACAAGGGGCAAACTTGCCCATTATGGGATTTAAAAAGAAGTATGGCAGCCCACACTTCCTTTTTACACACACACTTCGCCTGCACAGAAGAAAGAAGAAGCTGCAATCGGTTTCTAGAGAGAGAAAGAAGAAGATCTTCAAAAAGCTTGTTTTTGTGTGTTTTAGTGCTAGTCTCATCAGCATAAGAACCTTTGTATATGCCTTCCTCACCTACTTAGTGTCATCTGAAATCTCAGATGATGCTACCAAAAATGGAGAAGATGAGCCCAAAGAAGCTGAAGATATCCTCCAGGGATTGGCTGATCAAGTTGTATATTTTTCACACCTAAAACACTGAAGAGGAAGTTAAATATGAGTCACAGGAAAGAAGGGCCAAAAACCTGATGACTAAGAGGATGGAGATGGTTCCACAGAAGGTTGACAATAAACTTATAGAACCATACTGTCAAAGCTCAAGAATCTTCTATTAAGAAGAACATCATCGTATTAGTTAAAAGTGCAAAAGATTCTAGAGCTGTAAGAAAAAAGAATCAACCTTGTTGGAGAATCTAGCAAGACAAAACAAATAGCTCCATCCAAACCAAAGGCCAAGGTTGTCAAGAAAGTGCCAACAAAGTCGTCTAGGTCCACTGCCAAAAGCACTTCTCAAAGAACAACTAATCAGCGAGCTCCAGTCTCCACAACTATCGAATCTATACTAATGGACTCTTCTCAGAAGAAGAAAGAAAAGGATCAAGAAAGATGTCTCCTAGTATCTCAACTTGAGTTGAAAGGATTCAACTTTGATGAGGTCATGGAATGGAGTCTTGCTAAGGTGAAATCAAAGCTGGTAGCTGCAACTCATGCTAAAATAAAGAAATCAACAGAGTTAGTTAGAAGGAAGAGAGCTGAATAAGTGAGAAAACAAGTAGAAAAGGTCAGACAAGAGAGTATAGATAAGCAACAAATAAAGATGTTCTTAAAGTTCAATGGTTTCTCTAGTAAACAAGTAGGACCAATGAGTATGTCTACTCTTGATATGAACATTAGAGAAATCAAAAAGAAGGTTGCAGTTAGAGAGCTACCAAGGTGTGAAGTAGTCAGAGAGTAATAAGAAAGACAGCAACCAAGGACCAAGAAAACTATCCTAAGGTCTTCCTATCTACCAAATGAGCCTCCATCATCTCCCGACTTTAACTTTATTACCTCTGATTTTAATCAGCCAATCTCATAAGCCTTTACCAAAAAAATGATTATGCCAAAAAAAGTGGTAAAGGCAATGGTGATTGACCAAGAGGTTGAGGAGAAAATAATCAAAGAAACTAAAGTTTTGGGTGCTAGGTATGTATCCAAGATGAAGAAATTTGCAGTCAAAAGGGCAAATAGTGAGATCATGTACTATGATCATGAGAACGAGATACTTAGTTTGCCCCTTGACATCTTAGAGCAAATTGCAGAGTACCTCAACATCTATGGATGTAGAAGTGACAAGTCCAAGATGCTACTTTAAAATATACTGTCTTTAGTCATGGCTGAGGCTGATAAGAAATCCCTAAAACTCCTATATCAGCATATGATCCAATAATGGAGTTGGAATACGATCAGAAGAAAGACACATACTTCATCACCAGATCAGCAGTTGGAAGTATAGCCAACTTAAGGAATCAACTAATTTGCTTCACAGATTTGAGATAGCTGACCTAACCAAATTAAAGCTAAGGAACATAAGCAATGACTCTAAGGCAAAGGAAGTAGAGAAGATGCTGATGAGAATCTACAAGTCTCATCTAGAAAAGTCAAGACAGGCTTTGGAACAAAGAAGAAAATAGGAGTCTAAAGTTCCTGAAGTCACCTTATCTGCCGATCCTACACCCAGCGCTCAACAACAATCATCTTATCCCACCATCCAAACTACCCAAACCACTAAGCAGGTTTCTCCAATAGTCCACTAAGCTCCTGAAATAGCTAAATCTCCAACACAAAGCTAGTCTCATGATTCGGTTGATGAAGTGATCATTACCACTACTTTCGAAAGAGTAAGACAAATCTTAGACAATCCTAAGCAAGAAGAAGAACTCTTAGAATCTAAGAAAGAATAACATTCAAAAGGTGATTATACAACCATTATCAAATGGGAATATAACTTGAAGGCTGAGAGATTCTTCATTAAAAGAAAGAATAAGTCCAAGCATTTCTTTCTGACTGAGTTAGAAGTTCTGAATCTTGACTTTGAGGACCTAAGGAAGAATTTCACTTTGATCTTAGAATATGAAGGCATGCCAGATAAGTACAAATCTATGGCCTCCATTCTGAAGATAAAGATTAGGAACAAAGTTGAAGCAGAACAAAGTGGAGACAAAAGAAAAAGATGTTCTACATGTGACTCCATTGAGCATTCATGACCCAATCATACATTGTAGCTACAATTTTTCAACCAACACCATCTTTCTAACCTTTACCTGTGCTAGACTGATGTCAAGGAGTATGATGTCTTTATACTATCTTGGCACAATCCGAAAGACTTAGTCAGTGTACCTCTTGAAAACACCTACAGAGATAGAAGATGATACATGATAAACTACTGCTGATCAGAATACTAGAAAGATGAAGAAAGAGTTTTGATAGCATCATCCTAGGGGATTTATTAATTTGTGAAAAGGATAAAGCTATCAAAAACTCAAGGATCAGCACTAGCTGACAATTGTCGAATTATGCCAAGTGCTAATCCACTACCGATCAACACAGGCCAAGTGCTAAACCAATGCCGATCGGTACTGAAAGTGATGAAATGCTGATTGACTGCATATCAATACTCAATTGGATGCACTGCTGATCAACCACAACATTGGACAAGTCTGTCTATACCGAAGTACTCTGATAGCTGTTGTGTTCAGCCTTTTGGAAACAACATAGTACTGAAACTACAAGTTTTGATATGCCAATTATCTGTCTATGTTGTACATACCTTTTGTAAACTAGGAATATATGTAATGTTGGTTATTCTTAGTGTTTACCTTTTATAGTTTAAATAAATCTCACTTGTATAGTTTAGAAGTAAGATTGTAAGCCCACTTGTTTATCTGTTGATTGTACTCAGAAAAGATTAATCAAGTGTATACTTTGAAAGAACATCTTTTGTCTATATTATTACTCAAAATATATGTGTTTTATAAGTAAAACGATTAACTTAGATTCCACATTCGTTATCTGTTGATCAAACAGAAAAGTCTTGTTAAGTCATTAACCCAATCCAACATACTTATATAAGATACATACTAATTGAAAGTTGACTAAGGTTTTTATATTTTTAGAGTAGAATAAGGTTCAAACCTAATAGAAAATAGTTTAAGAGTGTAGTAAAGTAGTAGTGTAATATATATATATACACACACACTTCAATCTTAGATATGGTTGCAACCACACATCCCTAGCATTCTCTCGATTATCTCCTCTAAATAAATTGATAATAGGAACATCTAACCAACCTCTTCAAATCCAAATAATGTTGTGAACCATCTTTTCGTCTTCACCTAATGAAGATGTTAGAAGGTCCGCGGAGAACTAACAATGATGTCTTACATCCAAAGAACCTTTAAAGGCCATTATTGTTGTTAAGTTTATGACTAGAAATAGAGGAGAGCGTTAGAACCTTTAATGGTGATGATTTTGTGAATATCTTTGGAGATCCATGTGGAGAAATCTTGGAATATTGGTGGCGAGAACCGAATTGCATAATCCATCATCTTTTGCGGTGATGCAGTTGAAACTAATTTAATTAGTTCTTCACTGGACCTAAACTAAGGGTTGTCAAATTATAAATCATCTTTTCTTGTACGTAAGACAACTTCCGATTAGAACGTACAAGGTGCATATCCTTCTCTGCCACCAACTCATGATTATGCACTTCACAAAACTTATAAAGTTGAAATGTCATACCATCAGAGCAGTTCAAAGCAATTAGAGCCTTACACCTACTTCTAATGGAACACCTTTTCTTGTTCTTCTTTTTTACATTCTTACTATTAGAATCAATTGAATCATATCTTTTAAAGGGTTTGTTCCCCTCCTTCAAACATGTACAATATTTCAAATTTAAAATTCTTGCTCGTGTGTTCAGCACCTTTTCGAACACAAAATCCACCTTGTTTTGCATATGCCATTAGTTACGTAAAATTAAAAATCACTAAATCACACAACCATTATATTCTAATTATGCAACCACAAAATCACTTTACATCATCAGATATCCATAAATCACGCAACCAATATCAAAAATCCATAAAATCACGCAACCATTAAATTTTAATTATGCAATAACTAATACACTATACCTATACTACGTAATGCACTTACATAATTATGCTAATATACTCATTTATACTGTTACTTATCACACAAGTATTACACGTTTACACTGAAACATCCAAACGTTTCATCAGAAACTTACGTAGCAAAAATTACATCACCTCACGCACACATGTTATCATGAATCAAACAATAAAAATCGTTTCAGTGAAACAATAAAAACATTAATAATGCTAGTCATCAATTAGAAAAATTACACAAATCAAAACGAATGAAACATATTCAAACAACAATCATATTGCAATCGAGCATCAAAGGAATTCCAAATCAACCAAAATGAACAATAGGTACATGAGCTTTGGCCAATCATCTCAACAATTATAAATCAACGTGGGATCGCTCTTTGAAATAATCATTTGACATAAAAAATAATGTTCAAAAAACATTCTCAATAAAGGAACTACTGAAACCTACAAAAAAACCTATATATGATAATTAATGTAGCGGATCACGACTCCATAACATTCTCTAATCAAAAATCATGCAAGAATAAATTTAGTTACTACCTATAATGGGTATAATTACAATCCTACCCTCCCGTCCAAATTATAAGTTCACCACGCAGCACCCTGTAGTGGCTTCGTACGCTTCACATGAATTATAGGCTTTCTATCGTAAACTTTCCATATATATATATATATATATATATATATATATATATATATATATATATATATATATATTCATAGAGCAGGGATCCTAAGAAAACCACAAAGTTATGTGAAAACTAGAGAAAACCAATAAAACTAGTCACATAACTTATAATTTTTTTATCACTACCATTTATATTTGTGTGTGTGTATATATAAATAATGGTATGGATCAAATGAAAAACCGTAGCATGGTTTTACATACACGTCACATATAGGTTACGTATACGTAACCATTTTTCATTCGACATACTGTTACGTATACCTAAAACACTTTATTCTCGTATTTATGTTCAACGTATATGTAACAAATACTTAATAACCTTTTAACATTTAAAATAACATAAAATTTTTGAATTATGTTATTGGTTTCTATGGTTTTCTTTGGTTTTCACATAACTATTGGTTTTCTCAGGAACCATCCCCTATAAATATATACATACATACATATATATATACATACATACATATATATATATACATACATACATATATACATATATACATATATATATATATACATAAATATATATATATATATATATATATATATATATATATATATATATATATATATATATATATATCTTTTACAATGGTCCTACATAAAATTTCATATGGTTCGGATTCGAACTATATGAGTTTTCTAAATCACTATCCGAATCAAGTCCGAATTGGAAGAAAAATGTTACGGTTGGAATTATAATGCACGTGATAGAATTAATGATACACAGATGTAGTTTTCATTCAAAAGTGAAAGTATCACGCAAAACGTATTCTTGCAAACTTTTTACAACAAAAAAATACTTTGTATTCTAAATTTTACATACACACGAAATAATAAAATAATTAAGAAATAACTAACAAGTCAATACCAAATCAAGATTGAGTTTAATAAATTAACCACAAACCATACTCGAGTTTTTGATATAAGGCTTAAATGAGTTGAGCTCAAGCTTACCATTTTCATCACTCAATAAAAAGATGGATACAAGATCTAAATTAAACAATGTTAGGTTGTCAATGGACAAGGTTAAAAAATCAATTGATTATCAAATAAAGATCCAACTAAATAGATCTTGATTTAAGGGTGGAGCCGGGAGTAGGGTTGGGTTTTAGTGATAAGTGATGTGTATCATAATTTGAAAGGTTATAATATCTAGAGGAACATGTATCTATAAATTTATTCATGATTAAATAAATTAAAATTTGATTTGATTGATGTGACTGACTTGTCTTTAGACTTTAGATTTATCAAGGAAATATAGTATCAACAATGATTACAACACTCACCATATAATATAATATAAGCATTAAAGAAATAAAAAAAAGTTTGTATATACCCCTATAAATGTGAGATATATCGTATATGTCTTTACATAAAAGAATTCTTAGCTTTTGATAGTTTTACCACTATCAATAAACTTCTTAGGTTTTATTATATTTGTATAAAGTATAATCATTATAAACATTATTACTAACATTATGTATCATCATATCTCATATTGATTATAGAGTCGATTTCATGTTGTGTAGGGTATATGTATAATTTACACAATGTGCTGAAAAATATGAATGAATCAGTTTCCTTTTCCAACTTCTCTCTTGTTTCTGTTTAACATCTTATACATTATTAGCACGAGAGTCTATATCAAAAAAACTTATTTGATAGTTTCATCTCTCTACTTATGGTGTTGAACTGTCTACTCTTGATGCAGAACCACTATCATGTATCTAATTCGTTGAAACCCATCACACAGCCAAAGCGACTACCATTGTTTCCGTCTAGCACCATGTATGTTTCCATTTAAGCACAAACGTTATTTTTTTGCTAGGATACACTTGAGATGATCCAAACAAGAATCAGACCAAACATATAGTCATTTCCCCTCATGGCGATGCCCTCCACCACATCTAGACCGTTGTAAACAACACAAATCTATATCGCAAGTCTGCCGGTCCCTCAATCTGCACAAATCGATGATATTGTTACCGAGTCAGGTCCAAACACAACCTATTCTTGTCATAATATGCTTAAATCACTAGAACATTATTTGAAAAACCTCTTGATATCCCTATTTATATCCATACATCTCTCTCTACCATTCTTGAAATCCTTGGCCAACTCGATTCCAAATGGTTGTTGTTGTGACATTCATCACCAAAACAGATGTGTTGAATTTGACTTTAACAATTGACTTTGACTTTAACCTTTGACTTTTACTTTTACCATTGACTTTAACTTTAACCAAACTGTGGTCTTTAACTTGAAAGTTGATTTAATGTTGACTTGAACTGTGCTTAGTACTTTAGACACGTGTAGAGATACTAAGTACTTGAATTGCACGTTTTGGGCCTAGAGTAGACTAACATAACTTAGAATTGGTGATATTAGGCGTTTATTGGATTGGACTTGGCACAGTGGTTTCGTGCCTAGAACTAGTAAGAACTTATAAAACGTAAAAACATAAAAATTTACCTTAAAATGCTTTAAGTACCAAACACTAGTAGACTTTGCCTAAAGTCTACTAAATAGACATAATTTAATCAATATTTTTTAAATTAGACTAGATGATGACCTGACAAGTGAAAGGTTCATCGGTCGGACCGGTTCGACCAGTCCAACTGGATATAAGAATTGGATAATATTACTGAGTTAGCTTTAGCATACTAAAATAATATGGGACTGAATGTTTAAATAGAGATTATAAAAGATTTATTATGTTATGACTATATTTTTCAAGAATGTAAATTGAAATGTTTACAAGGGGTAAACTAAAACAATTACAATTAAAGTTAAAGACATGTAAGAAAGCTTTTTTTTCTCAGCCGCCTCACATGACCCATCTCTCTCTACTCAAAACCTTGGATCCTATCTTTCTCTCTCTAAGTTTTATTAAGAAACTAAGAATCGATTCTCCTTGCGACAATCAAGTAGCTGCCTCAAACATTCGAGTGCCATGCTTCGCTTAGATCGGCTTCAAGTTTCCAATCACCACCACCAATGACCCCTTTGACTAGATATACAAAAACCGACTACTCATTGCACTTGGATCTATTATTCAGATCTATAAATCACCGCTCTAGCGGTTCACGACCAAAGATCCAACCAGAAAATCGCAAAAACCAGCCGATTCAACCTCAAAACCACCAAAACACTAGAAACGAACAGTCAAAACCACCAGTTGGAGGTTGAACTGGTCTAGCCATTTGGTCCGATCCGGCCCTCAAAACATTGAATTTAACAAAAATGGAATTAAGATAATTATGTCATATAATAGCTCGAAAAACTCACAAACGTGAATTTGGGAGAAAGACAGGACACGAATGGATCAAGAATTGAAAAGTGGGCCGGGAGGCTCAGGGCCCTTCCTTGGCCCTATAGTTGGCCGTGATCATTAAGGGGGAACCCTCTTGTTTTTTTTGGTTGCAATCTTCTACTCCAAGTCTTTTTTTAGAAATCCTGGCCATCAACTATCTCTCTTTATCTTGAACTTCAATCTCATTGACCAAAATCATCGACATCTAGGTGGATTTTGGCCTTGTATAATCATTTAGTTTGGTTCTTGTGCAAGTCTTGATCATCTGAGCATTTTTCGGAAAGTAAATCGTTTCATTTGATAATTTATTTCTTGTTTTTCATGTTCTTGATGTTATTTATCAAATCATCATCTAATGTTCATCTTCTATTGAATATTATGGTCAGGTCATAAAGGATTTCGCTACACGCTGTTTGGAATATCATCAAAAACCGTAAACCCTAGTTATATGATTCTTATCCGTGTTTGTATTCGTATTGGCTGTAATCCGTAGTTTGATTGTCTTTATTGGAAACTTGGGAAAAAGCTTTTCGTTAAATGATTGTTTAAACATTAACAAAACGGGTAAACAAAAATATATGCATTATGAGTTGAACCTTGATGTTAATTGACAAAATACACAAACTAATGTCACAAATTGATTTAACAAGACAGAACTGACATCAATGGTTAATAATTTTTCTAAATAAATGACTATAAATGACTATGTCTAATGAAAACTAAAATAAGCCTCAGTTAGATTCTCATGTAAATTATGGCCATGAATTGTCGAATTGGGAACAAAGGATAATGGTTGTATTCTAGACAACTTGTTGTCAGATAATTTGGTCAATTTGTACAAGTGATAACTTGGTCATATGAAGTCCAAAATGAATGAATTTTCAGTCTAAGATTAAGTTTAAAGAGTCTACTTTCCAACACGAGTAGTCTCATCACAACCATGAAGTTTTAATCCCCAAACAATTGATACAAAAAGATTGGTCAAAACTGAAATTTCTAGCATATTGTTTGGTCTGACTCTAGAAACACAATCTCTCTTAATTTTTTATCAAAATGATGTAATTTTCTCTAAAACTTAAATTTCATATGCTAGCTTTAAAATGTCAATTCCTTATTGTTTTGACCTCCAAACTAATTTTACTAAATCAGTGCATAAACAATAAGGTATGTTAAAATATTTTCTAACAATTACTAATTTGAAAGTTATAATGTAAGAAACTAAAATGAGTTAATAATTGGAAATGAAGATTAATAATATGACTTCTAGTGATATTAAATTCATGAATGAGTAAATTTTGTAAATTAAATAAAAACAAATATAAATGTAACACAAAACTCTAGGCAATAATCTTAAACAAGCAAATGTCACAACAAAAATGATTTTCATGTTATTTGACACAAGTTTGGATTCTAGTCAATAAAACCATGCATCTTAATTATCTAATTAGCATGTTTGGTTGTGAGGGTATTAACAAGACGGATTATGTAAGGTCCCGTTCCTGGAAACCTCACAGTTGGTCAACCACAACATTATTTACATAAAATTATGTACATTTAATTAAAACATCACAGCGGATTAGATTAGCAAAAACCATTCATTGCATTAATATTTAATGTTGCCAAATAATACATCAATGTATAATAGGAGTTACAAAAGAAACATTTAGTTGCATTACAAAACAACATAATTATCATGCATGAATGGATGCCAGTCTTGCCCGCCAATAGCTTTCCCCCGCGTGCCATCCCAGCAACAAATTACCTGCCAACTGAAAATGCATAAAGTCAGCGTTGCTGAGTGCGTTCTAGTTTTTAGAATTTAAAGTCCCTTGTTTAAATATATAAAATATCATTTTCTTAAAATACTTCCTTTTTTATAAATCCGTTACTTCCGTATGTGATCACACATCATACTTACAACAAGATAATTTTCTGGGCGCATGGATACTATTCGGGAGCATGAGGTTCACTTAGGCATTTGGGCAGTGGGCGCATGGGCACTATTGGGGCGCATGGGATGGAACTTAGTCTTTTTGGCTAAGTATCAGGCGCATGAGCCTACCACTTAGGCGCATGGGCAAAAATCCAGGCGCATGAACAACACTTAGACTACTGGGAAAAATTTCTAGGCACATGAGGTACTGTTTGGGCGCATAAGAAAGGACTTGGGCGTCTGAGCTAAATTTTAGGCGCACGAGCCTTATTTGGGAGCATGGGCAGCAGACATACGTGTTTCTAAATTATTTCTAGTCCCAAACATCATTCTAACATGCTCATAACTTAAAGCTATCATTCTAAGCACCAAAAAACAAGCATAAATCCAAGAAATACAACCAACCAAACAAAATCATATATACGGTTATCATACATACAAGTTGTAAAACATTTTTACATGCATTTTCAGCCCCAAAGAAGTTTAAAAACACAAAACCGAGGATCTAGAACTCACCAATTGCAGCCTTCAAGCAAAACTCCACCGAACTTGAGAGCACAAAGAGTTCAAATAACCTAAACATACCAAAACACACAACCAAGCACAAAGAACACATAAAAATCGGTCCCCAAGCTGAAAACTTAGTTGAAACCGAACCAAATACACAAGAAAATACTCACCTTAGCAAAATCATCTTCTTTCTCTCTCTAGAACCGAGAGATCTTCTGTTCTTCTTCTTCTTTCTTGTTCCCAGCCGAAAGCAGATGGAAAAGCAGTAGCATGGGCGGCCATGCCCTTTTAAATAATAGAATAATAGTGTTTTGTACTTTGTACACTTTACCCCCTCCACTTGTGTCCATTATATTTTCTTTCAAGATACTTTTCTTTTCCTTTCTTTTTATTATAATTTTCGGGTGTTACAAGTCCACCCCCCTTATAGAGGTTGCGTCCCCAAAACCTGTTTTTCTTCAAACAGTTGTAGGTAATGCCGTCTCATCTCTTCCTCAGTCTCCCACGTAGACTCGGATCCCTTCCTATGCTTCCACTGCACTCGCACCAGTGGAACCACTTTATTTCGTAACCTCTTCTCTTTTCGGTCAATGATTGCCACTGGTTGCTCTACATAGTTGAGCCGTTCATTCACTTCAATGTCTTCCAGTGGTACAATCATGTCTTTATCAGCTAGGCATTTTCTCAGATAAGATACATGGAATGTTGGATGAATTCCACTTAACTCATCAGGTAGCTCCAATCGATAGGCCACCTCTCCTACTCGTGCAACAATTCGGAAAGGTCCTATGTACCTCGAACTGAGCTTACCCCGCCTCCTAAACTGGATGATTCCTTTCCAAGGCTAGACCTTCAATATGACCCTATCGCCCACATTGAGTTCAATCGGTCTACGTCTCTTGTCGGCATACGACTTTTGCCTATCTTTCGCCGCCTTCATGAAGGCCTTGATCTTCTCCAATTTCTCAGTCGTAGCCTCAATCACTTCAATACTACCCAGCTCTTTCTGCTTGATGTCTCCCCAACACACGGACGTTCTACACCTTCTACCATATAGCATCTCATATGGTGGCATGCCAATGCTGGCATGATAACTGTTGTTATATGAGAATTCAGCTAACGGCAAGTGTTCATCCTAACTTCCTCCAAAGTCAATCATGCATGCATGGAGCATATCCTTAAGTGTCTGGATCGTCCTCTCGGACTGACCATCTATCTGAGGATGGTAAGCTGTACTGATATGCAACCTCGTGCCCATTGCATCATGAGACCTCTTCCAAAACATGGATGTAAACCGACTATCCCGGTCTGACACGATATACACCGGTACACCATGACGAGCTACAATCTCCTTAATGAATAGATCCGCCAACCTCTCAGATGAATAAGTCTCACGGATCGGCAGAAAATGAGCACTCTTCGTCAAACGATCTACTATCACCCATATGGCATCATACCCTCTTGCCATACGCGGTAACTTCGTAATGATGTCCATGGTGAGGTGCTCCTATTTCCACTCGGGTATATCCAGAGATTGGATCTTCCCATATGGCTTCTGATGCTCTGCCTTCACCTGCAAACAAGTAAGGCACTTACTCACATACTTCGCCACATCACGCTTCATACCCGGCCACCTGTAATCTTTCTTCATATCATGATACATCTTGGTAACACCGGGATGAATGGAGTAACATGTCTTATGAGCTTCATCCATGATCCGCTCCCGTAAGCTTCCATAACGAGGGATCCACATCCGCCCGAAGTGGGTTCTAACTCCGTGAGTATTTTCACCCAACTCCGTGACTAGACCTCTCATCCTTTCAGAGTTAAGGGGATCTTCTTTCAATGCCTCATCTTGGAACTCCTTGATCTGTGTCATCACATCGGAGGTCATAATCAACTGGTAAGCCTGAACCAGTACCTAGGGCATGCCACAAGGGTCCCGTCAATCTCAAAGATTGACCCTGTGTGCATCCTTCAGGTTAGCTAAACCGCACCCAGTTGAGCTAACGACAACATGGTCGTGCACCTCCATTCAATTTGCTTGCAAGACTTTCATTCATTCGTTAAGTTCCAGATTTTCATTATCATTAATCTTTCACTTCATTTATGATAATATTTTATGTATACGAGCGTAAACACACCACGTAAAGTCATATAATAATACATAATATGGAACATAAAAACAGGCCATAAACAAGCATAACATCAACACATAATACCATCAAAACATCCCACAGCTTAAACCTTAAAATTTCTATTTCTCAAAATCTTAGAAATTTTCTAAGGCATTTAGGCGCATGAGAACTATACGGGCACACCAACACTTAGGCGCATGGAAAAGTTAGGCACCTGAACTAACACTTAGGCGTATGAGAAATTTTCTGGGCGCATGGATACTATTCGGGCGCATGAGGTTCACTTAGGCATTTGGGCAGTGGGCGCATGGGCACTATTAGGGCGCATGGGGTGGAACATAGTCTTTTTGGCTAAGTATCAGGCGCATGAGCATACCACTTAGGCTCATGGGCAAAAATCCAGGTGCATGAATAACACTTAGACTACTGGGAAAAATTTCTAGGCGCATGAGGTACTGTTTGGGCGCATAAGAAAGGACTTGGGTGTCTGAGCTAAATTTCAGGCGCATGAGCCTTATTTGGGTGCATGGGCAGCAAACATATGTGTTTCTAAATTATTTCCAGTCCTAAACATCATTCTAACATGCTCACAACTTAAATCTATCATTCTAAGCACCTAAAACAAGCATAAATCCAAGAAATACAACCAACCAAACACAATCATACTTACGGTTATCATACATACAAGTTGTAAAACATTTTTACATGCATTTTCAGCCCCAAAGAAGTTTAAAAACACAAAACCGGGGATCTAGAACTCACCAATTGCAACCTTCAAGCAAAACTCCACCGAACTTGAGGGCACAAAGAGTTCAAACAACCTAAACACACCGAAACACACAACCAAGCACAAAGAACACATAAAAATTGGTCCCTAAGCTGAAAACTCAGCTGAAACCGAACCAAATACACAAGAAAATACTCACCTTAGCAAAATCAGCTTCTTTCTCTCTCTAGAACCGAGAGAAATTCTGTCCTTCTTCTTCTTTCTTGTTCCCAACCGAAAGCAGATGGAAAAGCAGTAGCATGGGTTGCCATGCCCTTTTAAATAATAGAATAATAGTGTTTTGTACTTTATACACTTTACCCCCTCCACTTGTGTCCATTATCTTTTCTTTCAAGATAAATTTCTTTTCCTTTCTTTTTATTAAAATTTCCGGGTGTTACAGATTATCAAAGAAAGCTAGTTCGCTTTGAATAAATAGAAATACTCATATGTATCATTGTTTGTAGCTTGCTAAGTTTGTAGTTCAAGTACAATCTTCTACATACTAATCAAGGTGAGTTTTACAGTCTTGTTTTTGTTATAGTTTTAACATAAGGGGGAAAAAGAATGCTTAAAACCCTCTTTATGCTATGACAGGTTTTCATATAGTTTTTGGACTATTGTGTTGTTTGTGTTGCAAGTTGTAATCTTGTATGTGCATAGGCATTTCTGTGTGGTTCTTTAATTCACAACTACTTAACTCCACTTTCGAGCGAACGGAAAGGTATTGGTACTACTATTGGGTTGATACCCCTACCATTGGTTGTTGGTACGCTAGCTAGAACCAACATTAGTCACGAACAAAATATTGGGTGAATATAATTTGATAATTTTGTGTGTTCGTCATTAGTTTTGGTTGTGAAACTATGTCTACATTTGATTCTTCTTACGTATAACTTACTTACACATATGCTCTACTGTTATAACACAACACAATTTGTTTATATTAAACCTGCGAACTCACCAACAATGTGTTGACCTTTTCGAGTATTTTTTTCAAGTAATAACAACATTTTAAGCTAGAGGAGGCAAGTGTCTTAGTGAGATCAGTAAGGACGATTATTGTAGAATGTTGTTTTTTTATCTTATGATTAAACAATACATGTTTACTAATTGTGGATTATATTTGTTTACTTTCGAGCAAGTTTGCCTTAGTCTTGTCCCAGGATGTGGAATTAAAAACATATTCTTTATTTGACTATGCATTTTGTGGAAATGATTAACCACAATACAAGTATCCAATTATATAGGGTGACATCATGACACGTTGGTTACATTTCATTAGTTGATTCTCTATTACATAACAATGTGTTAGGATGATTCTGTTCGTCGCATCCTCGTTCTTCACTATAACCGGAGGTGTGATATCTGTGCCTATGAAATTGATGAAATAATCTTCTACAATTCTTTAGACATTAAAATAATAGAGCATCATGATCAGTTACCATCGGATTACAAGTCATTTTGGTGAGCTAGGGTTAGTAATTTAATAAAAAATGGAAAGTAAGTTAAATTGAGATATTGAGGTTAAGCGATAAATCAGACGACTTCCATCAGTTGTATAACAAGAACAAAAGAAAATCGAAAGTTTTCTTAATCTGTTTTATATCATTTCTTTTTCCTATCTTTATTTAGATGATAATTTCTAAATCTCCGTTAGTTATGATGCCATATGGGTGATTGTAGACAGATTGACGAAGAGTTGTCATTTGGTACCAATCCGAGAGACATATAACTCAGAACGGTTAGTCGAGCTATTTATTAAAGAAATAGTTTCGTGTTATGGTATGCAAGTGTCGATCATTTCCTATAGAGACATGTAGTTTACATAGAAGTTCTAAAAAAATTGCATATTAGTACAGCTTACCACCCAAAGACCGATGGATAGTCTGAGAGGACTATTCAAACCTTGGAGGATATGCTTTGAGCATGTATCATCAACTTTGGTGGGAGTTAGGATAGTCATCTACTGTTGGCAGAGTTCTTATACAACAATATCTACCACGCTAGCATTGGTATGCCCCCGTATGAGATGCTTTACGGACGGAGATGTAGAACCCCGGTGTGTTGGGGTGAGATCGGGCAGAAGGAATTGGGAAGCATAGAAGTTATAGAGGCTACAAACAAAAAGCTAGAAAAAATCAAAGCCTACATGAATGCTGCCAAAGATAGACAGAAGTCGTATGCGGATAAACGACAAAGACCAGCAGAGTTTAAAGTTGGAGATAAAGTTATGCTAAAGGTCTCGCCATGGAAAGGGATTATTCGATTTAGAAAAAGGGGAAAGTCAACTCCCAAGTTTGTTTGGCAATTCAAGATAGTAGCCCGTGTGGTGGAAGTGGCATACAGATTGGATTTACCAGATGAGTTAGGTGGGATTCACTCCACATTCCACGAATAACATCTACGTAAATGCTTAGCAGACGAAGATGCTCACATTCCGCTTGAAGACTTGGAAATTGATGACAAGTTGAACTATGTAAAACAGCTAGTGGTTGTTATTAAGAAGAAGGAAAAAAGATTGAGGAATAAAGCCGGTGGCTGTTATTGATAAGAAGGAAAAGAGATTAAGGAATAAAGCCAGTGGTTGTTATTGATAAGAAGGAAAAAGGATGAAGGAATAAAGTGATTCGGCTGGTCCATGTATAGTGGAAGCATAGAAAAGGGTCGGAGTCTACTTGGGAGTTCGAGGAAGAGATTAGATAGTATTACCCCCAGTTGTTTGACGCATAGCAGGTTTCGAGGTTGAAACCTAAAATAAGGGGGATAGACTTGTAACATCCTAGTTTTTATACGCATATATATATATATATATATATATATATATATATATATATATATATATATATATATAAACCAAGGGGATAAAGGAAATTAAGAATTATAGGGGCTAAAGTTGGGAAATAAAAGTCGACACCCTAAAACCCCCTATAAAAGAAGACGTGACATCTCCATGCAAACCTTCTTGCAAAGAGAGCCGTTTGACAGAGAGAGTTGCATTTGTAGAGAGAAAGTCGAAGATTTGAGCAAAGGTAAGGACTTTCACGTATGAAATGCTAGATCTAAGCAAGATCTATGTCATTTGGGTGTTCTAACACCATTTTGATCATTAAAGTTGACACCTTGATGTGTGTTTATGCAGATCTCGGTTATTACCTCTCGGGTTAGGGTTTTCATCGAGTTCTGATTGTTAAGGTGAGTACTAGGTTCCTACTTTTTTATATTCTTATGTATTTTGGGGCTAGTATGCATACTAAGAATGATTTGTTAAAGATTAAACTTTTTATAGTATGTAAGTTATCTTTTTTTATGATTTATTTAAAGTTGATAGACGAACAGTGGGTTTTTATGAAATCGGATGGTATGCATGATGATATGTTAAGTATGGGAGTTAATGCGGATGATTCATCCACACCCACATTAACTGATTGGTCATCCGCATTTGTATCTAATGTGTACAAATATGGATGTGTATAGTTGAGCCGCATTTGTTTATGCGGATTATATGAGTATTGTTAGGCGCATTTGCCCTCAAATGCAGACATGCTATTTTTGTCGCAATTGTCATAGCCATTGCATTTCCTCAAAAGTTTCCAAGTGCACTAATGCGGATGAAAAGTTAGTCCACTCACATTAGTCAACCAAGCTAACCACATTCGCTTGTAAGGCCCCGTTTCAGGAAACCCCACAGTTGGTCTTTCATTGCATAAAAACATTTAAAAGATGCATCATTATCGCAGCGGAATTTAAAAACTTCCCATTTATAAGTTAAAAAATATCATTTCATTACATCATTTGTTTACATTTCAAAACACAATAATAAGTCAAAATCTGGATGCCAGCCTCAAAACGCACCCAGTAGCTTATGCATCCATGCCTGCTCCACAGCATCAACAAAATACCTGCCAACTATTATGCATACAAAAAGTCAGCGAAGCTGAGTGAGTTCTAGTTTTATAAATAAAATACTTTACTTTCGTTAAAAGATAACCTTTACGTTTATTCGTGATCAAATATCATACGTACGTATTAATAATAATTATTTATTTTCTTCATCATCGTTCATCATTATTATTCATTACATCTCGTACCATCATCCAGATCCTGCCTCATGCAATACCCCAGACTCGTGCTCGAAAGCTGATATTGTGAAGGGGCCTGTAAACAAACCCCCGACTCGTACCCGAGGGCTGACACAGTACCAGGGTACGCGACAAGGATCCCATCTAGTATGCAACACCCCCGACTCGTGCTCGAAAGCTGATACTGTGCCAGGACCTATAAACAAACCCCCGACTCGTGCCCGAAAGCTGACACAGTACCGGGGTGAGAAACAAGATCTCATCTCTTTCACATGCCATCCTGTCTCATGCAATACCCCCGACTCGTGCTCGAAAGCTGATACTATGCCGGGGCCTGTAAACAAACCCCCGACTGGTGTCCGAAGGCTGACACAGTACCGGGATACGCGACAAGGATCTCATCGTCCGTTACTTCCATTCTCATCATTCATTATCTTCCATTTTTGTTACATAATACTTTACATATGTACTCATACATAATAGGTAAAGTCACATCATACATATCATAAACATCATCAGCAACACACAAACATGCACAGCACATCAGGCATAACCATCACATCACATCAAAACTTAGCACAACCATCTACCTCACAAATCCCAGAAATTTCCTAAGTCTACCAAGAAATACGGATAAACATCTTAGGCGCATGAGCACCAAATGCGGATGAACAGTCTATGCGCATGAGCACCAAATGCGGGTGAACAGTCTAGGCGCATGAGCACTATGCGGGCGCTTGATTACTATGCAGGTGCATGAATACTGCTTGGGCGCATGAACACTTAGGCGCATGATCAACTCTGGTCGCATGATCAACTCTGGGGCGCATGAACGACACTTGTGCGCATGGGCATTCTGGGCGCATGGGCAGTTGTTTGGGCGCATGGCCAATACTTAGGCGCATGGGCTGTGGGCGCATAGGGAAAGTTAGGCGCATGAGCAGGTTTTGAAATGTAACCTATACTACAAACAACTCCAGAACATCGAACCAGCACATCCTAACACAGATCTAACATGCTACAAACACTAGATCATACTAAACATCAAACATAACCTCAAAAATAGCCTCTAAAACATACTACAACAGAGCACAGTCGAATAACATGTTGAAAAAACTCACGGTTGCTTTAAAAATATTTTGCTCGGTATGCATAATAACCCCAACACTTAGAAAACTAGTAAAAAGAGGGGATCTAGAAACTCACCTTGAACAGCCTTCTAGTAGGGCACTTCAAACCCGAGACCCACCTGCAATTCAGACCTAAAATCCACGAAAACAAATGCTAAACACCAAAAATCACGGTCCAGAACTTGAAAATCCAGCTGAAACCGAACAATTACCCAAGAAAACTCACCTTTTTGCAGATTCTTATTCTTCTCTCTCTAGAACCGGTGAGGTTTTCTTCTCTTCTTCTTCACGAACCGAGAAAATGGTGGTTGGAAAGGTTTAGTGGGCGGCCATACTTTCTTTTAAACACAATAATATTAAATTTTGCATCTTGCACAACTTTAGTCCCTCAACTTAGGTTATTTAACCTTTCTTTATTTATACTTTTCTTTCTATTAATAAATTTCCGGGTGTTACAAGTCCACCCCCTTTATATAGGTTTCGTCCCCGAAACCTGACACTCCTCGAACAGTTATGGATAATGTTGTCTCATCTCTTCTTTGACATTTCATATAGGCTCAGACCCCTTTTTGGGCTCCACTGTACTCGCACAAGTGAAACCACTCCTCTCCTTAGCCCTTCTCTCCCTTCTACCAGTAATGGCCATCGGTTGCTCCACGTAGTTGAGTCATTCGTCCATATCGATATCCTCTAGTGGCACGATCATATCCTCACCGATTGAGCACTTCCTCAGACAAGATACATGGAACGTCGGATGAATTCCACTTAACTCATCAGGTAGCTCCAGTCGATAGGCCACTTCTCCTGCCTGACCAACAATTCGGAATGGCCCTATATACCTCGGTATTAGCTTTCCTTGCTTTTTGAATCGGATGATCCCTTTCCAAGGTGAGTCCTTCATCATTACTCCATCGCCGTAGATCGGCACCGAACTATTATCGGGCGCAGTTGATCAAACCATCTTATTGCGAAACTCGGTGTTTGTCTCATAGGCTGCTAGCCAATTCATCCGAAGGCATACCCCTATCCACCTAAGTTGATCTTGAACGGTCTAGCAGGAAACACGTGCTCTCCCAATTCTATCGCACAATCCTCTAGGGCATCAGGTAACCTAGGGACTTACCAATCGCACTTTCTACATTGAAGGGCTCATCGACCTTCCTACTTCTAACGTGCAGCTTATCACAGAAGGCAGCAGGAATGAAACTACTATTAGTACCATAATCATAGTACAGATACGCAAATTTAATTTACTAGAAAAGTACCTGATGTCACGTCGAAGTCCATTCTGGCCTCTTCCCGGTCATAGCGAATGCTTTGACCTTCATCCTTTGCTCTCCTTTTCAGCCCCTTTCCTTGCACTGGAGCTCTCTACCCTTGACTTCTTGCAGTCTCTGCTCATATGCCCAGTCACATCATATCTGTAACATCTAGTCATGTGACAATCCCTCGCCCTGTGGCCCTCTTTCCCACACTGGAAGCAGATGTTCGATCCCCACCTGCACTCCCCTTCGTGGCCTCTACCACACTTCTTGCATGCTTCTTCCCTCCCTGTTACCATTTTCCGATCATCGACCCTTATCGTCTTACCTCCAGCCACAAATCCACCATCATTATCCCGCCTTCCATTCCCATTCTTAACATAGCCCTGCTCCTTCTCTACATCCACTATCGCCACTGCCTCTCGCTCGTCATATAGCCTCCCCACTAGATCGACCACCAACCTAAATGTACCTGGTAAAGCGGCGAGCAGATGTCTACGGATATCCGCTGGCAGACCTTGAATATACCTCTTGATCTTTCGTGACACGGGCGCACCTGATCTGGCACCAGCCTTGCCATCTCGTTGAACTTCGTTGTGTACTGTTGGTGTGTCATCGTTCCCACCTCCAACTGTAGGAAATCTCTCTTAACTTTGTCAAGCTCCCTATGAGGGCAAACTCCTTAATTACCAACCTCTTCAGCTCATTCCACCTCATCCTCCCGATTGCCCTGGTACCCTCAGCTTTGACAATGTTATCCCACCAGCACAAGGCCGAGTCCACAAATGAGTAGGTAGCAAACTTCACCTTTTGATCCTCTCGGCACTCGTTGATATCGAGTACCGCCTCCATCTCCCTTACCCAACGGTGAGCAGCCACAGCACTCCCGTTCCCATCGAACGTAGGGGGCCTACACCTTTGGAATGCCCCATAGCTGCACCCCTTCATAGTTTCCTGCATAGCTTCCTCCTCCTCCTCATTATCACTAGAGACAACCATATCAGTCTCTGGTTGCTCCCTTCCCCTTAAACCTCCTTCCTCGCCTCCTCATCTAGCGATCTTCCTCTTCTCAGCCTCCTTCTTCTCATCCTCCTTCACAACTCTAATAACCTCGGTCACTACAGTCGGCAGAATTGTTTGCATAACCAAATGAACTTCCTCTGCTACTGCCTCCCTCATTAAGGCCTTAGGGTTAGCACTTTCATTCTCACCGTCCTGGTGATGAAGCTTGGGCTCTTCAGGAGTCGTCTCAGCAGTCTTAGCTCTGCTCCTCATGACACGCGGTCTAACACCACATCCACCTCGACCTCCACCTCGCGAAGCCTCAAAAGATCTACCACCAGCCATCACTAAATGCTACAAGATTCAAACACCAACACGGTCATTCAAGGTAATAGCTCGGATTATGTCAAGTATAGTAAGTCCCTAATTACAGTGGCTGGTTGTGATTAGCCACTTACTTTACTATTCATCTCCCAAGCATTTCCTATCCTGACTACATCAGTATCTAAATCTACACAAAAGCACATAAACCACATAACAGGCGCACATAATTCCCCTTTTTATTAACTTACATAAAACGTTTGCGTAAAACCTTTACCTGCAAGCATGTAGCTACTAGGACTGGCATCTCTTTCCTTTGGTCCCATTCTCAGTTTAAGTTTAGGTTCTTTTGAAAATATTTACCCAATTCTCTTAAACTTTGGCTCTGATACCAACTTGTAAGGCCCCGTTTTCGGAAACCCCACAGTTGGTCAATCATTGCATAAAAACATTTAAAAGATACATCATTATCGCAGCAAAATTTAAAAACTTCAATTTATAAGTTTAAACATATCATTTCATTACATCATTCGTTTACATTTCAAAACACAATAATAAGTCAAAATGTGGATGCCAGCCTCAAAATGCTCCCAGTAGCTTATGCATCCATGCCTGCACCTCCTTCGCATCAACAAAATACCTGCCAACTATTCTGCATACAAAAAGTCAGCGACACTGAGTGAGTTCTAGTTTTATAAATAAAATACTTTACTTTCGTTAAAACATAACCTTTACGTTCGTTCATGATCAAACATCATACGTACATATTAATAATAATTATTTATTTTCTTTATCATCGTTCATCGATATTATTCATTTCATCTCTTACCGTCATCCAGATCCTGCCTCATGCAATACCCCCGACTCGTGCTTGAAAGCTGATACTGTGCTGGGGCCTGTAAACAAACCTCTGACTAGTGCCCGAAGGCTGACACAGTACCAGGGTAAGCGACAAGGATCCCATCTCATATTCAACACCCCTGACTCGTGCTCGAAAGCTGATACTGTGCCAGGACCTGTAAACAAACCCCCGACTCGTGCCCGAAAGCTGACACAGTACCGGGGTGAGCAACAATATCTCATCTCTTTCACATGCCATCCTATCTCATACAATACCCCCGACTTGTACTCGAAAGCTGATACTGTGTTGGGGCCTATAAACAAATCCCCGACTCGTGTCCGAAGGCTGACACAGTACCGGGGTACGCGACAAGGATCTCATCGTCCGTTACTTCCATTCTCATCATTCGTTATCTTCCACTTTCGTTACATAATACTTTATGTATGGGCATTCTGGCGCATGGGCAACTGTTTGGGCGCATGGCCAATACTTAGGCACATGGGCTGTGGGCGCATAGGGAAAGTTAGGCGCATGAGCAGGTTCTGAAATGTAACCTATACTACAAACAACTCCAGAACATCGATCCATCACATCCTAACACAGATCTAACATGCTACAAACACTAGATCATGCTAAACATCAAACATAACCTCAAAAATAGCCTATAAAACATACTACAATAGAGCACAGTCGAACAACATGCTGAAAAAACTCACCGTTGCTTTAAAAATCTTTTCCTCGGTATGCATAATAACCCCAACACTTAGAAAACTAGTAAAAAGAGGGGATCTAGAAACTCACCTTGAACAGCCTTCTAGTAGGACACTTCAACCCCGAGACCCACCTGCAATTCAGACCTAAAGTCCACGAAAACAAATGCTAAACACCAAAAATCTCGGTCCAGAACTCGAAAATCCAGCTGAAACCAAACAATTACCCAAGAAAACTCACCTTTTTGTAGATTCTTCTTCTTCTCTCTCTAGAACCGGTGAGGTTTTATTCTTTTCTTCTTCACAAACTGAGAAAATGGTGGTTGTAAAGGTGTAGTGGGTGGCCATACTTTCTTTTAAACATAATAATATTAAAGTTTGCATCTTGTACAATTTTAGTCCCTCAACTTGGGTTATTTAGTCTTTTTTTCTTTATACTTTTCTTTTCTTTTCTTTTAATAAATTTCCGGGTGTTAGTGGCCGCATTTCACAGAAAGTTCCTAAGTAAAACTAATGCGGATGAACATATAGTCCACCAGATTAGTTGATCAGTCAGCCGCATTATTGGATTGTTATTCACATTTGTACCATCCGCATGATCAGTCTAAGCCTAAGTGAACAAATGCGGATAAACATTTAGATCATCCGCATTACTCCACCCACACTGGTTTACCTTACCCGCATGTTTTTTGCTACCCGTATTAGTCCATCCTTGTAATGCGTACTTGTTCTATTATACCCTTGTGATATAGTTTGAATATGTTGATTATACATGTTATAACATGATGATGTATGTAATAGTAATGAAAGTGGTGTAGTGTTGATGAGCTACACTTTATGTAAAGAATCTTAGATACGTATTATCTAAGGAAGCTAATGATAAATGACTATGTGTAATAGCAAAAGTATAACCATGGTTGTAATAAAATAGGAATGAGTAGTTACTGCCATGATAAAGATGTAAAGAAAGAAAGAAAAATAACAAAAAGTCTTTCAAGCATTGATAGAAGTTTGCATTCGTTGCATTCTCACCCTAGAGAATCCTTGCCTTGTGCAGTGTTACTCTGATAGGAACTTTGCCTTATGCACTACTCACCTGATCGGAGTTGTATATGTATACACTATATGGGTGTTGCATCTTGTATACACTCAACGTATAGGAGTTGTATCATTCACACTCTAACGGTAGGGGTCCTGTCTAGTGCTTGTTCACCCCTGTTAGGGAGTGTGGTATGTTCACTCACCTAGAGAATCCTTGCCTTGTGCATTGTTACTCTAATAGGAGTTATACCTTGTGTATGCTCACCATGATAGGAGCTTAGTACTTGTACCAGCTCAAAGCTAAAAGTGAAAAGATGAAGTAAATGAAAGATACTAAAAGTATGAAAGTATGAATGATGCTACGTATGAAAGTCTGAAAGTATGAATGATGATAAGGATGCTAAAGCATAACCTTTTTATGAATGAAGTGAAATGTTTTCGAATGATTAATATGCTAAAGAGTTCTTTATAGTTTTTAAAACTAGAACTCAATCAGTGACGCTGATTTTTTATGCATATTAGCTTGATAGGTAGAAGAAGAAAACAGAATAATGAATGAAAGCTTGGTTGGGTGTGAAGTTACCTAGCTGCATGCAAGACTTGCATTCTAATAAGCATAGACTTGATAGTTGGATGTAGTTGTTTCTAGACAATTATCCTTGTAATGATATTTCCTATTGTTCCGCCGCTATGTTATTGATGTTTAAAGTTTAAGAATTATGTGCTTATGATGTTGAGATTCAACTGTGAAGCTACCTGGAAATAGGGCCTTACAAAACATGAATAGATTTACATAAATCCGCAAATATGACCGATGACCTAACGAGACATCTGTGAACATGATTTTTATACTAATCAAGATCCCGAAGTTTCCTTGAAGACACACTTTTAAACTACTATAAATATTTCATTATAAGGTTTTTACCAACTACTTTATAATGAGAGTTTTTCGTACTCGACATCTCTAGACATAGCCTTGACCCTAGATATAAAGGTCCACTTACTATAGTAGTTTTGTAGAGAAATATCTAAGCAAAGGCAAAGCCATAATGTTCTTTTTCATCAACATTTTTACGTTGACACCCCTTTTCAAGTTACCTCCAAATTGAAACTACACAAAGAAAATAATAACATGTTAGAAAAATACATTCTTCACATTCCAAGTTTTTTAACCTGGTCGTATTATAGCATTGTTGAAAACATAATTTCATAAAATATTTAAATATTGTAGCATGTATTCGAGTCGCAAAATAACAAAATCCTATGTAAAAAACACTAAGTGTGACATATTGGTGTTTGCAAGTTCCCTGAAGTGAATGTACTTATCATATAACACGGACGGATGTGAGAGGTCACAGCCCTAGTATAAGCCATGAGCATGGTGAAACAACTCAATGCAACGAACTAACATGGCAGATGACGACCACCAAGGGGGGTTCCTTTAAGGTGCAAGAAAACATCTATTACAAGTACTAAACGACCAAATCGATAATGCGTATCTAAAAGTCCTAACAAAACTATCACAGATATGGGAGACAAATTTAGTATACAATAGCACAAACTTCATTAAAACATAAGACATATTTTAAACTATTTGTCTCTAGTAGATACAAATATTTATTGGTACTATTTCAAATATTGGTAACTTTATTGAAAGGATTTGGTAGAGCATGTGCGTACATGTATCAAAATTATGTCTTATATTCTATGAAGAAACTAACTACATTCAGATAATAGTTATCACTTTGAAGCCATGATCGGAAATGATGCCGAATATTTTCAAACTACATATTACAAGGATGTGCAAGTAAACGATATAACAAAACTAATGCTTTTACCAAATAGAACATATTACACTTAATGAATCATATAAAATATGGTAAGCAACCAGAAGTTACTACCAAATATGCTCTTACCATATGACATAACCAAATCGATTATTTAGTTAGCATAATTGTGAGGTGAATAATTTCATCGTGCTCTCACGAAAAGTCAAATAGTCATTAGGACCTTCATAAATACCCTTATACTTTGTGTAGAATGTAAAGGATATACATGGTTATATTAATATGCATTTGGACCATTTTCAATATTATAGTATATCAAAATATGCATCTCTATAGGTCACATGTGAGTATTTTAGCTACCAAAATGTTGAACATCCAATAGCTCGTGTTCAAACGTAAAAGGTTTAGCTAAATAAACTAATTATTACAATTAATCACTAAACTATTCTCGATAAGATGTGAATTGTCATTTTCTACATGAGGGCATGCTAATCAATATGCCATTGCACAAATAAAATAAATCAACTGTTGATAACAAATACTTCCCATCAATACTAATCTGTATCAAAGAATAAATATGTCTGATATAAAACTATTTGATTGTGCGATCTATGTATACTTCCACCATAATATACCAAATGAAATTACAATTAAAACTGGGAACTTATAGTGGTTTTAACTTCATGTCACATGATCAAATCGACAAATATATTTATAGCATCTCAGCATGTTAAGTGTCAGTTTAACACGATAGTATTTCCAATCTTACAGGGAGATGAGAATAAGGAAAGCCTAGTAATATATGAAATGCATCCCAAACATCAAATTTAGATCTCAAAAGATGTCAATATGAATATGAAGTCTAATATTTTATAGTATGTTAAGAGTAACAAATGAGTTACTAGATGTATTCACAAACAGAAATA
Organism: Flaveria sonorensis; assembly: GCA_025506505.1. NCBI lineage: Eukaryota > Viridiplantae > Streptophyta > Magnoliopsida > Asterales > Asteraceae > Flaveria > Flaveria sonorensis. The sequence goes on from CM046434.1 coordinate 45,326,674, forward strand.
GAATGAAAAAGTCACAAATACTAGTTGGTTAAACCCTATAAGATGTTATACACAAAACCCCCAAAGAGACTAATACATTTTTCAAGGCAAAATGGTAATACACTTAAAGAGGTAAATGTTCTATAAAAAACTAATATAATCTTAGAAGAGATTAACAAAATCCTAGAAGAGGATAATAGATTGCCAAAAAAAACTCATGTACCAAACAAATATGAGATCTCAATACATTATGTACAATAAAGACAATTATGGAACCGAAATAAAATACATATTTGTATATGTTATAGCAACACATGTAATGGATGATAAATATTATGTATGTAGAAATATGTAAGAACAAATACAAAATGATGATTGTCTAAAATGGCAAAAGGGCTAAATTAATGTTGCTTGACAAGCAAAACGTTTTTGGATAAGTAGTCCGAACATCCATTGACGTCTAATCAGTAGGTTATGAATGAGTATCTTTACAATAAAAAGAAAAAATGAATGAGAATTTACGATGTAAGGCATGACTTATAACACATGGGTTCTTTCCCAAATCCCAGTTGTTGATTATGAGAAAACATATCCCCTTAGTAGATGCAATAACCCTTAGATGTTTAAAGTTGTCTCGTAATCTTATAAAAGGACTTCAAATAAAACTTATAGATGTTATTTCTACTTAATTATATGAACACTTGAAGAAAACATATATATGAAAATCCTCGAAGGGTTAAGATGCTTGAAGCATTAAAAATCAGTACGTCAAGATATAAAAGCTAAATCTCTATATGGTATATAACAACCTGGCCATATATGACTTAAACAAATAGTATGAGGTACAAGTTGATAAAATCAATTATGTGTCTAAAATAAATTTTATCTTTAGGGTTCATATAATCACAGTTTACAGTGAGGAATTAAACATCAATGAGAGACTCCGTCGAACTTCTAGAGAAAGAATTATTGAAAGATTATGACACAAGTTAATTATATGTTGACATGTAGTTTGAGTGTATGTGTTATGGAATATTTATATAGGTAGCACATTATAGTATATGAACGATATTCATCCATTATGCATATTCAAAGTTATCGGATTGCTATACAATATTGATTCTTACCGTTCCCAGAAAGAGGCGAAGAAGTACTTGATCTAGAAGTATCATACTTAAGTGCGATCAACCCATCAATATATCTTGACACATGGTAGTGTATTTATTAGCATATGTGTTATTCTAATCCAGCATCTTGAACTCTTTTTTCCTTCACTAACTTTTTTATCCCTTTGGGTTTCTTAGGAAGGTTTTGAGTGCGACAACATAATTGATCTATTTAAAACAATTTATTATAAAGGCCTCGAAGTGCGATTTAACATCATCCTAAAGTATGTTGTTAATGATGTGCGTTGTACTTTTTTCCTTATCTATGGTTTTGTCCAACTAGGTTCTTCTGACAAATTTTTAACAAGGCAACATCACTAGCGTATCAAAGCAATAAATTGACTTTTTGTAGGATTCAAGACATGCATTTGTTTTATAATAAAATGTGGAGTCTTGACTAGTTAGTTATGTTCATGCAGTTTATCTATTGGACCCACGTAGAGTTCGAGTATATGGACAGGACAAGTTCATTACCATAAAGAAAGTCCAACAACACCATACGAAAACAACACAACACATCTCGCAGAAAAAAAAAAGAAGACTGCATTAAAAATCAAGCAAACCACTATCATATAAGATTGAACTCCAAAATTTTGAAGATACATGTTTAATTAAGAGGGAGTATTATACATGTTATACTTTTTTCCTTAACTAAGTTTTGTCTGGTTTTCTTGGTAATGTTTTAACGATACAGCATAACTGCTCCTGAAGTATCAGCTAATATTGGCCCTAAAGAACCGCTCAAATGTTATCCAGTAATATATTGATAATAATATATAATTAGTAGTAATATGTATAAGAGGGAGTGTTATAAAATTTAATCATTACAGACATTATTACTAACATTATGTGTCATCATATCTTTTTGATTATAGAGTCAGTTTCATGTTGTGTAGTGTAAATATATGATGTACACCATCTGTTGAAAAATATAATTAGATTAGTTTACTTCTTCAACTTCTCTTTTGTTTCTCTCTAATTTTCAATAATACTATTATATTTTAAATAGAACTTTGAATTCTCGTTTTGTGAATGTGGATCCATCTGATTTGTTTCTCCTATATGCTTTAATCATTCTTTCAAAACATCACATATAATATTTTGATTTGTAGCATTCTTACTATTTTTCACATCTTATTTTGAGTATTGATATTTTTGTTTCAATAATTCTTTAAAATAAAATGAAATTGTCTTTATTGCTAGAATTCCAAGGTTTTGTTTAAATCATTTTAAATAGAACACTTGGTTCAAGTTGTGAAGATGATGTTTATGAATCGAATTCATACATGATGAATTGGAAGTCACTAACTCACAAGCCTACCTATTGTTTGTTCCTCGATCGAATAAGTCTTATTTTATTAAACTGGGTAGATCTTGTATTTCTAGAAAAATATTTGTAATGATAAATATGAAATTTTGATAATTAAAAAAAAGTGTAAATTTCTATGTTGGTCCCTGAGGTTTTAGGGTTTTAACTAGTTCAGTCCAAAAAGGAATCTTTTGTTAAATTATGACTTGTGGTTTGTGTTTTATAACTAATCTGGTCCTTGAGGCTAACGCCGATCATAAAATCTATTAAATAGATGCATGTGCCCCTCACATGAGGGGCTTTTTCGTCTTTTCCAACCCTCTATGCATTAAAACCCTCTTTAGAATTAAAAACCCTTCCACTCCTAATGAATTGTTAAAGAATCAGTTGATGCAATTGCTGAAGTATCAGTGAAGCTGTTGCAAGTATGGTGCTTACACTTTGGTTTGTTCGACCTACAGGTGAACGATTTGATACTTACGCTACGTATGGTTAGTTCTTAATCCTAGTTAATTAGAAATTTTGTTGTTTTTGATGGCTTCCAACATTTGTGAAGAATTGATATTTGTTACTTTTATGGGTATCATTATAGGAGACAACCTACTATATTCAGTTTGAAGATATTTCATGGGGGAGTTTTCATCACGGAACCAACTACGGCTTATGTGGATGGTAAAATCAACTATGTGGACATGATTGATGCTGATGAATTCTCTGTTATCGAGGTTAATGCTATGGTCCAAGAGTTAGGTTATCCTAAGGATCAAATAATGTTTTATCATTATAAGGTTCCTGATTTGAACTTAGAATTTGGTATTAGAGCACTAGGAACTGATCAAGATGTCATATCTATGTTGCAATATGTTGAACGGTTTAAGATCATTGAGGTGTATATAGAACATTGGGTATCAAGACTCAATGTATTTCACAACTCTCCTAGTAAAATTAAAATTTATGAATTAGAACCTCCTGATGCGCCTTCTAGTTAGACTAAACCATCCAAACCGAAAACCTTAAGAAAAGCTTGTAAAAAGCTACCAGTTCTAAATTGGAGTAAGGATTCAAATTTGAATGTGTAAGATGGGGGATCAAATGCTAATCTGCATCAGGGTGGTTCAACTATAAATGAGCAGGGTGAGGCTCCAAATTATAATTTGCATGAGGGTAGGTGTTCAATTATGAATGAGCAGAATGTGGGTTCAAATACGTATGTGCAAGATGAGGGATCAAATGCTAATCTGCATCAAGGTGTCTCAAATGTGAATGAGCAGGGTGAGGCTCTAAATGATAATCTGCATCAGGGTATGTGTTTAATTGTGAATGAGCAGAATATGGGTTCAAATGTGAATATGAAAGATGGGGGATCAAATCCTAATCCGGATCATGGTGGATCAAATATGAATGGGAAAGGTGAGGCTTTAAATGATAATCTGCATTAGGGTGGGTGTCAAAATATGAATGAGCAAGGTGAGGGTCCAAATGACCATTTTTTATGGATTTCAACTATAGCATGGAACAGGGTGTAGAAGATCAAAATGAATAAGTTATGCAAAACGATGATGATATATGTCATGATGAAGCTGATGATGATACATATCATAATGAAGATGATGATGATGATGATACAGATCCAAATGAAGATTCTTTGCATGACACAGATAATATGGTTGAACATGTAGATGTTGACATGGGGTCATTTAAAGCTAATTTGGATGAGGGTTTGAATGATGTTGATGAGGGGGAATCTGAGAAAGATGATGAGAATAAGGAATTTGATCTAGATGACTTTGATAGTGGAACAAATGAGGAAGGTTTGTTGATTACTGCTTTGAATAAGTTTAGAAAAAGAAAGAAGAAATCCAAGAATCAAGATGCAGTTCCATTTTATGTGGGCCAGTGTTACAAAAACATAGAGGAAATCAAAACTTTGGTGAAAAGCCATGTTGTAGTCACTAGGAGGCAACTTTCTATCACCAAAAATGATAAGTTGAGGTTTAGGGTCATTTGTATAGGTGTAAATCCTATTTTTGTTAGAGGTCAAAACTGTAACACAACCTAGGCAAGTAGGACCCAAACATCAAGTCAGTCAACAGTTAATGCCTCAACATCTAAAAAAGGTAAAAGTGTAGAAAGATAGAATTGTTCTTGGACATTACACATTTCTAGGAAAAAAGTAGAAGATGCTTGGGTAGTTAAGACATTTATTGACAATCATAAATGTTTACAAACTAGAGAGGTCAAGTTGTATACGGTAAGTACACTAGATAAAGAGACAGAGTCAACAGTGGAATCAAACCCTGGAATACCCATTAAAGTTCTTCAAGATCTGGTCCAAAATAAATACTAAGTGTAGATCAGCTTACAAAAGGTTTTTAGAGCAAAAGTCATGGCTATAGAGAAGGTTCAAGGGGACTTCACAAAATAGTATTTACTTTTAAGGGATTACTGTGATGAACTACTAAGATCCAATCCAGGAATAACAGTCAAGATTGAAATTGAAAGGGAATTCAATCCTACCAGTAAAAGTATGCAATTTAAAAGGATATACATTATTTATACATCCCTAAAAGTAGGCTTTAAGCAGTGTGGGTGAGAAGTGTTAGGTTTTGATGGTTGTTTCATGAAAGGGCCTTTCCCTGTTCAGATTCTAACAGTAGTGGGTGTTTGTAAGGCCCCGTTTCCGGAGACCTCACAGTTGGACATTCACAGCACTATTCATGATCCATTTCATAAATTCATTATCACGATGCAGCGGAATTTAAATATTTAAAAGCCATTCATTAATTTGTAAACGCTGTTGCTAAGTAATACATGTTTGGTACAGTTACAAAAGATCATTAGTTTGCATTACAAAACAACAATGTTATATTCATGAATGGATGTCAGCCTTGTCCCGACGAGTAGCCTCCCCGAGTGCCATCCTCAGCAATATTACCTGCCAACTGAAAAAGCATAAATGTCAGCTTTGCTGAGTGAGTTCTAGTTTTAAAATCATAAAAATATCTTGATAGATTTGTATACAAAATACTTCTTAAGAAAATATCTTATCTTTCTTTCGGATGTGATCACACATCATATATACAAATCATAACCATTACATTATCACCATTCTCTTTCTTGCTTATTATTATTATCTTTCACTGTTGATATGGACCAAAGTGCTATACCCCCCATAAAATGCACATAAACCTTGTACTGGGCCTTGAAGTCTATAAATAGACTCCATCCGTGGTGCACATATGCTGGCACCAGTACCGGGGCAACAACAGTGGTCCCCTCAATCTTAAAGATTGACCCTGTGTACATCCTTTGGGTTAGCTAAACCGTACACAGTTGAGCTAACGACAACATGGTCGTGCACCTCCTGTAAATTTTTACTTGCAAGTCTTTCATTCTTTAAGTTCCACTTTTCGTTAATATTAATCTTTCACTAGATTAATAATACTTCATAATTACGAACAAACCACATAAGGCCACATAATAGTATCATAATAGGCACATAAGGGCAGCCCACAACATGCATAAGATAACCAAATAAAAGCATCAAGTCAACCGTGGTCAAATCCTAATTTCTGATCTTCCAAAATTCCAGAAAATTTCTCAAGTCCTAAAGAAATGCGGATGAACAGAACCAATGCGGATGAACAACTTGCAAATGCGGATGAACAAAACTAATGCGGATGAACACTTGCAAATGCGGATGAATAACTTGCAATGCGGATGAATAACTTGCAATGCGGATGAATAACTGCAATGCGGATGAATAAAACTAATGCGAAAGAACACTTAGGCTGAATTTAGGCAAATGCGGCTGAACAAAGGTGAATGCGGGTGAACAAAACACTTAGGCAATTATCACGGTGTAAATGCGGATGAACCATCAGACCTGTAAATGAGACTTATGCTATAACCAGTTCTAAAACCTCATTTTCATACATTCTTAACATCGATCTATCATGCTAAACTCTTAGAACAAGCTTACAACCACATAAAACACAAAAATTCATACACATACATAAGCAGTCAACATACACGACGGTTGTAAAACATTTTAAATGCATTTTCAGCCCCAAAGAAGTTTAAAAACAGAGAATCGGGGTCCTAGAACTCACCTATTGCAGCAAACAAGTGAATCTCCTCCCAACTTGTGTGCACAAGAGTTCAAACACCTAGAACAAGCCAAAACAAACACCCAAACACCAAAAACACATAGAATTCAGTTTCTAAGGTTGAAACCTCAAAGAAACCGAACCAATTAATCACAAAAACCTACTAACCTTGAATATTCTTCTCCTTCTTCACAATTCGACCGAGAGAAAATACAAAAACCCAGCTTTCTTTCTTTTCTTCTTCGGAAAGTAGCAGTAGGAAGAGCATGGGCGACCATGCTCTTTATACACCCACTTTTGACTTTTGTACTATTTTACACTTTTCACCCTTCAACTTTGGCCTTATAAAAATTCGGGTGTTACAAGTCTACCCCCTTAAAGAGGTTTCGTCCCCGAAACCTGTCATTCTTCAAATAACTGAGGGTAGTGCTGCCTCATTTCTTCTTCAGTCTCCCACGTAGACTCAGAACCCTTCCGGTGTTTCCACTGCACACGTACAAGCGGAACCACTTTATTTCTCAATCTTTTCTCCTTCCTGTCTATGATGGCCACTGGTTGCTCCACATAGTTGAGTCTTGCATCCACTTCGATATCCTCCAGTGGCACAATCATATCTTCATCAGCTAAGCATTTTCTCAGATAAGATACATGAAACGTCGGGTGAATCCCACTCAACTCATCGGGCAATTCTAGACGATAGGCCACCTCTCCTACTCGTGCAACGATTCGGAAAGGCCCTATGTATCTTGGACTCAACTTGGCCCTCTTCCGGAATCGGATGATCCCTTTCCAAGGCGAGACCTTTAACATAACTTTATCACCCACGTTGAACACGATGGGTCTACGCCTCTTATCGGCATACGACTTCTGTCTATCCTTTGCTGCCTTCATAAAGGCTTTGATCTTTTCTAGCTTCTCAGTCGTAGCCTCAATCACCTTGATGCTTCCCAATTCTTTCTGCCCAATGTCTCCCTAACACACGGGCGTTCTACACCTCCTACCGTACAGCATCTCGTATGGTGGCATACCAATGCTGGCATGATAACTGTTGTTGTACGAGAACTCAGCCAACGGTAGGTGATCATCCCAACTCCCTCCAAAGTCGATCACACATGCCCGGAGCATATCCTCGAGCGTCTGAATCGTCCGCTCAGACTGACCATCTGTCTGAGGATGGTAAGCCGTGCTAACGTGTAGTCTCGTCCCCATGGCATCATGGAATCTCTTCCAAAACTTCGATGTGAACCGGGTGTCACGATCTGACACAATAGACACCGGCACACCATGGCGAGCTACAACATCTTTGATGAACAGTTCCGTCAGTCTCTCGGAGGAATACGTCTCGTGGATTGGTAGGAAGTGAGCACTCTTTGTTAGACGATCAACTATCACCCATATGGTATCATACCCCCTCGCCGTACGGGGTAGCTTCGTGATGAAATCCATGGTGATGTGCTCCCACTTCCACTCGGGTATATCCAACGGTTGAATCTTCTCGTATGGCTTTTGATGCTCTGCCTTCACTTGCAAGCAAGTAAGGCACTTACTCACATACTCTGCCACGTCACGTTTCATACCCGGCAACCAGTAGTCTTTCTTCATGTCTTGATACATCTTGGTAGCACCGAGATGTATGGAGTATCGAGTCTTATGAGCTTTGTCCATAATTCGCCCACGTAGATTCCCATATCGAGGAATCCATATTCGCCCAAAGCGGGTTTTAACACCGTGGGTATTCTCCCCCAATTCTGCAACTAGACCTCTCATTCGTTCGGAGTTGAGGTGATCTTCTTTTAACGCCTCACTTTGAAACTCTTTAACTTGCGTCATCACATCTGAGGTTATCACCAACTGATACGCCTTCACCCGAATCGGCTCGGGTCTCTCCTTCCGGCTAAGGGCGTCGGCCACTACGTTGGCCTTGCCCGGGTGGTAATGGATCTCACAATCATAATCCTTAATCAGCTTTAACCACCTCCTTTGCCTCATGTTGAGATCTTTCTGCTCGAAAAAATATTTTAAGCTCTTGTGATCCGTGAAGATTGTGCACTTGGTCCCGTATAAATAGTGCCTCCAGATCTTCAACGCAAAGACCACCGCAGCCAATTCTAAATCATGAGTGGGGTAATTAACTTCGTGGATCTTTAACTATCGGGACGCGTAAGCTATCACTCGTCCACGTTGCATTAGCACGCAACCCAGTCCCGAATAAGATGCATCTGAATACACCACTAAGTCTTCACTTCCTTCGGGCAATGTCAAAACAGGAGCTTGAGTTAATCTTGCCTTTAACTCCTCAAAAGCATCCTCCTGATCTCGACCCCACACAAACTTCACATCCTTGCATGTCAACTTTGTCAAAGGTGAGGCTATCTTGGAAATGTCTTGGATAAACCTTCGGTAGTAACCCACCAAACCCAAGAAACTGCGAATCTCGGATGGCGTCTTTAGAGACTTCCATTGCATTACTGCCTCAACCTTTGCCGGGTCCACCATAATTCCTTCGGTATTCACCACATGACCCAGAAATTGAACTTCTCGCAGCCAAAAAGCACACTTAGAGAATTTAGCATACAACTTCTCCTTTCTAAGTGTCTCCAACACTTCACGTAGGTGGCCGACATGTTCTTCTTTGCTCTTTGAATAAATCAGGCCGACATGTTCTTCTTTGCTCTTTGAATAAATCAGAATATCATCAATAAACACAATCACTGATTTATCTAACATCGGCTGACACACTCGGTTCATCAAATCCATAAAGGCAGCTGGTGCATTAGTTAAACCGAATGACATAATGAGAAACTCGTAATGTCCATAACGCGTGCGGAACGCTGTCTTTGGGATATCTTGCTCCTTTACCTTTAGCTGATGGTAGCCAGATCGAAGATCTATTCGGGAAAACCAACTGGCACCTTGAAGCTGGTCAAACAGGTCATCAATCCTTGGTAGGGGGTATCTGTTCTTTACTGTCAACTTGTTCAACTCCCGGTAGTCTATACACATTCTTATACTATCGTCTTTCTTCTTTACGAATAATACCGGAGCACCCCAAGGAGAGATACTCGGTCTAATAAACCCCTTATCCATCAGTTCCTGTAGCTGATCCATCAGTTCTTTCATCTTGGTCGGAGCTAACCGATACGGTGCCTTGGCAACGGGTTGCGCACCGGGTATCAGGTCGATCTGAAATTCTATCTCACGGTCCGGTGGCACACCTGGTAGATCTTCGGGAAACACATCCAGGAAATCACGTACCACTGGCACTTCTGATAATTGTGGTATCGACGCGTCCACATCCTTTACGTATGCCAAGTAGGCACAACAACCGCGCCTCATACACTTCTCTGCCACTGCCATCGAAATCACTTTCGGAACCGTAGTGACGCGATCACCATAAACTGTCACTGAACTCCCATCGGGTGCGACTAACTATCAAAACTAACAAAGTTAGTGGTTAGGGGTCAAAACTGTTATAAAATGCAACATTAGGGTCTGATATGTCAAAAGATTCCTTTTTGGGCCAAAAGAGTTAAAATGACCAAACCACGGAGGCCAAAATAGTAATTTACTCTAGATAAATATTATATTTTTATTAGTTTGTTCAGACATATGATATTCTAATTTTAATTAAACATATATGATATTTCATAAAGTTATATAGACACATGAAATTTTATCTTTATACTATAACTAGTATTAACTCCCCCACATTGTGGCGGGGGTGTAGAACTGTGAAAAAACTAACGTCAGATTATTGTACCAATCCTCACATTGAAGGTAAGAAAAACATAAACTGAATGTCGTTGAACATTGAAAATTTATATAAAAAAACAAAACCATCAGAAAGTTGTGCGTTGATAACATTTGGATATTTATATAAAATACGTTATAAGCAAGGTGAAAGCGTTGATAAAATAGAAGCGACACAACGAAAAGAAACATAACATTTAACGTTGAGAAAAAATAAATACGTATGAATTTGAATTGTGTGAAACCATTTTAAAAGTATTATTACATATAATTTCGTTCAAATGAAATTTACATCGAAACGCACTTAAAAATAAGCTTTTCGCATCCAATTAAGCAGTATATTTGAATATCAAAATATTATATTTTAAAATTTGTAAAAAATAAATAAAAAATTTTGAGTGTGTTTAAAAAAACAAATAACTAAATAGAAGTAATAAAGAGTGTATATAGTTAAACTCAAAGTGCTAAAATAGAACTTTTAAAGGGCTTAAATGTAAATTAATAAATTATTTGCATTGGTCAGTCGTGACACCATCACATTTGAGACTATACAAATCATCGTATTAACCTATGCAACCTTACCTTGTATCTTGTGCTTTAGCAGTTTCAAGTTTGGGTTTTATATATATACAATTAAATACTCTTACTACTAAAATATTAAGAGGCACGCACCATATCAGATAATATAACATGCAACTCAAACTTCTTGTACTTACACAATTACATAATTAAGATTTGTCAACAACATACATATTTACATCCATGAACAATCCAAGACAACCAAACTCACGGGGAAAAGGTGAAAAGCCATAATCCAGACATCACATGGGAGACTCCAAAAATGAAATGAATATACCCCCAACAAAATATTTCAAGAATAGAAGAATGGCCATAAATTAGAACAACATTAGTTTTTGATACCATAAATTTGTGATTATCTTCACTAATTATCAGCTTAAGTTCACTGATCCGTCTTTGAATAACTTCAAGCTAAGATTGTTGTAACGTTCTCGTGAGTATTGTCGAGATGCTTTCCTCCAATCTGTTCCTGCCTTCATCATTGCTGTGAATTCCTCAAAACTTATTCTTCCATCCTGCAAAAATCAGATGAATTTTGTGTTTATTTTGGGTCGTTGGTGGAATTAGGAGATGAAATCGGTGTTTAGAAGTGTGTTTTGAAACAGATTACGTGATATTGAATAATCAGAATCAAATAAAAATCTCTAATAAAACACAAGGGTACATAGGCGAAGCTTTTATGGGGCCGAGAGGCTCCCCCTCTTTTTTTCGTCAGTAGTGTTAATTTTCGACTCGGTAGTGTAAATTTTCGGTCCGGTAGTGGAAATTGTTTAATAAATATAAAGTTCGGCCCCCCTAAAAATAGTTTACTTTCGCCCCTGCCCCCGTCCCCTAAGGTATGGTTCAAGCTCCACCACTGCAAGGGTAAGTATAAAGAAGGTACAAGTAAAAATCTTACTAACATCTAAAACGAAATACTTTAAGGTGATGACACAATGGTAAGCTCCTAATTCCCTAACAGAGTGGTCATAGGTTCGAATACAACTTCCACTAGTTTCTGCTTCTAATCCCTCGAAGGTAGGCACATACTGTGTTTTACCTAGTCCGGTAGTTAGTGGGGTGTGGGTTGGACTGGGACCCGTGAGTTTTCTGGTGATGGGTCCTTACGGTTGTACCAAAGTTATCTAAAACAGGCAATTGTTGAGTAAACCCTACAAACTTCCGCTGAATTAGTACGTTAGTCTCTGGATTAAAACCTTAATTTTTTGAAAAATGATGAAAAGCTCATTATTTTTTGCATGATCAAGTCTTCTCACTCTTCTTATGCACCTTTTCATTAAGTTTCAAAGTCTAGAAATTTAATCATGTGAATCTAGATAAAGTCCAGATGGAATATATTTTTAATCAATTGCTCGATCTAAAACTGATTTTTTGGGTCATAATCATCAGAATCACTTTCAACAAACACCTCAAAATTGAATGCAAGTGAGGGATTACATGAAAAATAAGTAAACAAACCTTATCTGTGTCTACATCATGAATAATGACAGCAATAACTTCTTCATTGTTGGGTTCAAGTTCATCAGATAAAGCTTCTCTTAGTTCTTCAATCTCAATATATCCACTTTTATTTCGATCAAAAAATGCAAAAGCATCTTTAAGATGATCATCATTGTCCATTTTTCTCAAGTGAACTGAAATTGCAACAAATTCTCCATAATTCAAGTACCCATCTTTGTCAACATCTCCCTGTAGAAATATCTGAATTTTTAATGCATTTTATAAAATAATAAATGTAATATTTAAAGACCTGCCTCTAGCTTTAGTTAATTGATTGTAATGTAATTCTCATTATCCATCTCGCAATTATCACTTTTACAGCACATATCCAAACACCCACATGTTCATCAGATATTGATATTAGTGGAAGCAATTTCAACCCAACGGGTAGATTAGTGTTATAAGTTATCTCAAACGGAGATAAAAAAAAATTAGCTAAAGACAAAATGAGTCGAAACAGACCAACATGTATTTATAGTGCATGACAACGTCCTAAATTGGTTTATTCAAAAATACCATTATAGTTGTTATCAATCATACAGTTTCTGTAATCAAATATAATGCTCAATTATTTACTTAAAAAATAAAAAAATGTACATATATTACCTTATTGAAAGACCCATTCTAAAAACTATTCAAAAAAAAAAAAAAAAACTAGCTAAAAAGAAAAAGGAACAAATCCCACCAACATGCATTTTTTATGCATTCACACCCTCCTAATAATTTCTTCAAAACTTTACCTAATTAATAATATAAGGGTAATCATATAGTGCTCAAATATTGTACAAATTTCATTTAAAAAAAAGCATACACCCATAGGATAAAGGTAAGGTTTGCCCCTTAGAGCCTACTATTAAGAGGGATTTTGCTAGAGATGTTTGTTTGTGTATAAAAATGCAACATGTTCCCCTTTATTACCAGAGCCTAAAGATCTAAAAAAAAAGTTAGCTAAAAAGAAAACAAGTCAAAAGCCGAGCAAAGAGTATTTTTAATACATACCCGCAGCCTCCAAAATTTCTTTATTGAAAAATATATAGATTAATATTCTGTTAATAATATAGTTCTTGTAACCTACCCGATTAATAACAAATCAAGAAAAACATATGTATAAAACATTGCATAGAGTTTGGTAACACAAGTTTAAGAGTCCTCATGAAAACGCTTCAACTTTCAAAAGTTTCATTTGGGGCATTATAGACTACCCTTTTGACCTGACCCATATTAGAACTATTAATTTCAATCCGACCCATTACTTACAGCATCCATAAGTATTTGAAGATCTGCATCAGGGATTTGTTGACCAAGCTTCTGCAAACCGGCTTTCAACTCGACAATATTTATCTTCCCTTGTTTGCTGGTATCCATCAAATCAAATCCTTGTTTTATTCCTGCCACTTCCTCAGCAGATAAATGCTCAGCAATCACCTGTAATTTTTATAATCATAAGGATTATTATATTGTAATACCTACACACCCAAAAAAACCCAAGATAATGATTTGTTAAAGTACCCTTAAAGCTCTTTTCTTGAGCTTGTTCATTACAGAGAATTGCTTGAGTCTTGCTTTAACAGTTTCCCCTAAAGAAACATTTGGAGCCTTTTTGGCGTTTTGTATCCATGGATGATCTATAATAAAAAAAAATAAAGATTAAAAACATGAAATATTTCTAAACAATATCAGGGAAGAATAGTATATGATCACTGTAGAGGTGCCATTTTACCTATTTACTTATGAATTGGGTTATTTTTTCTTTAATGGGTAAAAAGTAGCTTAAAAGGAAACACGTGGAAAGTCTACCAAAGTATATTTTTAATGCATACAACCTCCTAAATCATTTTATTTGAAAACTTACTATTGAAAAAATAACACATTAGTAATCATAGTTGGCGCATTAACTATTCAAAACTTCTTTGTAAAACAGTGTTTTGGGTTAACCCAGCCCTTCATGCTTCAATCCGTACCCAACCCATTTGGACTTGAACCTGTTTTGATTTGTTACCCAAATCTGCCCTATTTTGACCTGTTACCCAGATCAGGCCAAAAAGAAAGGATTCTAACATTACCAAGAACTTCTTGTGCAGTAAGACGTAACTTTGGGTCAGGATTCAGCATCTTCTTAACGAGATCCTTTGCGCTATCTGATACTATGGGCCAAGGATCCCTTTTGAAATCTACAACAGATCGAATAATTGCCTGTGCAACTCCTTGCTCAGTTTCTGCAGTAAAACACAGACGTACTTTAAAATAATGAACTTCTGTAACCAATATTGATAATTTATAAAATTTAATAGAAGGGACATAAATATGCCAACCTGACCCAGAGTTGATTCACACATAGTTTCTTATTTATCTCTGAACCCATTTAGACCCATTACCCAATCCACCCATTTGCCACCAATTTTTAATGTAAGATATAAACAAATCGACCTGCCCAAAATGGTGGAACACCACAAAGCAATATGTATAGGATTACTCCAGCACTCCAAACATCGACTTCTGGACCATAATTTCGTTTTAGGACCTCAGGAGCCATGTAGTATGGGCTACCTACAATCTCATTGAATCTTTCACCTGCATAAATTTTAAAGAAGAAAAAGCATTTGTTTGATAAGCATCTAATGCATAAAAAAGATCATATGAATATGTCATTAGTTATTTCCATCTTTACCTGGTTTGAAGAAAACAGATAACCCAAAATCAATAGCCTTTAGTGCTGCTGTTTCTTTCTTGTTTTCAAACAAAAAGTTTTCGGGTTTAAGATCACGGTGCATAACACCGTGCTTGTGGCACATCTGAAATAAGATTAAAAAATTAATGAAAACACTAAACTCAAATAAGACCATACATTATAAAGTTGATAGATCATTGCTAAACAAACAATAAGATCTTCCTTTCTCATTGGACACAAAGAAATGATTTTTAACATAATCAAGAACACTATTTCCACAAAGCGATGACATAAATTTTTGATCTGGTAAAACAATTAAGTAAGTTTATCGTATTTCAGACCAAAAAACTATAAAAAATGATAGTCAAAGAAACAATAAGATCTTTGTTTTCTCATTTATGGTTCTTAACATAACTAAGAACATTTATCATGTTTCTAAAGCCAAATTATATAGAACTTAAAAATATCGATCTATTATCATTAAATTGGAATAAATTTACATACATGCATGCTAGATCACACATGTAATACGAGTTTGTCAACTCATGGCATGTTAACAATAATCCTAGCAACCACCATAACAATTATTTTATAACCTCAACTAACACAAAGAAATACTCCTTAACAAATTCAAGAACACAATCCCCACAAGGTGGTAACTTAAATTTCCAATTTTGTAGAACAAATAAACAATTATTAATCATTAATCAAGAAATCATAATTCTTTCAACATAATTGTATGCTAGATCACAAATGTAGTAAACCGAATTACTTTGCAACCTCAACTGGAACACATATTTATTAAATTTTCCAGGAAGGCAATGAAATTCACCTAAACAACCTCAAAACATAGTAATTTTGTTTAAAACAACTAATCAGATTCATATAATATATAACAAGAATCTTAGCAACCACCATCAAATTATTTAGCAAACTAAACTAATACACAATTATATCACTATTTCAAAAAGGAAAGTAAATTTTTCACCTGAATAACCTACCAAAATGTAGCAAGAGTTTTTTAAACAACTGATCAAATTCATGACATACATAACAAGAATCTAAGCAACCACCATCAAATTATTTTGCAACCAACCCAATTTCTGAAAAAAAATAAAATTTTACCTGAATAACCTCAACAATGGTGCGAGTGACACCAGCAGCCGCCCGTTCAGTGTAATGACCTCTAGCAACAATTCTATCAAACAACTCTCCACCCTCACATAACTCCATGACCAAATGAACAGCACTATCATCTTCATAAGTATCTTTCAAACTCACAATATTAGGATGTGAAGGCATATGTTTCATGATCTCAACTTCCCTCCTAACATCTTCAACATCAACCCTAGTTCTTAACTTCTGTTTCGATATCGATTTACAAGCAAACACTTCACCAGTTGACTTATCAGTACACAAATAAGTAACCCCAAACTCACCTCTACCCAATTCCTTACCAAGAACATATGTCAACTCAATTTGATTCCCAGTTGGGTTCTCTAACACATACGGTTTATACCCATTCCCAGATGGAATCGAACCACCATTGTCCGAAGCAAATGGGTTCGGTTTGTTCTTCCCCCTTTTCTTTTCAAAATCTGTATCAGATGTCGAGGGTACAGCACAGCAATTACCCATCTACTTATGATTTCAGATCAATAAACAGTTAACGAAATGGGTATCAGCAATTTGAAGAAATTAAGCAAAAGATTGTTGTGGGTCGAAAGGGTTTACCTAGAATCGATCGGATCTTGCTGTTCTTGTTTGATCAGCAACCTCTATTGGGTGTTCAAAAAGAAAGATTCTTGCGACGAATTGTGAGTAAAGATGACGAATTTTAGATGATTAAAGAGTGAAGAACAGCAAAGGGACAATGAAAGACGATGAAATTAGGAATTTTTGAAGGTATGAACAGCTCACTTGTTATTATTGGGTCAGTTGCTCAATGCTGTTTCGTGGACTGTTATCACCCATGCTATCATTTTCTTTTTATTATTATTTATTTATTTGCTACGTTGGGTAAATGACACATTTGTTTTCGGTATTTGGGTTTTAACATAATAAGTCCTTGAAAAGTAATATTTATTCATTACGGCCCTTCTACCTTTAACATTATGATTTAGATGGTATACATGCAGGGCCGGCTCTATAATGTAATTCGCGACGCATTGAGCTTGGGTCCCTCCCATAAATAAGAGTCCCCATTTTAAAAAATAATTTTATAGTAGGTTTTGGTATCATATGACTCAATAAAATTTTAAAATAAGAATAATACTTTATAGTTGAGTCTTTATGAAAATTTTGATAATTTGATAGCGCTTATTGAACAAACATAGTCACATAATTCACAAAGCAAATGGCCCTTTCTAAGTTTATTTTCCTTCGATTGATCTGATCGACATCGGCTAGCTCTTTTTTGCCTTATTTTTGTTTAAAGAAATCAACTATCAATGACTCAAGGTTAATATACCAAATTTTCTTTGCTTTATTGCTTTTGTTCAAATAAATTTGATTAGGTTGATTTTGTTTAGATTGCGCTTTTCAAAAGAACATCATTTTTGTAGTTCGATTGGGTCCCCAAAAACATTGAACGACCCTGTATACATGTATGTTGTATGTGGAGTTGTCGAATTCATTGTTGATCCCCATATAACCTATTGATTTGACTAGATACATATGTCCAATTCACCTCTCAAAATATTATACTTTTGTGTATGCTTTTTTACTAATACTTGACATGTGGTTAGTAATTCCTAAAAGATAACAATACTCAAAAGAGACGATAACACGCACATATGTATGCTTGATTAGATTTTAATAAAATATGTCAATACTTATTGATGATACCAGGCACTATTAGGGATTATTTGGAATATGTTTTTGAGACATAGTTTGGTGAAGAATCACGTTTGATAATCCGTGTCACTCATAAAGAGAAAGAAGTGTAAGAACTATATATAAGTTGGACACTAAAAATTAGAAACATCAATGTTTGTGCTTATGTGTTAACACATGCTTCCAATTTGCAATTGTAATATAAGTAAAACCGAACCAATATCATGAATTATGAATTATAACGTATAACCAATATTTGACATATAAAGTAGAACATAAGGAATCAAGTATAGATAGATTTTTCACATACATTTTTATTGCAAAAGTATTGTTAACCTCGCTTAGTTGATCATGTACGTGAAGGTACGAGATAGTTGACAAGATATGAAGGGTTAAAAGACTACACGAAGTAAGTTATGGTCAGGAAATGGAAATGGGGTATGCAAATGTTTGTTTTCTTTTCTTATCATATCTGATGTAAAGATTGAATTTTTATTTTATTTTCTTATGATTAATTTTAATTTTAAGTTTTTTGAATGGTGACTTACACACTCATCTAGTTTTATTTTAGAACTACATTAATTCATAATCTATCATATGTTAGAAATTAAACTTTGGTATTCTTCAAAAAGTTATATACAATATATCAAATACTTGACATACAATACCTCAATAATTGTAACATTCTATACTTTACTTTAGATTGTAGCCTTATGGGCAACGTTGATGTTGGTGTTCTGATATTGTTTGTGTTATGTTAAGTCATATCATGTAACAATTTTTCTGATGTCTTGTTTTGATATCTTGAAAAGAATGATTATTAAGGTGTCAAGTAACATTAACCAATTTGTAGTGTTTCGAGGTAATATGATTTCTTTCTACTTTTATTTGATCTTATGAATTATTTTGAAGGTAACTTCAAATAAACTTTACGACTAACAGCACAATTCAAATAATTTAAGTCAACATCTAAATACACATTCAAATATCACGATTCTTTCAAATTAAAAAAATTTGATGCATCATATACAAGTTCATTTTTCCTATTTTTATCTCATATAGAAAGGAGTAAAAGGGGGTTATATAAGCGCTTAACAAAACTTTGGTGCTTTTTTTCAAATTTCAGTTTATTTATGGTACCACAAGTTGAATTTTTTTAATATTGAACCATAGAATGTAATGTTATGCAAGTGTGCCATCTTTTGTACCAAGTGAGGGACCATAAGTATTTTAAGTTTTTGTCACCCTAAAGTCCAAAAAACCAGGACTTTTATTCCATCAATCATCAACCAAACATTGATATCATGCAATAAAATATTGTCCATGATGTAACACATGGCTTTTTCTTTAATAATAAGAAGGAAAGAAAGTTGAGATTTTTTCGTATAGACCAGGGCCAACACTAACCCACAGTGGCAATTTACATGCCAAAAGCACTTAAATCCGCTATTTTAAAAATTGACAGGATGGACCGATTAAACCAGAATAGAGGGTACTTTTTGTTCTGGTAATAGACCAGACATCAATAATTGGTTGATCTTAAGTGTATCGAAAAAAAACAGTAAAACATATCAAACCAGTATCTTACCAACCAGTTATGGAGTCGGGCCAAACAATGAAATAATTGTCCAGCTACAAGTTACATAAAACAACAATTTAAAGTTACAAATTTTGGAAAATTATTCACATAATAATGGTGTTAGAACCATTCTTTAATAATAATTAATTATGCCAATATGACATAGATAGTCCCTAACATTTATTTGATAGATGTAAATGTAAATATTGATAAGTAAAAGAGACATTATGATTTCCTTTAGATACTGGTATATAAAAGGGATACAGGGAATTAAAAATCAACGATCGTTCACATAATTTTCCTGGAGAACACCATCAAGAATCCTCTCTATCATCTCTCCATCAAACTTACAGTATCATAACGGAATCATATGACAACATCATCTTCAACACCAACGACAATTATTCCCATAAATAAATGTTTCATTCTTTTCTCTCTAGATGATTACATGATTGGATTGATATTAGGGTTCTAATATATTAATTCATAATCTAGAATTAATCAACATCTGGTATCAGAGCCATATTGATTATATCAATTCAATCATAAAATCGATGGATCATGATGATATGATTCTCTGAAAAAAAAAACAATTTGGATGATGCAAATATCACGGTTACCAAAAGTTTCTTCTTTGAATCGTTTTGACGTTTTGGACGATACTAAACTGAAACTTATTTGTTTTCAAATAAACAAAAAATTTATCAACCTTTATAAATCTATTCGAATGTGGGGAAAAAAATCCATCACGGTGGACGTATTTGTCAAAGCGTACTCGATTGCAAACGGTGGACGTATTTTGCACGGTGAAGAAATTGATTTGTTTCAAATGTGATTATTATGTCAATTATATTTTCACATGGTTTATCCATTAGATAGTATATAATAATCTTAAAAGGAATAATGATGTTTGACAGCATAATCCAAATCGATTTTCGAAGTTTCAAGAAATTCAATCAAAGGATTATACAATTTAGTATTATTGTTTAAAGAAAATCACTGATTATAATACAGAAATATATCATTTTTGTTTCAAACATTCTGTTTCATATACTTTATTTACAAATTCATTAGTCATACAAAATGACTACTTTATGATTCAACCAATAAGTGATATAAATATTCATACATCATAATTGGTTAGTGTAAGTATATACTACATGATTAGCCGGTTGAATTAAGATCATTTCATAATCCTTTGGTTATAATTGTTGGACTATTTGAAGATGATACTTACCAAAACCTAAGTGCCGAATCTCATGATAATTAACAAAACTGACATAGTGAAGCTACGCTGAAAATATGATCAAAACGAAGAAAATTGACCAAAGTCAAACTTGGTCAACCGTGGTCAAAGTCAACAGTCAACATCAGCGGACGTCCCTAGTGATGTCAGCACCCAGCAGTCACGCATCAGCAACAGCGAATTTATCAAACGTTGAAGAATATTTGTGTAATCATTAGTGCTTAAATGTAATTTTGTTCATTTATGTAAAGAGTATAAATAGACTAAGGGTGTGTTTGATATGCGCTGACCACAGCTGACCGCTAACTGGCTGACTCGGTCAGCCGGCCAGCGCGTTTGATTTGCGCGGAAAGCATCGACTGACCCGGTCGCTAGGTCTGACCGAGACCTTAAATTCGGGTTCCCTGACCGAGACTGACCCGCACCGCCCCCTCTTCTCTGAAGTCCCTCATCCGCGATTCCTCCGCACGATCCCTCCTCCGTGACTGGATCATCCCTCCGCCGTGACTCCCTTCACCGACGCCCTCCGCCAACACGTTAGAATCACAGAAACAATAACAAACATATACCTGTTGAGCATTGTTTCTTGCGATGAACATCAAACAACAAACAACAACGTTGAGGAAAGATGTAATTTGGTTGTGGGTTTTGTGAGGGTGAAAAGGGGTGAAGAAGATGATGCTGGTGGTGGTGATGAGGGTGTGGGGTATGAGAATGAGATTGCAGCGGTGGCTGCGGCGGAGATGAAGGCCATTGTTGGTGGTGTTACAGAGGAAGAAGAAGATAGGATTTTGGGGAAGAAGATGATGAAGGGATAGAGTGGGGGTGTGTGTGGTTTTAGATGAAATTGGGGGTTTGTGATTTGGGGTTTTTTATGGGTTGAAATGGTGGGTTATGGAGGATCCGTATGGGGCTATGTTGAGATAGTGTGATGTGTGTTATTTTTATCATTCAGCAGAGTCAGTCAGATGCTGAATCAAACAGCCAAGTTTCAGTCAGTTTCAGACTCAGTCAGAACTTCTAACTGGGTTAGCTTTTGACTCAGTCAGATCTTACTGAGTCAGTGGTAATCAAACAGCCCCTAAGTGTAGTCATTTTATACGCTAACCATTAGAACCATTACAAAGCAAGCAAGCATTCTCTAAGCAAGCATCGCTAAGAATTAGGCTAGGGAGAGAAACATCAGGTTAAGTGTGTGTGAGAGATGTTGTTCTTGCAAACTTCCTTGTAATCTCCTAGCAAACATACATATGAATGAATGATATATTTTATTAATATGTGTTCTTGAATTGTTCATCATTCATTCATCATCATACATTCAATCTTGCATCAGATCTTCACTTGAAATCATCAACGGGTTTGTGAGATTCCGCATCACAGATCCGATAAACGACAACAATACGATTGCAATATTCGATCCATCCAGCAGAATCGATGGTTTCCACAATTGGTATCAGAGCCATGACTCCTTGTTCTTCAAATTTTTCACAAAAAATTTGAACCACAAGTTTGATCTGCAAATTGTTGTTGTTTTTGATGAAATCAAGCTACCATTAGCTTAGATTTGTTATTTCGTGAAGATCTGCAAGTTTTCACAGCAATTGAAGTTCATTTGAGCTATTAATTTGAAGATTTAAGCAAACTTGTTCTTCAAGTCTTCAAATGCTCATGAACGTGAAATTTTGATTTTTATGTTGTTTGATCGAATTTAAGCTTCTAATAGCTTTAGTTTGTGTAACACATCTGCAAAGTTTCATATCAATTGAACATCCACAACTCTTGAATTTGAAGATTTTTGAAAATTTTATGTTCTTGAGGAAAGTTCACTGTTCTTGAGGAAAATCATCAAAAATCACGAATCTGATGTTGTTTAGCTGAAATTAATAGTGGTTTTAGCTTAGAAACATCAAATCTAAGGTTTGTTTATCATTTTCAACATCCAAATCATTCATTTTTGAACATTGATTTTTATATCTGGGTTTTGATTTTTCATTGTGTTCTTCATGTGTTCATCATCTAAATCCAAGTTCAGATGATTATTATATGAAATTGATTGTTGTTTTAGCTTAGAATCACTTATTTACAGCTATTATAATCTTTGATTTTATCAAATTCCATCAAAAACCCAAGAATCAAAAGTTTGTTCATTCAAGAACATGAAGTTTGACTTTTTCAAAGTCAAACTTCTTTGAAATCTGAAAATCAGCCAAATCTTTTGATTTAATTCAGATTTTGATTCATTTGTTCATCATACAATCATTCAATAGTCATTCAAACATCAATTTGTAAATTTGCAAGTGAATTCCATTCATAATCAAATTTTACAAAGAATACACAAAGTACAATTGAAATTGAATTTTTGACTAAGTATTCTATCATCCACAGCTGATGCACTATCATACACAGCTGATGCACTATCATACACAGCTGATGCACTATCATACATAGCTGATGATCTAATTCTACAGCTGATAATCTTCGTACTATTTGCAACCAAGTGTTCACAGCTGATGCATTACATCCACAGCTGATGCACAAGGTCCACAGCTGACAAACATACATTTGTCTAAGTGTTCACAGCTGATGAACAAAACATTTCACAGCTGATGTGTTAATTTTCACAGCGGACCTGTAACATAACAAACATACACAGCGGATATTGAGACAAGAAAGTCCATAGCGGAAGTTAACCAAAACCGAAGCGGACAAACAACCTCGAATCAAGTCCACAGCGGACGTTGATTCATCAATCACACAAACTTGTCCACAGCGGACAAGTAAAACCAGTCACAGCGGACGCTTAAACTGTCCATAGCAGACGAGTTGAAACCACAGCAGACTCGCGCAAAACTTTCCACAGCGGACATCCACTGTATCCACAACGGACGTTCAACTCCAAAGCGGATGTTGAACCATCAAAACATCCACAGCGGACATATTCATCTATCCATAGCGGACACAACAGGTCCACAGCGGACATTCATCTGTCCACAGCGGACACAAAAGGTCCATAGCGGACATTCATCTGTCCACAACGGACGTGTAACTTCGCAGCAGACATAAACAAACAACCACGTCCACAGCGGACGTTCAACAAAACACAACTCACAGTGGACGTATAAACATCACAGCATCAAAAGTGTTTGTTCTCGGAAGATTTTTTCTTCTAGGAAGATTTTTGTTCTCGGAAGATTTTTTGTTTTCGGAAGAATTCTTTTGGTCTCGGAAGATTTTTGTTCTCGGAAGATTTTTTGATTTTGGAAGAATTCTTTTGTTCGGAAGATTTCCATTTTGAACATATAATTTCCTTTTGTTCTCGGAAGTTTGCTTTTGAACTCGGAAGAATTCCTTGTTCGGAAGCTTTTAAACTTGACCAACTTATAATTTGTTCTCGGAAGATTTGAGAGCTTTCTTTTGACTTCCTTTTGATCAAGTCATATATACTTCGGAAAAGTGTGTCACAAAATCATTTAAATTTTAATTAATAAGATCCAAATATTGTTACTTTTTAATTAAGCTAGATTAATCTTAGTTCAGCTAAGCTAAATTTAATTAAACCAAGTTAACTCTTTAATTAGGTTGATCTAATTAAATTGAGTTTTGACGTTCTTTGAATTCAATTAAAATTTTAAAATTTGATTTTGTTTGAAATACAAAAACAATTGTTAAATCATTTATGTTTTTAAACAAAATGGAAAATTTAACATCATTCACTAACACTCGTATTTCAAGAAACCAAGCTATCTTTCTTGCTGCAGGTAGAAAGAAGTTTCATGAATTCAAACAAAGCAAACCAAGCTGCAACCAATCAAACAACAGCAGCAAATCAAACAGAAACTGCAAACAACCAAACAAGAGCAACATATCAAACAACAACAACAATTCATTGTTTGACAAGACAAATATTCAGTTGTACATCAGTCACATTGAGAAAGAACTGATGCATTTACATTTGTGTGATCTTTCAAACTCAAACAACACTTTGTCTAATGATTTGATAAAATGCAGGTCAGAGATGGAACAATCTCAAAGAAATGATCAAGCACAAATCAAGACATTGAATCAACAAAACATCAGTTTAACTCAAGAGATAACCCAGTTGTAAGACAAAATGGTTCAACAACAAGTCAAACTTGAAGAGTTAACTGCTGAGCTTGAAAAAGCCACAAACATCAACAACACAAACATACCTCCATTGCCTGAAATTCCTAAAGACAGAAAGATCAATCTATGTTCATCAGCATGCATAGATGAAGTTCAGGCATATCAGAAATATTGCAACAATATATCATACATGATAAAGGAGGAAAGAGCTTCACATGCAGAGGAACTACAAACTTCTGCAAATCAAATCAGTTCACTAGAGAACGAAGTTGATAAATTGCTTAAAGAAAATCACAAGCTGAATGCTCAATCAACTGGACTCTCTGTGAAGTTAACAAACACAAAGGCTGAAGTTGAAGCCAAAATATCAGAAGCAAGTACAACCAAAACAATCAATAACTTGCAACATTACATTGAGCGTCTAAATCAAGCAATCACAACAAAAAAGGCTACAAATGCAGAATTGAAGATACAACATAAAGCCTTTGAAGATAAAATCAATTCTCTTCTCAAGGATGTAGACAAACTCCTTGGAGAAAGATTTAGTCTTTAAGCTCAAGTTACAAGACTCATTGAGTCTTTAACAAAGACAAAAACAGATCATGCATCAACAGCAGTTGAACTTGAGAATTTAAAGCTGACTGCCAGCAAGTTGGAAGAACTACTTAATGTACAAAGAGATCAAAAGAAAAGTGCTGGAACTATATACCATGTTGTTCCTCCTTCTTTCAATGATAACTACATAGAAATGCCAACTTCAATGACAAGTCCAGTCAAAGAAGATTCAAATATGTATGATCATCATCCAACAGACAAACCATCTACTATCACTCAAATCACTTCTCCTAAAACAACACCAAATCTGTACTTCAAACCAGAATCACCATAGAATGAAACCTTTCATTCCTGTGATTGTCAAGATGGAGATCCTGCAAGTGACGACAGTGATGAAGAAACCAACCAACCAAACAAACAAACATTGACAAGTATTAATCATGTCTTTAAAGAAATCAATCCAAAACAAACACAGCCACAGAAATCCAAAGCAGCAAAGCCTGACAACAAACAAAAGGCTATGGTTCTCTATGAGAAATTCAAACCAGCAGGATTCCTTGAACCAGAATTGCCTAAGGCTAAACTAAAGGCAAAGATTAAGATGGAATTAAAGAACAAACAGAAGCCTTAGGTACAAGAAATCAAAGAACAAGTCAAGAGGAAGAAGACCAGATCTAAAAGAAAGAAGAAAAGTCAAACCAAGTCTTCTACACCTGATCCAAACCAACCATCAACCTCAAAGGCTACATTAGAAACTCCAAAACAACAACCAATTCTCTACGAGACATGCAATTCAGATTCACATAACACTTCTGAGTGTAAAAACACTGAGAGTGATACATATATATGTCCTCACAAGAGAAAGCAACAAAAACAACCAAGACAAAAAGATGTGAAGTTCCAAGCTAATCCAACTTCATCATTCCAGCCTAAGGGAAGAAGATACAGACCTACTCCTTACTGCTTAAATTATGACATGGAGAATCATACCACTTCAGAGTGTTCATACAACAACTCTCCAACATCACAACATAGAAGAGGTCAAAGATCTTATCATCCATCAGAGTCATACTCACCAAGATCTGAGCATGAGTACTATAACAGACATCATAGCTACTCTTCTCCTCAATCATATCGACATGGGTATGATTTCAAACATTATGATATTCAGGATTATTGGACACCAAGACATTATCCTAGGTCATACACACAACATAGTTATGACAGATATAGAAATAATGCTTGGCATAATGGCTATCATAGAAGATCACATCCATAAATTATTATAATCATAATTATAATTCTTATGATGAATATGATCACATACCCAGGAGAAACAAACATGATCAAGGACAAAGATCCTTTGCTACACCTTCACAAAACATTCAAAAGAAAAATAGATTTTCTAAACCAACCAAAAGATTTTCAAAAGCCAAACAAACTCCTTTTGTTAAACAAGCTAAAGTTGAGTCAGTTGGTTTACAATCAAAAAAAATGTTGGAGAAAGAAAACAATTTTAGGAGGTGAATCTGATACATCATCAGATAAAGAAAAATCATACACATAACAACAAGTCACATATAAAGATACTAATGGATAACTCAGGACAGTAATGGCCTGGGTTGAAATATCTAACTGATTTGCTAGTGTGATAGGAACAGTTATGGAGGCCTGCCAAACCAAGAAAAGTTAGCAGTGGCTAATCCCTTCCCATGATAGGAACGTTCTTCCTGCTCATGATGTTTATGATGCAACTGAGCCAAATGGAGCAGAAATTAACCAGGATTCAATACAGGACATCAATCATTCACAGAAACTATGATGGCAATGCAAGAAACAACCGATGTTTCATTTCATCTGCTTAGTCCGATTTCATTGCTACATGGACTAACTGTTGATTATCTCTATTGAATTAATAACACATATGCCATTTTTTATTTTCTCAAAAACAAAAATCCTAAAAATTAGAAAATCAAGAAAAGTCCAAAAATATTTCTATTGAATCTTCCTGCATTTACATGAGAAATGATAGTACACTCATCTACTATCTTCTGCATCTATTTTTCAAAATCAATAAAGACTGACAAGGCTCTGTTTGATATATCGGTAAGCTCAGCTTGGATTCAAGATAAGCATATTTGTGATGAACTAAATCAATATGCATTGTGGACCAAAACCATCTTTGGGTATCAGTAAGCAATGACTTTTTCAAGTGTTTGCTTGTGTGGTTACCTAAACACACCATGCGAAAATGGTTTATAAATTTCTCATTGATAAAAGCATCTGTTTCTCCTTTGTTGTATGCAAATACAGACCTGGAGTAAACATAAGGACAACTTCTGTTGTGCTGAGCACAGACCTAGTTGACCTTGCACTAAAAGTGCTGATGCATGCCAAAAAGGCAAAGAAAAGAATCCCAATGTGGATCAAAGCTAAAATAATCCCAATAAGGATCAACTTCCAAAGTGAAGTATAAAAAAATCTCAATGTGGATCAAATCTAAAAGAATCCCAAAGTGGATCATATCATGAGAATTTATACTCTAAGTAGTCTGGTTCAAGTTGTAATAAAGTGTTGCCTTGCATTTCATGAGGAGGGTTATTCTTTCATACTTCTGAGTGTGGGGTACTCAATTAGCATATCTAATCAAACCTAAACATGATAAATATCACAAAGTGTTGAAAATAAACCCTTGCATGAGTTTAAGTGGATAAACATACTTACAATCAACTTTGTTCTTTGTCTATGTCTATTCCAACATTAAATTCTTAGATGTAGAGGATTTTAGATTAGTATGATCTCATTGCTGTTAAAGGATTCATGTTTGTAAATATCATATTTTTTTTTAAACTTTAAACTTTAAAATTCCAAAAAGATTTGTCGCTTTTAGTATTTTTCTTAGTTTTGGCAGATTTACATGTGTTATTGATTTAGGAGTGAAACTTCCATGCAATACCTCTACCGAGAGGATTTATATTTTTACAGGTGATGAATTGCACAACATGCCTGAGTTTCTCATTCAGTTCAAGATATCAAGTGAACACTCTTGCTTCCTTCAAAGATCTTCTGCCAGTTGCTGAGAACTAAGAATCCTCCTCTTGGTGTTTCATACACAAAAGTTCCTCACCCTCCAAAGCTTGTTGAGGGAGAGTATATGTCAAGTCTGAAGATTGTCTGATGCTTCTCCTTCACTTCTGAAGTTGAGATAAAGCTGCTGATATTGCTACCTGTACAATCCACAATGTATGCAAATGGGTGTATTTTCAAGTCTTCGAAATAAGACTAGAAGATCAAGCTGATGAAACATCCATCAAGTGCCGAACCAAAGTCTTTATGTGCCGAAACAAAGTCCTTTTCTCAATGCCTTTTTATGAAGCTTCTAAGAAGATGCTATCAAAAAGGGGGAGAAGACTGCACTCCAAGACTGCACATCAATCAACATCCAAGGTTTTGATAATCATGAGGTTTTGGTAGCATCATCTTAGGGGGGGTATTGTTGGACTATTTAAATATGATACTTACCAAAACCTTAGTGCCGAATCTCATGATGATTACCAAAACTGACACGGTGAAGCTACGCTGAAAATATGATCAAAACGAAGAAAATTGACCAAAGTCAAACTTGGTCAACCGAGGTCAAAGTCAACAGTCAACATCAGCGGACGTCCCGAGTGACGTCAGCACCCGGCAGTCGCACATCAGCAACAGAGAATTTATCAGACGTTGAAGAATATTTGTGTAATCATTAGTGCTTAAATGTAAATTTTTTCATTTATGTAAAGAGTATAAATAGACTAAGTGTAGTCATTTTATACGCTAACCATTAGAACCATTGCAAAGCAAGCAAGCATTCTCTAAGCAAGCATTGCTGAGAATTAGGCTAGGGAGAGAAACATCAGGTTGAGTGTGTGTGAGAGAAGTTGTTCTTGCAAACTCTCTTGTAATCTCCTAGCAAACATACATATGAATGAATGATATATTTTATGAATATGTGTTCTTGAATTGTTCATCATTCATTCATCATCATACATTCAATCTTACATCATATCTTCACTTGAAATCATCAACAGGGTTGTGAGATTCCGCATCACAGATCCGATAAACGACAACAATACGATTGCAATATTCGATCCATCCAGCAGAATCGATGGTTTCCATAATAATTTTGTTAATTTAATAAAAGTTTAAACATGGAAATATATAATGGTGACTTCAATGAAAAATTAGATGATTAACCCAACGTTACATCGTTTATCTTGACATTAGAGTCTAACGTTACCATTTCATGTAATTATGTGTATTGTTATACAATGAACTCAACGGCTAATTGTTTCATGATACACATAATGAAATATAGGCTTAATATGCATAAATATTACATCTCTACCCAAAGGTGATATGTTGTGTTTATGTGCCTTAGTTTACCCTTTATACATGTTCATAACAATTGAGTTTTGGTAATAGCCAACGTGAAACCAACATTCAATTAGAACATTAAGTTACTCTATTATTATGGTGTTATAATAGGCTTAATCTTCAATGTATTAAATCTTGCTTGTTTTATATGATTACCCTGAATGTTTTAGTTCACTTCTGTGCTTCTAAATTTACATACTATAATTGTATCAGTCCAGCTACCACTATGAACCCTAATTATGGGATTGAACCTCTGACTGGTACTAACTTTGCTTCATGGCGAGATGCTGTTAAATTAACTCTTGGATGATGGATTTAGACTATGCTTTAAGACATGATCCTCCTACTACACTTACTGCTGAAATTACTGCAGACCAAAAATGAGTGTATGAATAGTGAGAGGGGTCGAACAGAATGTCTCTCATGGTCATAAAGAATTCCATCTCTATTGCCATTCGTGGAGCTATATCTGACTCTAAAAACACAAAAACTTATTTGGACTCTATTAAGGAGCAATTCAAGGGCACCTCCAAGGCACATGCGAGTACTTTGATCCTAAAGATGTTGACCATAAACTATGATGGTGTGCGCGAGCACATCATGATGATAAGTGACATGGCCCATAAGTTGAAGGGCATGAAAATGGAAATAAGTGAGGGTTTTTTAGTACACTTTATAATGACCTCTCTTCCTACACAATTTGATGCTTTTAAGATAAACTACAATACTCAAAAGGATAAATGGCAAATTAGTGAACTCATTGCCATGTGTGTACAAGAGGAATAGCGTTTAAAGGTGGAAAAACCCATTGTTGCTCATCTTACCACCACAAACACTAAGAAAAGGAAAGGCTACTTCAATAAAGGCGGAAGCTCAAAGGTCCAGAAAATAAATGCAAGTACAACCTCCAACTCAACCACTTCTAAGGGTACTTTTCTTTGCAAATTCTGTCATAAGAAAGGACATATCCAACGAGATTGCCCTAAATTCAAAGAATGGTTAGAAAAGAAAGGTAACCATCTATTTATGATTTATGAGTCTTTTAACATTGATGTTCTTACAAACACATGGTGGGTTGATTCTGGTTCCATGATTCATGTTAAAACACCTTACAGGGATTCATTACAATCTGGAAGCTGGAAAGAAACCAAATGACCATTAAAGTCGGGAATGGTTACGTACTAAATGTTGAAGCCGTAGGAACTTTGTAATTAGTTATGCAAGGTGGCCATTGTATTAACTTATAATATACTCTTTATGTACCTAGAATTAATCGAAATCTAGTATCTGTACGAAAGTTAGACAATGATGGATATTATGTAACAAATGGAAATGTTAAAGTCATTATTAGCTTGAATTCTCATATTACTGGTTATGGTTGTTTGGATGGAAATCCCTATAAATTGAGCTTGGATGACCAATTCTCAAAATCTTTGTTATCATATAATGTGAATGAAAACATAAATAAACATAAACGAGACTTGGAAACCTCATTTATGTTGTGGCATCAACGCTTAGGCCACATCTCACGGGATCGATTAACAAGACACGTGAAGGATGATATACATCCAACTCTCAATTTCACTTATTTTAAGACATGTGTAAAATGTCTTAAAGGGAAAATAACAAAAACTAATAAAAAGGGTACCAGAAGGAGTTCTGGTTTATTAGAACTCATACACACTAATATTTGTGGACCTTTTCCTCTAGGAATATCTAGATATAAGTCATTTATCACTTTTATAGATGATCATTCATGATATATGTACTTGTATTTAATTAAAGAGAAAACGGAATCACTTGAAATGTTTAAAACCTTTAAAGCCGAAGTTGAAAATCAACTTGAGCGTAAGATAAAGGAAGTGAGATCAGATAGAGGAGGCGAGTATTATGGTAGACATACTGACATTGGTCAGGATCCCGGTCCTTTCTTTGAATTTTGCAAGGAACATGGGATTATGAACCAATATACCATGCCAGGTACTCCTTAGTAGAATAGAATTGCCGAGAGAAGAAATAGAACCCTTATGGATATGGTAAGAAGTATGTTAGCTAATACCAACTTGCCTGAATTTCTATGGATCGAGGCATTAAAAACGACAGTCCATATACTCAATAGGGTTCCTTCTAAGTCCGTTCCTAAAACACCTTATGAAATCTGGATGGGGAGGAAACCAAGCATGAGATATATGAAGGTATGGGGTTGTCCGGCCGAAGCTAAGCTCTATAGCCCTCAACAAAGAAAACTTGACATGAAAACCGTCAGTTGTTTCTTTATAGGGTATCCTGAACGTTCAAAGGGATTCAGATTTTATTGTCTCACACATTCTACTCGCATAATTGCCCTCATCATGCCGAGTTCCTAGAGAACTCTAATGTTAGTGGGAGCAATGTACATCTAGATTCTATTGTACAAGAAGTGCAAGAAGGGGCAGAGAAATCCTTACATCTTCCTTCCATTACACCTTTTGTACATAATAATGCACCACCTAGTGTCTCCGTCGAGGATAATGTTACTCCTAGTGTAACGTCAAATTAAGGTACATCAAATTTAGGAGAGCAAAATCCTAAAATTATCATCGAGCCTGAAGAACCTAATATTCCATTAAGGAGATCATCAAGGGCTAGAAAACCTGTTAATTATGATGATTATGTAACCTATCTTAATGAATCACAATTGGACTTAGGAAAACATAATGATCCAACTTCTTACACTAAAGCCATTAGTAGTGACTAATCATCTAAATGGAATAAAGCTATGATTGATGTGCTTGATTCTGTGAGTAAAAATAATGTTTGGGAACTGGTTGAACTTCTTAAAGGAGTGAAGCCCATAGGATGTAAGTGGGTTTATAAAACCAAAATGGATCCAAATGGAAATATCGAACGATATAAAGCACGTTTGGTTGCGAAAGGTTATAACCAAAAGGAGGGAATCGATTACCAGGAGACCTTTTCTCCTGTATCATGAAAGGATTCCTTGAGGATTGTTATGGCTCTAGTAGCTCATTTTAATTTGGAGCTACATCAAACGGATGTTAAAACAACTTTCCTTAATGGTGATTTACATAAAGATGTGTTTATGACCCAACAGAAAGGTTTTAAGCCTAAAGGTCAAGAACATCTAGTGTGTAAGTTAAAAAAGTCCATATACGAGTTAAAACAAGCATCACAACAATGGTATTTGAAATTTGATAAAGTTATGAAAAAGCATGGGTTCAATAAAAATCAAGTGGATCAGTGTACATACCTCAAAATGAGTAGGAGCAATTTTATTATACTTGTCCTTTATGTAGATGATATTCTTTTGGCAAGTAGCAATATTGATTTGTTGCATGAGTTTAAGCGATTACTTTCACGTCATTTTGACATGAAAGATTTCGGGAAAGCCTCCTTTGTAATCGGTATTGAAATTTTCGCCGAGATCGGACTAAGGGGACATTAGGCTTGTCTCAAAAGGCTTATATTGATCGTGTGCTTACATGATATAACTGGTAACACTGTTCCCCCTTCATTGCTCCCGTAGTTAAACGAGATGTTTTTGGTTCATTTCAATGCCCGAAAACAGACATAGAAAAGGAACAAATGAGATTGATACCTTATGCTTCTGTAGTTGGAAGCCTAATGTATGCTCAAGTTTGTACACGTCCTGATATTGCATATATTGCTGGGATGCTAAGCCGATACTGATCTAATCCCGGCCTAGATCATTGGAAAGCAGCGAAGAAAGTATTGCGATATCATCAAGGAACAAAAGACCACAAACTAGTTTATAGAAGAACTAATGACCTAGAAGTGACTGGTTATTCTGATTCTGACTTTGCTAAATGCAAAGATGACAAAAGATCTACCTCAGGGTACATCTTTACGTTGGCAGGCGAGCCTATTTCGTGGAGGAGCCATAAGCAACAACTAACGAAGACTTCTACAATGATGGCAGAATATGTTACGGTTTATAATGCAACATGCCACGAAATGTTATTGAGGAATCTTATTAGTGGACTTAAGGTTGTAAACTCCATATCAAGACCATTGAAGATTTACTGTGATAATACTGCTGCTGTTAGTTTCTTGAATAGTAATAGTTCGAGCAGCGCTGGATTATATCTTGATACAAAATACTTGTTCGTACATGAACGAATAGAGGAGCATAATATTTGTATCGAGTACATTAGCACTCACGATATGCTTGCAGATCCGATGACGAAAGGTTTACCACCGAAAGTCTTTCAAGAGCTCGTAACTAAGATGGGTTTTACTAGAGACCTCATATGATAGCATATTGTTCTTATGAATGAATTATTGTAAAATTCCTCGAATGTTTAAGTTTCATTGTCTATAATAATGTATGCATGCACTTATTATTCCATAGACAAATATGTACAATTAATTATTTTATATTGGACCTAAGTTTGTCAAAATATTTTGTGTTGATGTTTTAGTATAATTGATGGGGGACTTCGTGTTGAAAACGACTCGAATGACTGTATCCTTTTGCTACGACCTTAACATAAACTTTGATGGGTATTAACTTGGCCAAAACTTACAAATACTCATCATGAATGGTTATTCGGCCAAGTGGGAGAATGTTCGAAAATTATTCACATAATAATGGCCCTAGAACCATTCATTAATAATAATTAATTATGCCAATATGACATAGATAGTCCCTAACACTTATTTGATGGATGTAAATGTAAATATTGATAAGTAAAAGGGGTATTATGATTTTTTTTAGATACTGGTATATAAAGGGGATACAGGGAATTAGAAATCAGATCTTCACATAATTTCCCTAGAGAACACCATCAAGAATCCTCTCTATCATCTATCCATCAAACTTGCAGTATCATAACAGAATCGTATGGCATCATCATCTTCAACACCAACGACAATCATTCCCACAAGTGTTTCATTTTTTTCTCTCTAGATGATTACATGATTGGATTGATATTAGGGTTTTAAGATATCGATTCATAATCTAGAATTAATCAACAATGCACACTTATCGTTTATATCTAGTAATATATGAGTGCGTATTTGATTGAAGGTAAACTATGGAAGAAGGGCATTTTTAGGATTTTCTTGTCAAAGAATTGTTTATTTTGTAATACTTATAAACTTATGATATACTTTTGTTACATTGATTTATATGTTTAACTTTGACTTCATATAGTGGAAGTACTCACACAATGGAGCAGAATTCTTTGTGAGCGTTGACATGACTTAATTTTGAATAAGGTTCATGTCGAAAAGTAGGAAAAATAAAAATGTAAAAATGATATATTTAAAATTTTATAAATCATTAATTAGCTACCAAAAGTTATATAAAGACAAAATATTGACTCGACTTGATTTTGAATAAAATCTATGAAATGTAGAAAAAGTAAGAATGTTATAACGACGTATTCGAAATTTTATAAAACACTATATACCTAAAGTTATAAAAGAAATTCAATTTTGACCTAGCTTGATTTTGAGTAAAGTTTATATCAAAGTGTAGATAAATTTAAGCATGTCACAATCATATATCTAATAATTATAGAGTTAATTACATGAAAAGTCATTATGGTTAGGTTTGTTTTCACTTTTGGTGTCCAGCTTTGAAAAATTACAAGGTCGGTCCAGACTTTTGAACAAACGTATCACATTTGGTCCTTGACTTGGATGCACGTTATTTTCTCTGTTAAGTGTTTGTAAAATGGCAAAATTACCCCTTATTTAATATTATGTGTGAAAAAAAGGAATTAAATACAAAGCACATAGTGGGGCTCACTATTACCACTAACCCACCACCACCTACATCATCTTCAAATAAATTTCCGGCCGGACTTTACCATCACTACCAATGATGCCTCACCGTCGTCATATCCTGTCACCACCATGAGAAATGATTCCTTTCTGATGCCTCAATCCATAAACACCCCGTCGCTCAACCTTCCCCACCGCCGTCGCTCGTCGTCGCCAACACCACAACTCGCTAGTGTCCTCTTCTCAATCAAATTAGGTTTCCTCTCCGTCATCTTCTCATCTTCTTATGTTTGACCCACCGGGAACTAATGGAGGAGGAGGTGAGTTTAGATTGAAGATGACGGTGGTTCAGGGGGGCACAATGCTTAAACTGAAGCTTGACATTGGGTGGCGGTAGTAGTAGACGAGCTTAGACGAGATTTGTAGGCAGTGGGTTGAATGATTTATTGTTTGATGTAGTCGGTGATGGGAGTGGTGGTGGTCACCGGTGTTGGAAGTGATGGTGGCGGTCGATGGTGTTAGCGGGTTCTATAAAATGAAGAAAAGTGAGACTATGGTTGGTAATGGGGTGTAGGCTACGGTTGAAGGTGGTAATTGTTGATGGTGGTGGTAATGGGCGGCGGCGGTGACGGTAATTGGCAACGGTGATAGCTGGGTGGGTTTGAGATTTAGGGAAGAATGGTTAGTGGGAGCCATTTAACATATTATTTTGTTTTTTATTAGAAATAAGTTTAAATTTCTTTTAACTTTTTATTGTAAGGGTAGTTTGGATATTTTTAAAAGATTAACAGAAAAGTTACAATCTATTTATGTTGGGAACCAAATGTGATAAGTTTTTTCAAACATCAGGAACGACTTATAATTTTTCAAAACTAGAAACAAAAAGTGAAAACAGATTTAACCACAAGGATCTTTCATATAATTAACTCTAATTTATAAAACTTATGTTTTGAAAGTTATAAAACTAAAACAAAATAGCTTAAAACTAATTAAAATATTAAAACATAAATAAATAATAAACCTGCTTTAAAGACTTGCACCTTTGTGCTTTAAAATCCTTTAAATTACTATTAGTTAACTTTTTAATATGTAAATTATACTATGAATTATAATTTCTTAATTTATTTACGTGTAAATATACCGAGCCGCTTATGAGGTACCGATATTGACTAGATAAAAACTCGAATCGAGCCAACAATAAACAAGCTCGCACTCATATTGAGGTCCATTCAATAAACAAGCTCAAGTCTAAGCTTTACATATTGAGCTCAGGCTCGCCTCGGTTTATCTACACTCTTATTTAACAGTCGAGTAACATTCAAATAATTAAACATGCATGTAAATATTTATGATCTAATCTAGGGTTATACTAATTAATAATCTAATAAGTAATCTAGAAAATACCAACTAATAATATAATGGGAAACGTTCAAATAAAAAGACTTCTAAAATTAAAATTATAAAAAGTAATCCCAACCACTCATATTTTTAATCAATAGTTAAGATCAATGTGTAGAAAAAAGTTTGTTAGAGTAGTATTTTAGTAATAACTACTTTTGTTGATTTTTTTGCAAGTTCTCAAACTTTTTTAAAAGTTAATAGCTTTTATGTACAACATTATTTTTTTATAAAAATTACACGATAAAAAGGATCGTTTTTTATCTTTAAAAGAAGCGCAATATTTTTATGTAAAAAATAATAAATTTTTTATATTTTTAAACTAATATTTCATCATTATGTATTTAATATTATTTATTATATCTTTTCGTTAGTTATTGTATTTTTTTTTAGTACTAAGGCTATTTTTGACCAGGAAGGCTTCCGTTGATAAGCATAACATTAAAAAAAAGTAACATTTTGGTCAAACCTTGACCATGGATTGCCAATTTTTTTAATGTTTTTTTGTGTTTGTGAACCTTGTGTATTGTTAAATCAATCATTCCAAAGCCATTTTCACACACTTACACCAAATTTTAAGATTAAATAAAGGTGTATTGAACTTACATATAAAAGCTTATGAACTTGTTTTAAAATAGAAGATTTCTTTTTGTACTTTGAAAATAGTGTATGATGTATTTAATTTTGGCTCGAACTTTAAACTCTTTTAAATCAATGTCTTTAATATTAACGCATACTTAAAAGCATTCATTTTTAGTAGACTCCAACAACTAGACATTTCACAATTCAAATCTCATTCGATTAATATCATAAATTTAGTTAAAATGTTTAGGAAATGATTCAAATAAAAAGGTTTTAAAACCAAAAAAATAAGAATTAATCTAAACCATCCATCTTCTTAATGTTTGAGATCAATTTGTTAGAAAAAGTTTGTTAGGGTTGTATTTTAGGAATAACTATTTTTGTTAACTTTTTCAGTTTCCCCTAAACGTTCGTAACTTTTATGTACGATAATATTTTTTTTATATAAAAAGTACACCATGAAAACTAGCAGTTTTTTATCTTTAAACAAGTTAATATTGTTATATCAAATTTTAATAATTTTTTACGTTTTTAAGTTCATATCTATTGATTGTGTCTTTTAGTGCAGTATATCGTGGCTTTTGTAGTTATTGTGTTTTTTTTTTTAAATTATATTGTGTTTTTCTAAAATGATGAATTTTAAAAAAGTATAACTATAGAATAACATTGTTATGTATCTCTAATATGTAAAACATAAAAATAAATTAATAACTAATTAATCTAATACATTAAAAACAATAATAAAATAATATAATGTCTAATTGTGTTTTTTGATCATCATTGTGTTATCTTGAATGCTATGAGATTTGAAAAATACATCGGTGAAATAATATCATTGTATACTTTTAATTATAAAATACAAGATAACTAACAACAAATTATAACATAGTGTGATCTTTTCAACACTATGAGTTTTGATAAATACATTAGTAAAAGTATGTAATTTTGCACTTCTAATTGTAAAACATAATTATATATAACAAGTTTATATAATCTATAGAAACAATAATAATGATAACACAAAATGATCTAAAACGTATAATAAAAAGATGAATACATATAACACATGATGTAAAATATATGACACAATAAACGTATATGATACAATGATTTGATATATTTTACACAATGACCAAAATTCTCTACTTTTTAAAACAATAGAATGATATATGTCAAGCACACATAATCCTTTTTAAACTTTTTAAATTAAAGGCATTTTATAATTTAGCGAAGGTATCATAAAGTATCTTTAAAAACTTCATGGCTTTATAAAAATTTCACTTCTTTGAATTAAGTCATATCGTTTGAAAACGATTTTAGGATCTCTCTAATTTTCCAACATATCCATGTTGCCGGTTAAGCTTTGATCCATTTTGGTTGTGATTATAAACCACACATATAGTACTAATCGCATTGAAGATAGTTTAACTTTCGCATTATCATTTAATAAAGGGTCCGAGAGACCGTTGGCCATCCAACTGATCTAAGAATTTTTTCCCTAAATAATGTTGTTATAATATTTATTTATCAAAAAATTATAGACCGAAAATTATTTACCCAAAAGGTATAGAGTGAAAATTAATGTTTTAGTTGAGAAAATTTAGGAAACTTTCACCGGTAAGTTTCTCTCTCCTGTTGTTATTGGATAATTTTATTATATTAATAAATATTTTTTACTAGCTTTAATATATTAAAATACTTGTAATATTCAGGTTTTAATTCTTTATCTTTTTTTCATCATAAATCAAAATAAAATCATAAGATGTATCTGCTTCAATTTATTGCTTTGATAATATAAACTATATAAAATTAATTTGTAATGAATCATGTTCTATTCTAATTATTAATCTTCCGGTAATCACAAAACAATGATTTTGAAACATCGTATACTTTAAATTTATAAAATAAAATAAATAATCGTAAAAGTAAAGAAAGCAAATGTAGTTAATTTAAAATAAAAGAAACCTTGTATTTTTATACGAGTTCTTCAAAAAACTCATGAATCATAACTCTTCTAAAAGGGGTGGAAAAGGTTTGCTTGAAATTGTCCTGTTTGTCATTTTTTTATTACTTAATGATGTTAAAGTTAATATCTAATATTTATTTCTCACTCAAATGCTTAAATATAACTTGTACAAATCGACTCGAGTTGAGCAGATTTCAAAGCTTTCTTCAATCTTTTTGTGAGAGAGTTATGAATCGCAAGCCTTTTTAATGACTTTAATAAAACTACATTATCGTTACTAACTTCTTTTGAATTTAAACATATTATCTAGTTTTAGTTGCTCTTAAAACTGTTAACTTGTAAATCCATGTTAATTTATTATTAACATGTAAGGCCCTAATTTCAGGAAGCCTCACAGTTGGTCCACTACAGCAAAACAAGGACTTAAAATATTCATTTAAATAACATTTGCAGCGGAAATTACTTTAATTCAAATTCGTCATGACATAATTCAAAGGGAACATTAACTTTGTCTTAAATACATCAAAGAGATCTTAAAAGAGTGTTTAATAATCTTCTTAATCAGGGATGCCGGTTTTCAGTTGCCAAGAAGCTTCACATCCATGCCCACATCCTTCTAAGCCCAACAGCTCACCTGTCAAACTAATATGCATACAGAAGTCAGCTTTGCTGAGTGAGTTCTAGGTTTATTTTATCAAAAAATCATTTAGTGAGGTATGTTAACTTTATCATTCTAAAATAGTCATCACATGAACAAACATTTACTATACACAGACTATTACTTTATTAATAATTTATCATTAAGGCTTTCGCTTATTTATTTTCTATTACTCTTCTTTATCCGTCAATTCCCAGTTACTATGTCTCGGCATCTGCCCAAGGGCTAGACCCCCGCTTGTGATGAACACAAGACTTTATTTTATCCATGCTTGTGATGAACACAAGACTTTACTTTATTCATGAGGACACAATAAATGCAACTCTCCTTTATCCTTTGCTTGCAAGACTTTACTTTAACAATGGTACATTGTTATGAGCTCAATAACATTTCTTTCAGTTTCATTTTTATCTTTAGTTATACATATACTTATACATGCTAAGAATTAACTCATAGTCCATATATTCACATTCTTCAACAAAAGAACACAAACAGTATAACTGACCCTCCGCGGGACAGCGGGGGTTCGGGGGCGGCAGCCCCTGATAGCGGGGTTCTAGGGGCAGCAACCCTTAGTAGGGTTCAAGGGCAACGCCCCTGGCTGGATAGAAAATGGTATATTTTTTCTAAGCTAGGATCATGGTACACGGTCTGCATATAAGTTAACACACAAATAGGTCATTTTCTACACAGTTTCAGCAGCAGTTTCGCACGCAGTTTCGCTGCCAGTTTCGCATGGCAGTTTCGCTGCTAGTTTCGCATGGCAGTTTCGCTGCCAGTTTCGCATGGCAGTTTGGCTTCCAGAATCGCCCAACTTTCGTTGGAATTTCCTAGATTCGCTAAATCTACAGATCTACCTATGCACTTGCGAAACAACCTACGAAACTATAGTTTCGCAGGAAGGAGATTGCCTTAGTTTCACAGGATGAATCCACAGTTTCGCAGGAAGAACTGGCAGTTTCGCTGGACGTTTAAAAATGACAAACCAGCTCGTTTTTAACCCAAAATCTCAACTTTTTATGTCCAAATCCTTAGTTTTTCATCCATAAAACTATATCTAAGCTTTTTAAATGATTTCATACATAAAAATGTGACCTTTATGTGATTCTTTGCAACTTTTCAAAACCAAAAATCCTAGAATCCGGGTCTGATCTATAGAGGAGTTTAGAGGATGATTCTTACTTGGATTTCTTGCTTCTTTCTCGTGGTTTGAGTCTCTAACACTCAGATCTTCAATCTCTTAACCAATGAAGCTCCAAATCTTGAGTTTTCTTTACTTTCTCTCTCTACTCTCTCTTTCTAAAAAGTTAGTGGCTAGGGTTACAAATGAGGAAGATTATGGCTGGTTAGGTGGTTTAAGTGGCTGATTGTGGGCCTTTAGCCACTTAAATCTTTTTGCCCATAAGCTAATTGGCCCATAACCCATTTTGTCACACCCTCAAAATCCACGAGCGGAGTTTTACCGCGAGGCGTGTGAACAAACCAGGATCACAGTCAATAGTTACTCAGAACGACACTATATGCCACTTTTAAAATAAAACCAACCAAAGTTCAAACTTTAAAACCATGCGGAAGCGTTAAATAAACTAGTAAACCCAAAACGATGAAACATGATTTGAAAATGCGCAAACATACGCGCCCAAGTATTAAGCAAAACCAAAACACGATGTTTAAACATTCTTAACCCAAAACAATGTTTCATAACATGCTGCCAAACACCATGATGCTGACCCGTGTAACGTGCTCCTAGGCAATAGCAACCTTAACCTGAGAATAGCATATTAAAATGTCAACACAATGGTTGGTGAGTTCAAGAGTTTGCGTTTAAACATAAACCAATGATAGTTGCAAAATATAAGATGTGTATTGTAATAGATAGCTAGTCTATAAACAAACAGTAATAATCATAGTGATTTCGCGATTGAAGCTGACTGTGTTACGTTTGTTGCCTCCTGCCACGACTTACCAGGTCGTGACAAATGTTCGTTAGGACAATATTGCACCCGTTTGACCTCGAGTCGCACAGGTGGGGCTCGTCAGACCCAGTAGTACTACCCAAGATTCCCGCTAACCATCATTATTAACAATCCAAAGTGTGAGGACTTTCATGGTAATCAACACTATATTATACCATACACAACTTATCATGATAAAGCGTTTGTAAAAACCAGTATGCTATCTCCCCCAAAAGAGAGTATGTAAAAGAGTGGGGCATGAACTCACCTGATACGCGCAAGAATTAACTTAGAGCTTAACTTGAAAGAAAGAGGGGAAAGACAACCTTCAAAGGTCACCTAGAACACATGAGTACATAAGTACGTGTACACAGAATCAATATGAAACCCTAAGTGCTCTACAAACCAAAGAACTCAAGGTTTTAGAAAGACAAGACACATTTGACCCAGCTGACCCGTTTGACCCGTTGGTGACATTATAGGTGAAATTTCATTCAAACAAGCGTAACATTACATCACACATGATTAACATCCAAACTAATCACACATGGAAATTCATTACCCATAAGTACTACCTAGATCATCATATCATCAAGCATCATACAAGTCATGCGAGTCTCAAACTATTATCATGCTCATAACATCTATAACACAAATAACACACCATACAAGGATCAAATCACGCACCACATGCCATGTGAAGCCACTCACGACTTCACACCCTAAACCCTGCCAATCCTACTAAGTAGGGGCCTCAGATTCGCACACGTGTATGATGACCATCACACATCAATTACCACAATCCAAATCATTCCCAAAACATTCATTCATGATTAACCATCAATCAATCAAAATCCTGACATGCTCCTATGATTTATAAGCATGAACTTCCACAAACAGGCCAAAACAGATAATTACCCAAACCAACATCCATTGAATCCACCCAATACATTCTATCACCTTAGAACTCATCTATGAACTTACTAGCATGATCCAAATGCTCCTAACATGCCCAAATCATCATATTTAAGAGATTTCACAATTAAAGTTTCCCTTTTGGGAAAGTTCATCCCAAATCCATCAAACACCCAAGACATTCATGAATTCATCATTTACATACCAATTCAAGTCCATGACAATATCTAGACATGATCAACAACATCTAATCATCATGATTCATCAACATTCAACACCAAAAGTTACTATTTTTAGCAATGTATGAACTATAACACATCTTCTTGATTTTCAATTGTTCATATCATCAACCTAGCATCTAATCATCATCACAAACACATCCATAACATTCATACATCATCAAACCATCAATTCATGCAAAATAAAGTTACTATTCTTAGTAACCTATGAACAATGAATCAAAATCCCATCTTTCTTACAAAATCGACGTTAACTAATATGCATACAACCTAACTAGCATCATTACAACATCAAACAACCAACATTCAACATCTAATTTGATCAAAATTGCATCAAACTTTCGGCTAAAGATAATCATATGAACAAACAACCAAAATCCAAACTTTATTGCATACTTGACGTGAATTAGCATGCATTCTATCTAAAAAACACATCAACATCAACAAACAAGCATCAATTGACCACCAATTCATCCAAATCGCACACAAACTCTCGGCTAGAACAAAACACATGAAGAAACATGAAATTACCTTCTAAATCGAAAAGGAACGAGATTGGATGCTTCTAGTGCGATGTATGCCTTGCAATCGGTCCAAAATCGCAGATTTGTGCTTGATCTCAATCGGTTTTCGCAAGGGAGAGGGGGAAGAGAGTTGGTCGCGGCCGATGGGCGGGTTTTAGGGTTGGGAATTACATTTTGTAACTTGATTTCTTCACAATTACACTTTACATCTTGTAATTTGTATTTTTAATCAAATTAATCTTTTAAATACTTTTTAAGAGAGTTTTTAACTTAATAATGTAAACATTATTAGTCAACCATACTAATTTTATAAATTATCTCACAAATCACAAGATTCACGAAATGATACACACGTTTCCACTTTACGCGATAAAGTTACAGTTAACATTTAAATCACATAAGCATAACTTAATAATCACATTATTAACTTAATTATCATCAATTTAACATTACTGATTATTATTAAGTCACCAACGTTCAACGACAACTAGTGTGTGTGCACGACACGTGTATGCAAGACTTAACAGAACTAACGGAGTTTGGTAACGGAAAATTACCGGATGTCACATTATCCCCATGTTGAAAGAATTTTCGTCCCGAAAATTGCGTTACATGGTGAGTGTTCCATCACTGGTCTACTGCATTGGCACAAGAAAATCGAAATCGAGTG
Organism: Flaveria sonorensis; assembly: GCA_025506505.1. NCBI lineage: Eukaryota > Viridiplantae > Streptophyta > Magnoliopsida > Asterales > Asteraceae > Flaveria > Flaveria sonorensis. Next base: position 45,371,127 of record CM046434.1, read on the forward strand.
AGTTTTGGATGAGTTGTCACATCATCCCCATGTTGAAAGAAATTTCGTCCCGAAATTTAATCAGTACCTTCGCCGGCTGGCATCGTCCTTTCGAATAGCTGAGGGTACTTAAGCTTCATTTGGTCTTCACGTTCCCACGTGAATTCTGGTCCACGTCTCGAGTTCCATCGAATTTTGACAATGGGTATCTTGCTTTGCTTAAGTGTCTTCACCTCTCGATCCATCACCTCGGCCGGTTCCTCAATGAAGCGTAACTGTTCGTCTACTTGAACTTCTTCCAGCGGTACAACCATAGTTTCATCCGTTAGGCACTTCTTCAGATTTGAAACATGGAATACATCATGGATTCCACTCAATGAATCAGGTAAGGCTAGTCGATAAGCTACTGGACCTATTCTTTCCAAGATTTCAAATGGTCCAACATATCTCGGATTTAGCTTTCCTCGCTTACCAAACCGAATCACGCCTTTCCATGGTGAGACTTTCAATAAGACTTTGTCACCAACTTGAAATTCCAAAGGTTTCCGTCGCTTGTCAGCATAGCTTTTCTGTCTGTCTCGCGCTGCGGCCATGCGGTTTCTTATCTGGACAATCTTCTCAGTTGTCTCGTGTACTAACTCAGGACCCGTTAATTGACTATCACCAATTTCAGTCCAGCAAACTGGTGATCTACACTTTCTCCCATACAAAGCTTCAAAAGGTGCCACCTTTATGCTAGTGTGATAGCTGTTGTTGTAAGAAAATTCCACCAATGGTAGGTGAACTTCCCAGTTATTCCCGAAGTCAATCACACAAGCACGTAACATGTCCTCCAAAGTCTGTATAGTACGCTCGCTTTGACCATCAGTCTGTGGATGATAAGCAGTACTCATATCCAATCGCGTACCTAAAGATTTATGCAGTGATTGCCAGAAGTGCGATGTGAAACGAGAATCGCGGTCAGAAATAATTGAGATCGGTACCCCATGCCTCGAAACGATCTCCTTCAAATAGAGTCGAGTTAATTTTTCCATCTTGTCTGTTTCCTTTATCGCTAGGAAATGAGCAGACTTTGTTAATCGGTCCACGATAACCCATATTGTGTCACATCCCGTAGAAGTGCGAGGTAACTTAGTAATAAAATCCATTGATATCTGATCCCACTTCCACATAGGGATCTCAGGTTGTTGTAGTAGTCCAGATGGCTTTTGGTACTCCACTTTTACCTTTGAGCAGGTCAGACACTTGCTCACATAAGTAGCTACATCTCTTTCATATTAGGCCACCAATAGTGCGCCTTCAGATCGTGATACATCTTGTCAGATCCAGGATGTATAGAGTACTTAGACTTGTGTGCCTCACTCATGACCAAATCTCTCAGATTTCCATGTAGAGGTACCCAAAGTCTATCTATGAAGTAACGAATTCCATCCGCTTTTACTTCCAATTGTTTTTCCATTCCCCTTAATGATTCAGACCCAATGTTTTTGCTTTCAGAGCTTCTGTCTGGCCTCTCGGATTTGTTCAGGTAACTGTGTGCTGATAGTAAGTTGAAAAGCTCGCACACGTCGAGGCTTAGCAGTTTCTTTCCTACTCAGCGCGTCAGCAACTACGTTTGCTTTCCCTGGATGATACTTGAAAGCACAATCATAGTCGTTTAACAATTCCACCCAGCGTCTTTGCCTCATGTTCAACTCCTTTTGCTCAAAGATGTGCTGGAGACTCTTGTGATCAGTGTAAATAGTGCATTTGGTACCGTACAAGTAATGTCTCCAGATCTTTAAGGCAAAAACTACCACACCCAGTTCCAAGTCATGGGTGGTATAGTTCTTCTCATGAATCTTCAATTGTCTAGAGGCGTAAGCTATCACCTTATCCCACTGCATCAAGACGCATCCAAGTCCTTGAATAGACGCATCGCAGTAGACTACGAAGTCATCACTACCATCTGGTAACGCTAATATTGGTGCGCTACACAGTTTCTGTTTCAGCAACTGGAAAGCAGATTCATGATTCTCACCCCATTTGTATGTTGTTCCCTTATGAGTCAAGGCTGTGAGAGGTTGTGCAATCTTAGAGAATCCTTCGATGAACCGTCGATAATATCCCGCTAATCCAAGGAATTGTCGTATCTCACTCGGTGTCTTAGGAATAGACCAATTCTTTATCGCTTCAATCTTAGCAGGATCAACATGTATTCCCTTCTCGTTGACAATATGACCCAAGAATTATACCTCACGTATCCAGAAATCACACTTAGAAAACTTTGCATACAACTGTTCCTTTCTAAGTAATTCCAAGATTAAACGTAAGTGCGTCTCATGTTCTTCCTCGGTCCTTGAGTATATCAGTATGTCATCAATAAAGACGATAACAAACTGATCAAGATAGGGTTTGCACACGCGATTCATGAGGTCCATGAATACTGCTGGTGCATTCGTCAACCCAAATGGCATGACCAAAAATTCATAGTGACCATATCGTGTACGGAAAGCAGTCTTCGAGATGTCCTCTTCTCGAACTCTCAGCTGATGATACCCAGACCTCAGATCAATCTTAGAGTAATAGCTTGATCCTTGCAGTTGATCAAACAAATCATCGATACGAGGTAAGGGATATCTATTCTTGATAGTAACCTTGTTCAGTTCCCTATAGTCAATGCATATTCGAAATGTACCATCCTTCTTCTTCACAAATAGAACTGGCGCTCCCCAGGGCGACAAACTCGGTCGGATAAACCCTTTATCCAACAACTCTTGTAGTTGGGCGGATAATTCCTGCAGTTCGTTCGGAGCTAACCGGTACGGTGCTCTCGCAATTGGAGCAGCTCCTGGAGTCAATTCAATCTGGAATTCAACTTGACGATGAGGCGGTAATCCAGGCAGGTCTTCTGGAAACACCTCGGGAAACTCGCAAACTACGGGGATATCCTCTATCTTCTTTTCCTCTGTCTGTTTATCTGTGACGAGCGCCAATATGGCCAGTCGACCCTTTCGTAACAACTTCTGTGCCTTCATGAACGAAATGATGCCTATCACCGCACCACTCCTATCACCTCTGACCGTAAGGACTTTTCACCAATGGGAATCCGTATGATCTTCTCGTGGCATATGACTTCCGCTTGTTTATCGGAAAGCCAATCCATGCCTACTACCACATCGAAACTTCCTAGTGTAACAGGCATGAGATCTATGGTGAATGTATGACCAGCAAGCTCTATATTGCAGTCTCTAAGAATATGTGTTACGTGAATCTGTGTACCGTCAGCTAACTCTAAGGTGTATTTAGATTCTAAGGCTGAGGGCATATCACTTAAAAGACTACAGAACCTAGTGGACACGAAACTTCTATCGGCTCCGGTATCGAATAATACGGTAGCAAAATGACCATTAACCGAAAATTTACCAGTTACAGTTGTAGGGTCGTTTAGAGCCTCACCTGATCCAATGACGAAGGCTCTTCCTTTGGCTCTATTGTTGTTATTGCCTCCATTGTTGTTGCCATTACCATTGTTGTTGTCATTGTTGTTACCATAGTTATTGTTGCTGTTGTTTCCATTATTGTTGTTACCATTATCATTCCTCTTAAGTTGGGGACAGTTGTGTCTGTAATGGCCTTCTTTTCCGCACTCAAAACAACCTTTCGGAGTTTCTTGTGATTGTTGAGGCTTCTTCATCAGTTCACCCCGGCAGTCTTTGGCTGCGTGACCAATCTTCCCACAACGTTGGCACTTGAAGTTATCACATCGACCCACATGGTGGTAGTTACACCGGTTGCACTTCGGCTGTCTTCCGCCATACCCACCGGGTCCTTGATTTGAGGGAGTCGCCTGGTTGAAGCTTCGATTGTTATCGAACTTCCGTTGCTGTTGCTGACTTTGCTGCTGTTGTTGAGGTTGAGATTGGCTGCTGGATGACGATCCCTTGTTGCTTGAACCATCCCACTTGTGTTTATGGTCGGGCACGCTTTCCACCGTGCCCCACTTAGGTAGTCGACCTTGCTCGACTGCTTGATCAGTCAGCCTGTGGGCTGTTCGGATAGCTTGTTGTATGGTAGTAGGGTTAGAGGCAGTTACCATACTTTGAATTTCGGGCACCAATCCTCGTATATAATGCTCAACTCTCTTGTGCATTTCATTCACCATCCCTGGGCATAAAGTAGCTAACTCATGAGTATGGGTCGTGTAGGCTTCAATTTCTGAGCCTTGCATTTTGAGTTGCCAGAACTCAATCTCCTGTTTTTGCACTTCATTTCGGGGGCAGTATTCTTCGGTCATAATCCCCTTAAACTCATCCCAAGGTAGTTCATTGGCCATGGCTTGACCCAGCATTTGCACCTGGGCATTCCACAGGAAAGTGCTGCGCCTTCCAATGTCCCGGTGGCATACTTCACCTGATCAGCAGGCGGGCAGTTGCATTTTGTGAAGACAGACTCTGTCTTCTCAAACCACCTTACAAGCCCTACAGCTCCTTCCATCCCGCCGTAGGTATGGGGTTTACAGTCCATGAAGGACTTGTAGATACATGGTGGTGGTCCTGTTTGACAATCCCAAACATTAGTCAGATATCCTAGGCAATTAACTAGAATAATTAGTTTAACCTCTTGTTATCATTTACCTGCTGGTTGTCCCGGTTAGGCAGCAGCCACTGCCGCCTGAACATGTTCGTTAATTAATGCCGCCAATTCCGCAGGCGTCATGTTTATGGCTCCGGCACCACGGCCTCCGGCGCCACGTCCACGACCACGCCTACGTCCTCTTCCACGTGCGTCCATATTTCACTTTACAATTCACAATTTCAATAATGAGTAACGTCCAACACATTAATCTCATCAAGGTACAGTAAACAATAAGAAATAATGCATTCACCACAACCACAACATTTATAACAGAAATAATAACCAAAGATAAATAAATTGCAATTGAGTCACAAAATATTCCATCAATGTCAAAATTTAAGTTTGTCAGTTGGGTGGGAAACAACCCTTCCCACATAGGTTTCAAAGAAGAGAAACACTACATAGTCTAAGTCATTTAAAAGTAGAATTAGTCCAGTACGTCAGATCCGTCACTGTCCTCATCCATCCCTGCTGGTTCTTCTTCGGGAGCTTCCTCGGGTTCCTCTTCCGGGTCTTCCTCATCAGGGTCCACCAAAGGTGCAGGGGCTTCAATAACCTTAAGTGTTGCTAGCTGTGCCTTTAAATCAGCAAACCTATCATCGATCACTATGTTATGGTGATCCTGTGCGTCCATGCGCCCACTAAGTGCTACAACATTGCCTGCCAGAGTATGATGTTTACCAATGGCCATCGAGAGTCGCTCCTGAAGCGTCTCTACTGGAAACGCAACTGACGCATCTCAGATCGTAATGCAGAGTTCTCATCAGTGAGTCCTCTAATCCGCTGTCGCTCCGTGTCTAGAGTGGCTACCAAAGCTGCAAACGCCTGCTAGAGAGGGATGCTCAAGGTAGGAAGAGTAGGCAATGCAGAGGCAGTCGATGACCTAGTCCTAGGTCGTGTAGGAGCTACTGGTGGTACGCGCTCTCTATAAGCCATAGGGTTTATGTAGGTGGGGTAGAAATCCCAGTTCCGCGGGGATCGAGCTCAGGAGGTATGAAAGGCTGATCCCAGTCTATCTCGCCAGGAGGATAAGGATGTCGGGGCCAGTTAAATCCCCTATCCGGTATGGGAGACGTAGGAGGTGACTCAGATCGTGCAGGTCTCTTGCCTAAATTTCTGGACGACGATGCCATGCTGCGAAGTACGTGTTGCGTATGCCAATGAGTATACAGTAAGGAGAGTAAGCGATAAGTAACTAACAACTGTGCGGTTATAGTCTAGTGTGTGTATGCAACCTAGTTCCCTATAACCAATGGCTCTGATACCAATCTGTAACACCCGGCCTCTCATACCACCAATATTGTCCGCTTTGCCCACAAGAAGCTCACGGATTTGCTTTTGGTTGCCCAGGTGAAAACTTCATAGGGAGATCACCCATCCCTGGATTGCTGCCAACTGAGCATGGTTAACGGTGAAGTTCTCCTCTCATCCACAGCCAATACACCCATAACGCGTTGGTGATATTAGAGACCAGACCTTCCTTATGAACTAGGAATCTCTCCTGACCACGACCGATGTGGGATATATGTAGGGTGTCACAATCTTCAACCTAGAATTGTTTCCAAACTATTCTAAACCATCTTGTGAGAATGTTTCAGCTGGAACAGGAACTCAAAGTGACCTCTACGAAGATCAAATGTTAGAGTTACCCAGACCTATTTCCATTTCTCGAAGAGGAATTAAAGAACAAGCTCCCACTACTGAAAGTCCTGAAAGCCTAAACATCTCAGAAATCATGGAGCTTTAACAAGTTGTCAGCCAACTGAGCCTCAAAACTCATCATCTAACAACTCCAGCATTCAACACCAAGCTGATGAAGATAGTAATCTGGAGGAACAAGCAACTATTGATACTATTTCTCAGTAGAATATCATTGATGCTGTCACACATTCATTCAATCAGTCCTCATTGAATGAGCGTGAGACATCAGCTGGTCATGGTGTTCAAAATCCTGAGCAAAACTTCTCAAACCTGGATCTATCTATGCAACTAGATATGATTACTAGGCTCAGGATACACAACACTCACCCAGTTGAGAACATCATTCTAGATGTCTCAGAAGGTGTGAGAACAAGAAGTCAGACCCATAATGGGAATGTCTGCTTGTACTCATGCTTTTTCTCTTAAATGGAACCAAAGAAGGTGGAAGAAGCCCTCAAGGACAACAATTGGATTGAAGCTATGCAAGAGGAGTTGCTTCAGGTCAAGAGGCAAAAAGTATGGAACTTGTGTCCTGTAAAGCCCCATTCTCGGAAACCCCACAGTTGGTCATTCACAACATCATTTATATCAAAACACATTAAGATTTATTATGTAATAAAAACATTGCAGCGGAATAATTCATCAAAAACTATTTCATGCTATAATAAATACATTTTTCAAGTAATACATCGTTGTTTAAAAGATTACAAAAGATCACTTAGTTGTATTACAAAACAACATCATTATTATTGCATGAGATGGATGCCAGTTCTTGCCCGCCAAGTAGCTTCACCCCCGTGCCATCCTCAGCAACAACATTACCTGCCAGCTGAAAATGCATATAAAAAGTCAGCGTTGCTGAGTGAGTTCTAGTTTTATAAATAAGATACTTTTCTTTCGTTTAAAACATTTTCTTTACTTTCGTACATGGTCATTCATCGTACATACATCAAGGTAATATCATTATTATCTTCCATTATCGCACATATTTGTTCGTTTCGCACTTTTTCATTATCTTTAACTTCTATCTATCTCCTGTCAGAAGCTATGCCCCATCATTAGGCACGGAGCCACCTCAGTCTTGGGGTTAAGTGAAAAGAATCCCGTTTCGAACGTTTGGATCAGTTACCAAGACTGACCCCCCCATGTGTACCCTCATGGGTTAGCCAAGATCGCACGCTACATCGCACACAGTTGAGCTAATAACTCTTCAATAAGTTGTGAACCTCTTTAAATTTGCTTGCAAGACTTTCATTCATTTGTTATGTTCCACTTTTCACTATCTTTAATCTTTCACATCTTTTATGATAATACTTTACGTATAAGAGCATTAACATACCATGTAAAGTCACGTAATAATACGTAATAAGGAACATCAATAACTGGCCACAAACATGCGTAACATGAACAAACATAAACCACCAAAACATTCCAGAGCTTAATCATTAATTTCTATTTCCCAAGATTTCAAAAAAAATCCTAAGTCAACTTAGGCGCATGGGCAAGTGTTTGGCGCATGGGCAAGTGTTAGGCACATGGGCAGTTTACCAGTTCTAACTTATACTATTTTCAGTCCCCATTCATCATCCTTACGTATTCTTAGCCCAAATATAGCATACTAAGCACTTAGAACAAGCATACAACAACATGACTCGATCAAAACATTCATAAACACACACCCCCACGTAAAACAGGGGTAAACATACGGTTCCAACACAATGAGTTGTAAAATGATAGTTTATATGCATTTCAGCCCCAAAACAAGTTTTAAATAGAAAAATCGGGGACCTAGAACTCACCTACAGCACCTTCGAGTAAAACTCCTCCAAACTCGAGAGCATTTGGAGTTCAAACACCTAAACACACCAAAAACACACAACCGAACATAGAGGAACACATAAGACTCGGTCCAAAAGCTAAAAATCCAGCTGAAACCGAACAAAAAACACGAAAAGCCCACCTTCAAGACGATCTTCTTCTTCTCTCTAAAAACCGATGGAAACTCTGTTGTTCTTCTTTTTTTTTTGCAGCCGAATCAGTTGGTGGAGCAGGGTAGTGGGCGGCCATGCAAACCTTTTAAACATCATAATAATAAAGTTTGCCTCTTGCATAACTTTAAGCCCTTAACTTGGGTTATTTCACATTTCTTTCTTTATACTTCTCTTTTCTTTTCTTCTTTTTTTTTTTTGTAAATTTCCGGGTGTTACAAGTCCACCCCCCTTATATAGGTTTCATCCCCGAAACCTGCACTCCTCAAACAGTTGTGGATAATGTTGTCTCATCTCTTCCTCAGTCTCCCACGTAGACTAGGATCCCTTCCTGTGCCTTCACTGTACTTGCACCAGTGGAACCACTTTATTCCGTAATCTCTTCTCTTTTCGGTCAATGATTGCCACTGGTTGCTCTACGTAATCGAGTCATTCATCCACTTCAATGTCCTCTAGTGGTACAATTATATCTTCATCAGCTAGGCACTTTTTCAGATGAGATACATGGAATGTTGGATGAATCCCACTTAACTCATCGGGTAGCTCCAACCTATAGGCCACCTCTCCTACTCGAGTAATGATTTGGAAAGGTCCTATATTCCTCGGGCTTAGCTTACCCCACTTTCTGAACCAAATGATCTCCTTCCAAGGTGAAACCTTTAGCATAACTTTATCACCCACCTTGAATTCAATCGGTCTACGCCTCTTGTCCGCATACAACTTTTGCCTATCTTTTGCCGCTTTCATAAAGGCCTTGATCTTCTCCAACTTTTCAATCGTAGCCTCGATCACTTCAACGCTCCCCAACTCCTTCTGTATGATGTCACCCTAACATACGGGGGTTCTACACTTCCTACCGTATAGCATCTCATATGGTGGCATACCAATGCTGGCATGATAATTGTTGTTGTATGAGAATTCAGCAAACGGTAAGTGTTCGTCCAATTTCCTCCGAAATCAATGACGCATGGTCAGAGCATATCCTCAAGCATCTGTATAGTTCTCTCTTACTGACCATCCGTCTGAGGATGATAAGCTGTACTGATGTGCAACCTCGTCCCCATCGCGTCATGAAATATCTTTCAAAACTTGGATGTAAACCGAGTGTCACGGTCAGACACGATTGACACTGGTACACCATGATGCGTCACAATCTCTTTGATGAATAGATTCGCCAACCTCTCAGATGAATATGTCTCGCGGATCGGTAGAAAGTGAGCACTCTTCGTCGAACGGTCAACTATCACCCATATAGCATCATACCCTCTTTCCGTACGTGGTAAATTCGTAATGAAATCCATGGTGATGTGCTCCCATTTCAACTCGGGTATATCCAAAGGTTGGATCTTTCCGTATGGCTTCTGATGCTCCGCCTTCACTTGCAAGCAAGGCACTTGCTCATAGACTCTGCTACATCACACTTCATACCGGCCACCGGTAATCTTTCTTCATATCATGATACATCTTCGTAGCACTGGATGAATGGAGTATCAAATCTTATGAGCTTCATCCATGATTTGCCCTCGTAGGTCTCCATAACAAGGGATCCACATCCGTCCGATGCGGGTTCTAACTCCGAGAGTGTTCTTACCTAACTTCGAGACTAGACCTTTCATTCTTTTGGAGTTGATTTGATCTTCCTTCAACGCCTCTTCTTGAAATTCCTTGACTTGTGTCATCACATCAGAGGTCATAATCAACTGGTAAGCTTTCACCCGGATTGGCTCGGGTCTCTCCTTTCGGCTGAGGGCATCCGCCACCACGTTGGCCTTGCCCGGATGGTAGTAGATCTCATAATCATAATCCTTGATCAACTCTAACCACCTCCTTTGCCTCATATTGAGGCCTTTCTACTCAAAGAAGTATTTCAAGCTCTTATGGTCAGTGAAGATAGTGCACGTCGTCCCGTACAAGTAGTGCCTCCAAATCTTCAATGCAAATACCACAACCGCTAGCTCCAAGTCATGAGTAGGGTAATTAGCCTCATGGATTTTCATTTGTCGGGACGCATAGGCTATTACTCATCCCCGTTGCATCAGCGCGCAACCCAACCCCAAATAAGACGCATCCGAATAGACCACTAAGTCTTCTTTCCCTTCGGGTAACGTCAAGACAGGAGCTTGAGTCAATCTTGTCTTTAACTCCTCAAAAGCATTCTCCTGTTCTAGACCCCATACAAACTTCACATCTTTGCGAGTCAGTTTAGTCAACGGTGAGGCTAACTTAGAAAAGTCTTGGATGAATCTTCTGTAGTAGGGCAAACCCAAGAAACTGTGGATCTCAATGGCGTCTTGGAGACTTCCATTGTATCACCGCCTCAACCTTTGCCGGGTCTACCATGATCCCTTCGGAATTTACCACATGACCCAAAAACTGAACCTCGCGCAACCAGAAAGTGCACTTGGAGAACTTAGCATACAGCTTCTCGCTTTAAGTGTCTTCAATACCTCACTAATGTGACCGGCATGCTCTTCTTCGCTCTTCGAATAAATCAGGATATCATCGATAAACACAATCACTGATTTATCCAACATCGGCGACACACCCGGTTCATCAAATCCATAAAGGCAGCTGGTGCGTTAGTTAGACCAAAAGACATAACTAGAAACTCGTAGTGTCCATAACGCGTGCGAAAAGCTGTTTTGGGGATATCTTGATCTTTCACCTTCATCTGATGGTAACCAGATCGGAGATCTATTCTCGAAAACCAACTGGCACCTTGGAGCTGATCAAACAAGTCATCAATTCTGAGTAGTGGATATCGGTTCTTCACCGTCAACTTGTTTAACTCACAGTAGTCGATGCACATCCTCATACTACCGTCCTTCTTCTTTACAAACAAGACCAGAGCAGGGAGAGATACTCGGTCGAATGAACCCTTTGTCCAACAACTCTTGCAACTGAACCATCAGTTCCTTCATCTCAGACGGAGTCAATTGATACGGTGCCTTGGCAACAGGTTGAGCACTAGGTATCAAGTAGATCTAGGAACTCGATCTCGCGGTCTGGGAACACCTGGTAAATCTTCTGGGAACATGTCTGGAAAGTCGCACACAACTAGTACATCGGACAATTGTGGTAGTGACGCATCCACATCCTTCACGTAAGCCAGGAAGGCACTACATCCACGTTTTATGCACTTATCTGCCACCACCATCGAAATCACCTTCGGAACTGTAGTAACTCGATCACCGTAGATCGTCACCGAACTCCCATCAGGCGCAGTCAATCGGATCATCTTCTTGGGACACATAATATTTGCATCATAGGCTACTAACCAATCCATCCCCAGAACCACATCAAACCCGCCTAGGGGCATCATGAATAATTTAGTAGAGAACCTATAGCCTTCCAATTCTATGTCACAACTCTCTATCAGATCAGAAATCCTAGTAGACTTACCAATGGCAGTTTCTACATTGAAGGGCTCATCAATACTTCTACTTCTAACAAGAAACTTAGCACAGAAGGCAGTAGAAATGAAACTCCTACTAGCACCAGAATCGAATAATACAGAGGCATAAGTTTGGTTTACTAGGAACATACCTGACACGACATCGGGGTCCACCCTAGCCTCCTCTCGGGTCATCGTGAATGCCTGGCTTTCACCTTTGGTCCCTCCTTTTCAACCCCTTTCTTCACCCTGGAGCTCTCGGCCCTTGGCGTCTTGCAATCCCTGCTCAGATGGCCCTCTTTACCACAGTTATAACTGTTGGGTTTTTACAAGTTTTAACAAAGATGTTTAACCATTTAAACAACAAAACGCAGCGGATATAAGGGGTTTAAAACTTGTTTTATATTCTGAAAATAAACATTTATATGTTCAAGAAAACAAACCCAAGAACAAGGATCATATATATGTGAAAAGAAGTGCTATCAAAACCAACCATAGGATGTACATGAATACTACCTTTCTTGAACAAGAAGTTAGATACGGATGAGAGGAGGGAGATGATGTTTCTTGAATGTCTAGTCTTCAAAAGAGAAGACCTCAAGCTTGTATACCCACAAGCTCTTGCAAAGCACCAAACTAGTTAGGAAGTTAACACCCAAAACCTTCTTTATCAAGCTCTAGATCCGTGGATATGAGGAGAGCAAAATTGGAGAAGAAAGAGTTCTTGCATGTATGAGAGAGAGAGAGTGTGGTTGAGTGTTTCTTCCAAGTGATTAAAGTCTTGTATTAAAACAAGACAAGGAATCCCAAGACACCAAAGAGGGCGGCCGAGATTTTGAAATGGTTTCCCACCATTTTAAAATTTTCACTTTTAATTAGAAGTTACAAGTTTATAAAATTAAACCCCTTTTAATTTTATAACCTAAACACACTTTTACTTATTGTTATTTAACTAATTTAAATAACAATATAAATGATATCTCATGAACAAAACATCCATATAGTTTGTTCTATCTCAAATGCAATAATTTCAGAAAACCCATTTTCTAAATTGGTGTCAATATTTATTTGCTTGATCATATCAGCAAATAAATATTTATCGGTGTTTGCCTAGCTTGTTATTGGGTATGACCCGACTTGGATCATGATGTACTAACCACATCAATCTTGTATGTGTCTTGGGCATATTAGATCCAACAATCTCCCACTTGCACAAGATTCATAGAAGATTGATGCAAGCAGTAAATACCGCCTAACAACGGTTCACTACCCTTAATACGTATGACTAAGAGCCATTCAATAACATCATCCCCTTCAAGTATCTTACTCGAAAATGTTTTAGGTGAATCAATCATCTATCCTTTTGTCACAGATGTCATGTTAACTCTTAGAGACATAGAATGATCATTCTCCATTGACTTAACTTAAACAGGCCTTAGACATCTTACTCTCAACGAATAAGAGGGACAAATCCCATCTTGATTACATATGTCTCTCACAATCACCTCGTGCTATACCTGAATTTAGTCTTATGTACTGCCGTGTTTCAGAACAGCGAAGAACTAAGTCAAAGTATAATACCCGGTGAATATCAAGACCCAATATGTATCTCAGGTCAGAGGATACCAAATGATATTCGCCTTTACTCAAATTTACTTATGACCAATCAAGAAGATTCCATGTAGTAATATTTGAGATGCGGGTCAGTCCAATATTTGTATCCCATAAATATCTATGAACTTTGGCAGCAACCCTTTGCTCTATATTCATCCATATGAATATCCACCAATCCAAGTTCATAATAGTCTTACCCTCATACTTGTTCCCACAAGTATGAACGACTACGGACGTTTAGAGTAAATATTTACTCATGGATTAAACATGCAAAATTGGAACATTAGTTGAAGCATTATAACCAAATAATTCATTCAAATAATAAAAGGTTCCAATATCCAAATACAAAATTACAAGATCAAATCCAGTCACTAGAATATCGAAGTCCCATGGCACAAGTATGACCTTCATGCTTTGCCTTTTCAAGGAGCTTCGTGAGTGGATCCGCAATGTTTTGATCCGTGTGAACTTTGCGAATACATATCTTTCCCTTTTCAACTTCATCCCTTATGTAGTTGAATCTCCGCTCAATGTGCCTAGTCTTTTGATGTGCACGGGGTTCCTTGATTTGAGCAATCGCACCCTCATTATCACAAAGAATTTCTAGGGGGTCCTGAATGGAAGGGACAACCCCTAGATCGGCAATGAATTTCTTCAACCATGCAGCTTCTTGAGCTGCTAATGAAGCGGCGATGTTTTCTGACTCTATAGTTGATAATGCCACCACATCTTGTTTAGAGCTCTTCCAAGAGACAGCTCCTCCATTTAGGATGAAAATGTATCCCGATTGTGATCGTGAGTCATCCCAGTTTGGAAACTCGCATCCGTGTAACCTTTTACCACGAGTTCCTCCTCACCAGATCCATAGATTAGGAACATATCTTTAGTCCTCCTTAGGTACTTAAGTATGTTCTTAACAGCCATCCAATGAATAGTTCCAGGATTTTGCTGGTATCGGCTTGTCATGCTCAAAGCGCATGACACGTCCGGCCTAGTGCATATCATTGCATACATGATGGATCCTATAGCAGATGCATACAGAATTTCCTTCATTTTATCTTGCTCATCCTTTGAGCTTGGACATTGAGTCGTACTCAATATCGTTCCTCTTTGAATAGGTACCGTACCTTTCTTAGAGTTCTCCATCTTGAACCTTTTCAAGATCTTATCAATGTATGCACTTTGATTTAAACCTATCAACCGCCTTGATCTATCCCTATAGATCTTTATTCCCAAAATGTAGGCGGCTTCACCAAGATCCTTAATGGAAAAACAGCTTCCAAGCCAGGTTTTTACACCTTCCAAGATTGGAATGTCATTTCCAAATAGTAGGATGTCATCGACATACAATACTAGGAAAGTGATGATGCTCCCACTAGCCTTTTTATACACACAAGCCTCATCAGCGTTTTTGATGAACCCAAATTTAATTACCTCTTCATCAAAACGGTGATTCCAACTTCTTGACGCTTGCTTCAATCCATAGATTGATTTCTTTAACTTGCATACTTTGTTAGGATGTTTTGGGTCGACAAAACCTTCAGGCTGAACCATATAGACATCTTCCTCAAGATATCCATTTAGAAAAGCGGTTTTGACATCCATTTGCCAAATCTCATAATCATAATGAGCAGCTATGGCAAATAATATCCTAATAGACTTTAGCATTGCAACAGGCGAAAAGGTCTCATCATAATCAACCCCTTGAGTTTGAGTGAAACCTTTTGCTACAAGTCTAGCTTTATAAGTATCCAAGTTTCCATGCATATCGGTTTTCTTCTTGAAAACCCACTTACTTCCAACTACCTTGGAGCTAAGAGGTGGTACAACCAAGTCCCACACTTGGTTGTCATACATGGATTGCATCTCAACATTCATGGCTTCAAGCCATTTGTCACAATCCAAATTGGACACTGCATCATGGTATGTGATTGGTTCATCGGAATCAACCACATAGCACCCATCCATGAAAAATCCATATCTTTCAGGTGGATTACTAGTTCTACCAGATTTGCGAACGTTTTGTGTGTATTGATCAACCATTTGATCATTCTCAACATCCTCATGTTGAGTGCTAGTGTCAACCAAACGTGTATCGGGTTGTGGTTCTTGATCCTCCTCAAGATCCACTGTTCTACTGCTAGCTCCTTCCATAAGGAACTTGGCTTCCAAGAACTCACCCTTCTTGGCAACAAACTCCTTTTGTTCCAATGGATCATAGAAATAATATCCCATAGAATCTCTAGGATATCCAATAAAAATACACTTAGTGGAACGACTTTCTAACTTGTTTGAGGTGGGAGTCTTTACATAAGCCTCACATCCCCACACCTTTAAATATGATAGAGATGGAACCCTTCCATGCCATATTTCAAAAGGTGTCTTTTCCACTTTCTTGGTTGGGGCCATATTCAAAATACGGGCCGCAGAGAGCAAAGCGAAACCCCAAAATGATAGAGGCAATGAGCTTCCAGCCATCATAGATCGAACCATATCCAATAGAGTTTGATTTCTCCTTTCGGACACACCATTGTGTTGTGGTGTTCCAGGTGGAGATAGTTGTGAGATAATCCCACAACTTCTAACATGATCTCTAAAAGCATCACTTAGGTATTCACCTCCTCTATCGGTGCGGAGAATTTTTATTGATTTGTTGAGTTGATTTTCTACTTCATTTTGGAAGGTTTTGAACATTTCAAAAGCTTCATCTTTGTGTCTTAACAAGTACACATACCCATACCTACTATAGTCGTGGGTAAAGGTAATGAAGTATCTTTCATTATACCTAGTCATTGGCTTAAAAGGACCACATACATCCGAATGTATGATACCTAATAAATCTTTTGCCCTTTCGGTTTTGCCACTAAAAGGTGCCTTAGTCATTTTGCCTTGTAAACAAGATTCACATACATCAAATGAATCATATTCACTTGCTTTTAAAAGACCATTCTTTTGAAGTGTTTGTATGCGCTTCTTGTTTATATGACCAAGACGGCAATGCCAAAGATAGGTGTCACTCAAATCTAATTTGAGCTTCTTGGTGGTGGTTTGGTACAACGAGCTATCATATAATGTGTTTTCACGAACCAATTCATAAATACCATTAATAGGAGTAGCTTTAAAATAAAAGATGTCATTTAAAGAAACATGAATTTCATTTTCAATAAACGTCAAAACATAACCATATTGTCTTAATTGGGCAACTGAAATAATGTTCCTAGTCAAATTAGGAGCATACAAAACATTGTTCAAAATTGCTTCCAAACCATTTGGAAGCTTTAAGATGTAGTCCCCTCGGGCTTCAACTTGAACTTTTGCCCCATTGCCCATGTAGAGGCTAATATCCCCTTTCTTGAAGTCTTTACTTCTTTTGAACCCCTGCAACAAATTGCAAATGTGAGTCCCACATCCGGTATCCAATACCCATGTGTTAGAGGATATTATATTTAGATCAATATGAATCATGAAAATTGTACCTGAGGTCTGCCCGGCATCCTCTTAGCTTTCAACTCTTTGAGATGGACAGGACAATTTCTTGCCCAATGTCCTATCTCCCCACACTTAAAGCATGGGTCATCCGAAGCAACCTTTTGCTTCTTCTCCGCTGGTTTTGGTGGTGGCACTTTTACCACTCCCTTTCCCTTTCTCCCAACGTACCCTTTACCTTTGGCAACATTTGCCTTGGATGCGGGGTGAGGCCTCTTCTTGTTCCCACCTTCATTGATGGTGAGAACGGGTAAACTCCTTTTACCCATGGCCGCCTCGGCTGTTTTGAGCATAGAGTGAAGCTCAGTTATGTTCTTGTCCCAACCGTTCATGTTATAATTCATAACAAAATTGTCAAACCTTTTTGACAAAGAGTTGAGGATCAAATCCGTAGCCAACTCTTTCGAGACGGGACAATTCAGCCTTTCGAGGCGGTCTATGTGGCTCTTCATCTTAAGTACATAAGACGAGACCGATTGGGTATCATCCATACGACATGCATGGAGTGCTCGAACCGTTTCGAAGCTCTCTACCCTTGCTTGTTGTTGGAACGTTTCCTTCAACTGGGTTATCATGTCGTATGCTCCGTAATGTTCGTACTCCTTTTGGAGATCCGGAGTCATACTTGCCAACATGAGGCAAGACACTTGGACCGAGTCCTCAGTGTATTTCACCTAATTCATGTAGGCCTCTTCATCTTCCTCATTGGGTTCATCGGGAATTGGATCGTCTAAGATATATGACCGTTTCTCTTGCTTGAGAACAATTCTCAAGTTTCGAAACCAATCAATGAAATTGTTATGGTTTAGACGCTCCTTTTGGAGAATGGTTCTTGGTGATAGGGTATGAGCGGACGGAATATCATTATTTTCATTGTTGTTGGTGGCCATCTACAAAATTTAACAAAGTTCAATTTTAGTATTTACGATATTATCATATTTAATTATAAATACCTTTTATGTGTCATACACAAAATAAAATTCTAGAATCCAATTACATTTAAATAGTGGTTAGGTGACCTTTATCCCATTATTTAAATTAACAAGGTAGTCAACGTTTGACAATTGCAACCCTTTGCAACTTCTAGAGGTATGGGATCGACTTAAACATCATATGTATAGTCGGCATGTTAATCCCATCAACACCTTTTGTAAACCACATTGTAGGTGATCCATTTAACATGGTTTGCAAATCAAGTTACCCTACTTACACACACATGTGAGTTTACCAATATAAGTGGTTAGGTGATCTTTATCCCACAAATATGGCATTCCCACCTCAAATCACAAGTTCCCTCAAAATGGTTAGGTGACCTTTATCCCATTAAGAGTTTTCAAGTGACTCAAGTGTTGTGTAAAAGGATGGTGATAAACTTGTTTTCAAAAAACATTTTAAGTTTTCATAATTCTAGTTTAGAAAACTCTATGTACCTTGTATTTGCATGCTTTCAAATACATGGTACCCTATGGTTCTTTTAATAAAACCCCTTTTATTTAAAATCATTAATCCTTTTAATAACCTTTTATTAACCACTTAATGATTAAGAACCATTTATTTTCAGCTTGTTATGTTTATAAATTTGTTTGTTATGCATATCCATATATCAAACATCCAACATAAAACAAAAAAACCAAACAAGCACAACCATTCAATCATAAGTGCATAACCATAGCCACTAAGGTGACCACACTTATTTGCCATCACAAGTGTTGTCATTTGGTCTTTCCTAAGGGTTAATAATGACACATTAAAATGTGTCCAAGAACTCCCACTCGAATCCGCATCCAAATGCTTCAAGTGTCCATGTCTTTTGAGTTCTTCCTTTGTATCTTCCCTTGAGTTTCCAACTTGTGCATCTTCTTTTACAAAAATCATATCCTAATACAATTTTTCTAATAAAAGAAATGCACCTAATCTATTTATTACATAACCAATGAATAAATAAATTACAACCCAAAAGATACAAACACCAAAATTATTATTACAACCCTTTAATGAATAAAACCAAACATGACAATCACATTCATCCAAATCCAAAACACATTAGGTCAAGGCTATGTTATGCACCAAAATATGTATCAAATACAACATCCAAGAACAACCATGAACTCCCTTTTAACCCTTAAAGTTTCGGCCAACATAAACCCAAACTTTAGGGTTTAGACTAAACAAAACAATCAACCTCTTGATGTTAATCTTTCAAGGTTTATTCTAAAGCATGTAAGATAAAACTTTGAAAGATAAGGGATTCATTCATCCACAACAAAACAGCCCCTAATGGGTTGAAAAAGTCCAACAAAACTAACTTTTCTAGGACTTTTGAAGCAAGTTTTCCACATAACCGGCTCTAGATGCCATTGTTGGGTTTTTCAAGTTTTAACAAAGATGTTTAACCATTTAAACAACAAAACGCAGCGGATATAAGGGGTTTAAAACTTGTTTTATATTCTGAAAATAAACATTTATATGTTCAAGAAAACAAACCCAAGAACAAGGATCATATATATGTGAAAAGAAGTGCTATCAAAAACCAACCATAGGATGTACATGAATACTACCTTTCTTGAACAAGGAAGTTAGATACGGATGAGAGGAGGGAGATGATGTTTCTTGAATGTCTAGTCTTCAAAAGAGAAGACCTCAAGCTTGTATACCCACAAGCTCTTGCAAAGCACCAAACTAGTTTGGAAGTTAACACCCAAAACCTTCTTTATCAAGCTCTAGATCGTGGATATGAGGAGAGCAAAATTGGAGAAGAAAGAGTTCTTGCATGTATGAGAGAGAGAGTGTGGTTGAGTGTTTCTTCCAAGTGATTAAAGTCTTGTATTAAAACAAGACAAGGAATCCCAAGACACCAAAGAGGGCGGCCGAGATTTTGAAATGGTTTCCCACCATTTTAAAATTTTCACTTTTAATTAGAAGTTACAAGTTTATAAAATTAAACCCCTTTTAATTTTATAACCTAAACACACTTTTACTTATTGTTATTTAACTAATTTAAATAACAATATAAATGATATCTCATGAACAAAACATCCATATAGTTTGTTCTATCTCAAATGCAATAATTTCAGAAAACCCATTTTCTAAATTGGTGTCAATATTTATTTGCTTGATCATATCAGCAAATAAATATTTATCGGTGTTTGCCTAGCTTGTTATTGGGTATGACCCGACTTGGATCATGACGTACTAACCACATCAATCTTGTATGTGTCTTGGGCATATAAGATCCAACAATAACACCTCATAACCTCACACTCCTTTGCCATATGACCATGCCTCCCATATTTGAAGAAGATGTTCGATCCCTACTTACACTCCCCCACGTGGTCTCTTCCACACTTACCACACCTCCTCATCCCCGTACCTTTTGACACCACCCTCCGGTCATCCATCATTGCCTTTTTGTTATTTGGAGTGAAACCACCACGACCAAACCACTTCCCATTCCAGTTCCTGTCACCACCACCCTTTTTGTTCACCTCCACCACTACCACTTCTTCTCTCTCATCATATAACCTCCCTGCCAGATCAACCACCGACCTAAACGTGCTCGGTCAGGCGGCGATCATATGCCTACGGATATCCACCGGCAGACCTTGTATGTACCTCTTGATCTTCCTTGACACCGACGTCACCTGATCCGGCACCAGCCTTGCCATCTCATTGAACTTAGTAGTATACTACTGGTGTGTCATGGTTCCTACCTCCAGCTGTAAGAACTCTCTCTCAATCTTGTCAAGTTCCTTGTGAGGACAAAAATCCTCGATCACCATCTTTTTCAGTTCACTCCACCTCATCCTCCCAACAGCCCTGCTGCCCTCGGCTTGGACAATATTGTCCTACTAACATAAAGCCAAGTCCACGAATGAGTGGGTAGAAAACTTCACCTTTTGATCCTCCCTACATTCGCTAATCTCCAACACAACCTCCATTTCTCTCACCCATTGTTGAGCAGCAGCAGCATTCCCTTTACCATCAAAAGTCGGGGGCTTGCATCTTTGAAATGCCCCATAACTACACCCCTTGGCAGTTTCCTGTACCTCTTCCTCTTCCTCTTCATTGCTGGAGACGACCATCTTGGTTTCTGGTTGCTCCCCTTCACCTGAACCTCTCTCCTCACCCCCTCTCCCAACGATCCTCCTCCTCCCCTCCTTCTCTTTCTTTTCATCCTCCCTCACAGTACGAATAACCTCGGTCACCACAAATGGCAGGATTGTCTGCATGAGCTGATGAACTTCCTCCACAACTTCCTCTTTCACAGAGGCTCTCAGATTAGCACTCTTATCATCACCTTCTTGGTGATGAAGCTCGGGCTCTGCAGGAGCCGTCTCAATAGCCTTAGCCTTGTTCCCGGTGACACGTGGCCTAGCACCACGACCACCCTGTACACCTCCTTGAGAAGCCTTTGAAGATCTACCACTCGCAATCCCTAAACACTATAAGATTCAAACACCAACACGGTCATTCAAGGTGATAGCTCGGATTAGGTCAAGTATAGTAAGTCCCTAATTACAGTGGCCAGTTGTAATTAGCCACTTACTTTACTCTTCATCCCCTAAGTATTTCCTATCCTGACTACATCAGTATCCAAATCTACTAAAAGCACATAAATCAGATAGCACGCGCACATAATACCGGTTAACTTAAAGAAAATAAATTACCTGATGGCATGTAGCTACTTGGGCTGGCATCCCTCCATTCGGTCCCATTCTCAGTTTAAGTTTAGGTTTTGAAAATAATTTACCCAATTCTCTTAAACTTTGGCTCTGATACCAACTTGTAAAGCCCCGTTCCTGGAAACCCCACAGTTGGTCATTCACAACATCATTTATATCAAAAAACATTAAGTTTTATTGAGTAATAAAAACATTACAGCGGAATAATTCATCAAAAACCATTTCATGCTTTAATAAATAGATTTGCCAAGTAATACATCGTTGTTTAAAAGATTACAAAAGATCACTCAGTTGTATTACAAAACAACATCATTATTATTGCATGAGATGGATGCCAGTCCTTGCCCGCCAAGTAGCTTCACCCCCGTGCCATCCTCAGCAACAACATTACCTGCCAACTGAAAATGCATATAAAAAGTTAGCGTTGCTGAGTGAGTTCTAGTTTTATAAATAAGATACTTTTCTTTTGTTTAAAACATTTTCTTTACTTTCGTACATGGTCATTCATCTTACATACATCAAGGAAATATCAATATTATCTTCCATTATTGCACATATTCGTTCGTTTCGCACTTTTTCAATATCTTTCACTTCTATTTAGATCCTGTCATAAGCAATGCCCCATCATTAGGCACAAAGCCACCTCAGTCTTGGGGTTAAGCGACAAGGATCTCGTTTCGCACGTATGGATCAATTACCAAGACTGACCCCCCAGTGTGTAACCTCATGGGTTAGCCAAGATCGCATGCTACATCGCACAAAGTTGAGCTAACAACTCTTCAATGAGTTGTTAACCTCTTTAAATTTGCTTGCAAGACTTTCATTCATTCGTTATGTTCTACTTTTCATTATCTTTAATCTTTCGCATCTTTTATGATAATACTTTACATATAAGAGCATTAACACACCTTGTAAAGTCACGTAATAATACGTAATAAGGAACATCAATAACTGACCACAAACATGCGTAACATGAACAAACATAAACCACCAAAACATTCCAGAGCTTAATCATAAATTTCTATTTCCTAAGATTTCAGAAAAAATCCTAAGTCAACTTAGGCGCATGGGCAGTTTACCAGTTCTAACGTATACTAATTTCAATCCCCATTCATCATCCTAACGTATTCTTAGCCCAAATCTAGCATACTAAGCACTTAGAACAAGCATACAACCACATGACTCGGTCAAAACATTCACAAACACACACCCCCATGTAAAACAGGGATAAACATACAGTTCCAACACACTGAGTTGTAAAATGATAGTTTATATGCATTTCAACCCCAAAACAAGTTTAAAACAGAAAAATCGAGGACCTAGAACTCACCTACAGCAGCCTTTGAGTAAAACTCCTCCAAACTCAAGAGCACTTGGAGTTCAAACACCTAAACACACCAAAAACACACAACCGAACACAGAGGAACACATAAGACTCGGTCCAAAAGCTGAAAATCCAGCTGAAACCGAACAAAACACATGAAAATCTCACCTTCAAGCCAATCCTCTTCTTCTCTCTAAAAGCCGATGGAAACTCTATTGTTCTTCTTTCTTTTTTTTGCAGCCGAATCAGTTGGTGGAGCAGGGTAGTGGGCGGCCATGCCCACCTAAAAATCATAATAATAAAGTTTGCCTCTTGCATAACTTTAAGCCCTTAACTTGGGTTATTTGACATTTCTTTCTTTATACTTCTATTTTCTTTTCTTCTTTTTTTTTTTTTGTAAATTTTCGGGTTTTACATGTCCATTGCCACCTGGCCAAGTCCCCATTGGCATCAAGTAGGTGTTCAGAAATAAGAGAGATGATAGAGGTTTGATCATCAAGAACAAGGCAAGACTTATTGTTCAAGGATACACATAGGAGGAAGGCATAGATTACACTAATGTCTTTGCACATGTTGCAAGACTTGAGGCTGTGAGAATCTTCCTTGCTTTTGCAGCATCCAAGAACTTCACTATCTATCAACTTGATGTCAAATGTGCATTTTTATATGGGGATATCGATAGAGAACTCTATGTGTGTCAGCAACCTGGATTTGAAGACCCACAACACCCCAACTATGTGTGCAAACTAGATAAAGCTCTTTATGGGTTGCATCAAGCACCTAGGTAGTGGTATGAGACCCTGTCTCAGTTTCTTCTTAGGAATGGCTACACCAGAGGCACCATAGATAAGACATTGTTCATAAAGAAGTCTGGGAAGGACATGCTGCTTGTTCAAATCTATGTTGATGACATCATATTTGGTTCCTCAAATGACCAAATATGCAAAGACTTTGAAAGCATCATGAGGAAGAAGTTTGAGATGAGTTCAATAGGAAAGATGGATTTCTTCCTTGGAATTC
This sequence comes from Flaveria sonorensis, assembly GCA_025506505.1. NCBI lineage: Eukaryota > Viridiplantae > Streptophyta > Magnoliopsida > Asterales > Asteraceae > Flaveria > Flaveria sonorensis. The sequence continues at coordinate 45,394,932 of CM046434.1, forward strand.
TAGTGAAGCAGATGGAAGAAGGGTTCTTCATCAATCAATCTAAGTATGTCAAGGACATCTTAGAGAGATTTGTGATGAAAGATTGTAAGCCAGCCAAGACACCTATACCCAGAAATTACCATCTTTGTCCTGATTCCGAGGGGGAAGATACTGATCAGCATTAGTATAGGGCGATTATTGGATCTCTGATTTATCTCAATGCAAGTAAACCTGATAACATGTTTGCAACCTTCATCTGTGCAAGATATCAGGCTGCTCCCAAGGTGTCTCTCCCAATTGCTGCTAAGAGAATTCTTAGATACCTTAAAGGAGCTCCCAAACTGGGTCTCTAGTATCCTAAGAATAAGGACTTCAATCTCTATGGGTACACTGACAGTGATTATGGTGGCTGCAACATCAACAAGAAATACACATCCAGAGGATGTCAATTTCTTGGTGGAAGGATTATCTTCTGGCAATGCAAGAAGAAATCATGTGTCTCAACATCAACTGATGAAGCTGAATACATTGTTGCTGTGAGCTGCTGTGCTCAACTGCTATGGATTTAGAATCAGATGCTGGACTATGGTTTCAACTTCATGCAGACTCCTATCCGTATAGACAATAAGAGTGCTATTTCTATCACAGAACATCTAGTCAAGCATTCCAAGACAAAGCATATCGACATCAGGTATCATTTCATTAGAGATATTCATGAGAAAAATCTAATAAAGCTAGTCAAAGTGAATTGAAAAGAACAATATGCTGACTTGTTCACCAAAGCCATTGATGAACAAAGATTTAAATATTTAATTACAGCTATTGGGATGATTAACATTGACTAGTTCTTCTCTTTTGAAAAACTTTTTTAAATATGTCTTGTCTATCTTGTTTAACTACAATCTAAGCCCTGTTACAAAAAGGCTTTCTTCAAAAATTTAAGTTTAAATACTTCCGAAGAGAAATTTACCCTCGGAAGAGATCTTTATCTATCTTCTGAAGGCAAATTCCTCTGCATAAACATTATCTTCCGAAGAGTTTTTAGCCTCGGAAGAACAACTGATCATAGATCAAATTTACTTCCGAGGCTTACTAACTTATATTCTTGGAAGAAGATTGTACTCTTGGAAGCAAACTTGTCATTGAGACATGGTTTGCTTTTGGAAGTAAAAATGGCTTCGGAAGACAATATTGAGAAACACAAGTGTTTTCTCTCAGAAGCAAGTTTACCTTCGATAGAACACCTTTACTGTGTAACGAAAATCTTTGGGCCCCACTCTGTAAAAAGTAATATTTTATTGATGATTGTCAGAATATTTTAAATGTTTTATCTTACCGCCCCTGTCAAATCGAAACCTAAACTGTCCTTTCACCTTATCGGTTGGCTTTTTAACCCCCATTTAAAATTGCCGACTCTCTTTGTTTACTTTCTTTACCATAGCAAAAGCCCTAAATTACAACCATCTTCTTCACTCACTCTCAAATTCCTTCAATCCAACCGTACCTCTTAATAGTGGCCCTAAATCCCCAACATAATCAGGTCGCTATCCTTGATTCTTCAAAGGATGCCGACTTTGCCCCTATCATCGAATTTCCATCCCAATCGGCATACTTCACTGCCCTCACTGTTAACCCAACCATCTACTCTAACCATATGGACGAATTCTGGGCCAATGGTCAAAGTGAAACACTAAATGGTGAAAGGGTCGTCAGATCGAGGTTCTGTGGATAGGAGATCACCATTGCTGAATCAACCATCTGGGAGCATCTGGAGCTTCATGATGAAGGCGCCCCTATGGAATTCCCTAAATCTGAGCTGGAAGACACTTACACTCAGATGCAATGTGAGTAAGTCTACATTCTATAAATTTAACTTCTCCTACAATTGTAAGTTATTGTTGCATATCATTCTGCACAGCCTATCCAACAAATCCAGGGGATGGGATCAAATCCCATATGATTTTGGCTGCCTAGTCCATAGGTTGGTAAAGGGGCTGCGCTTCAACTACTCAAGAGTTGTGCTAAATAACTTAAGAGGCAATCTCATCCGGGATCCATTCTACATGTATCCCTGGTTCATTCAGCACATAATCAACTGTGAGCTAGACCAGGCCAGATTACAATGTGCAGATGTTTTACTGGTCCATCACATGCGGCTTGGCATCTTTAAAACTTTGAAGAAGGTGTCCACCAACTTCTCTAGAAGATTCGCTAATCTTCTTCCAGGTATGCGTGAGCCAATGGCTCCTGGTGACATCCCTTCAAGCCCAGCAGGTGATGAACCCACACCAGACACCACCACTCAAATGCCAATCACTTCTTCCCACCCAATCAAGACTACATACACTAGATGCCCCAAACAAACCCCTAATAAATCTACTCTGATTGATCAGGTCCCCTCTATTCCAACCAAAAAGGCTCGAGTGGAACTTAAGGCTCCCACTCAGCCAGAGGTCCATTTATCCTCCACCATTGACCTCTATATCAGTATTGAGTCTCCTCAGTCTCAAGCTGAAGAGCCAACAACCCAAGACTTTAGCCCTCAGGGTGAGTCTCAACACTCCCCTTTAGCCCTCAGGGTGAGTCTCAACACTCCCTTGAGCAGCCAAAAGAGACACCAACATCATCGGGTCATCTGCTCTCGCAGAAGAACCCGTAGGTGCTGACCATAGTCCTGGGTCATTAGATTTAACCTCTCTATCCCTCATTGACCTATCAATCCTACCTGATAAGGACATTATGTTTCATCCGGGCCATGATGTTGATCTACCATACCACTCTCAAGATCAACTGAGCCCCAGGGAACCTCTAATGTCTAGACCTCATAAGCTATACCTAACTGAGGTGAGTCAAACTGGTGTGGAGGTGACTCATGTAGGCTCAGCTGCTACTACTGAGAGTGTTTCACTAACCTCTCAGGACAGTGGTAACATAAGTGGGACTGAGTCTACGTCAACCTTGCCCCTTGTTGACTTTGAAAGGGACATCAGCACACAAGGGTATCCATGGCGCCAAGAAACCACTACTGGTGGTAATGATGAACATACTAGGTATGTTATCTTATCTCCCAATGATTCTTCAAAAGAAGATGAGGGTAGCCTGAAACTCATTATCAGAGACCTGCTTTCTAAAATCTCAAACCTTGAATTAAAGGTTAAGACTTTAGAGGAGAGGTCTGCCACTCAGCAACTTGAGATTTAAAATCTCAAGGCTCAACTAGCTGAGACACAGATTGAGAAGTCAATTAGGCATGTACATTCTTAGGTTTCTTTAAGTTCTTCCTCTAGCTCATCTACTTCTCAAGATGATGCTACCAAAAAAGGGGAGATCATACAGAAACAAAGACATAAGGAACCCTGCCTTGCCATCATAACAACTTCCCTTGATGCCATATCTTCTTTGTACCCTACACAACAACACCCTGCAACCATCTTCCCTCGACCAGCTCCCATTACTATTCAAGTGGATCCAAGGATGCTCATAGATATCAACAGGTTTTTAACCATATTTTTTATAAGCTCATCCATTGAACAACCTTCCCCTGATGTAGCTGTTGCCTACTTTAGAGCTGAGGAGCCTCAAAGGCTGAGTGCACCACCTACCTTTGAAAAGGAAGTTGGTCAACCTAAGGTCTCTATTGAACCAGAGATTAACTTCAAAGGGGATATACAGACTCATAGCCCAGCAACCAATTTGGAAGGGACAGGCAGTGCAGTTCCAATTACTTTTAAAGCAGAAATCCAAGCTGCGGAAGGAATAATTTAACTGTCATCCTCATCTTATGATCTGTTCATCACAGAGGCCATTCTTGACCTAGCCTTTAAGGTAAATAGTGTGGACTTCCTTACAACTCCTCTCCCAAATACCACAAGTCCAACCCCACTCTCCCCAACCTGAATCCTCTAAACCTGAGTCTCCAAAGGCTGAATCTTCCTCTGATCCTAAGGGGAAGAGGAAGCTCACTGCTAAGGAGCTTCTAGAGGAGGAAAGGTTGGAAAAGCTTAAGAAGAAGGGAAGAATTGATACTGGAAGCTGTTGGCTGCAAGCAGCAAAGCAACAGTCGCTCAAGAAAGTATCAACAACAATAAGAGAATGGAGGTTATTGACAGGCTCATCATCCTGGGAGTAGTCAATGAAGATATCCTTCTACTCGCACTTGATAAGCTTGTAAAGCTAGAGAAAGAAACCTTGCTACAAAAAGAAAAGGAGGAAGCAACAAGGTTAGCGGTAGAGGAGGAGAAGAGGAAAAAGGAGGAGGCTATGGAAAGGGAGAGGATAGAGAGGATAGCCTTTCTCTGCTCTAGAGGCTATTCTTAAGAGGAGCTGGCACCTCATGATTATGATACGATCTTGTTTCTTTTTCACAAAGAGAAAGCTCAAATCAACAAATAAAGGAAGAGGACTGCCAGGGAGAAGCTGAGGGAGAAGAAGAAGAAAGAGGAAGAGGCAGAGCTTGCTGCTACCAAGAGTGAATGAGATAAGGAATGGATCGAAGCTTATCTCAAAGCCCATGGCTTCACTGGCAGGCAAGTGGGTCCTATGTCAGAGAAGACCTTACAACGACATGTCAGTGACATAAAGGCTGACATTCGCTTAGGAAGAAGGCAGGAGGTAATTCAAAGACAAAGTGTTCAGAGGAAGGCACCCAAACCAACACCCAAACCAGCACCCAAACCACAACCTACACCCACATCTTTTCCCTTCCCCATCAAAACTGAACCAACCACTGAGCCTTACACCCCTGAACCCACACCATCAGCCTTACCTACACTCTCACCCACTGCTTCCCAACAACCACCACCACCACCTATCCTTAAACCCAAAACACCACCCAGAACCCAATCTATACCCAAACCATCTTCTGAACCTTCTAAGCCCCTGACCTTAGAAGAATTCAAGGAGATCAAGAAGAAGCTCATCAACTGCACAACACTAAGCGACATCTCTTGTGAGGAAGAGTCAATTAAGCTAAAATACACTGATGGCTCTTCCAGTTCCCTCATAAAAGACGCATTCCTTGATTTGCCTAGGGGAACACTGGACCAAGCTCTCCAACTTCTTGCAACCAATTCAGATGTTCTTACAAAAGAAGAGAAGAAGTTAAGAAGGAGACTGGTGACTCTGCTAGACACTATCAAGGGGGACAAGCTTTCATCCAAATCCCTCAATCCTAGAAAACAAATAGTCCATTAGAGGTTCGATGAACCTTCATATAGCTTTGCTGTGGAAAGAGAGAATGGTGAAGTAAACAGGGTTAATACTTCATCTTTGTTACAATCTAACAAATTTGACCTTACTGAGTTAGTAGAAAAACCATTCTCTAATCCCTCCAACTCTCAGGTTGCTGCTCATATTAGAAATCATCTGAGCAGCCTTCATCTGGCTGAGACTACAAAGAAAGCCAAGACTGAAGAAGAGTTGAAAAAAGAGCAAAGGATGAGGAAGAAGGCACAACTACAAAAGGAAAACCATTTCTTCAAATGGTTGAAGGCTCAACTTCTGAACCTATAGTTAGATGGCAATATGACTACAATTCCCATCAACTAACTCTCTTTAGAGGGACGCAACAAAGTGTGCATGTCATTTAGAACAACAGACTTGATCTATTGTCTACGAATGACTTGTACAAGCTCCTCACCACCACATCAGGGAAGAACAAGGAAACATATAAATATCTTCTTTCCCTGGTGTTGAAGACCTTAAAGACTAGAAGGAAATGAAGTTTCGATAGCATCAGCCTAGGGGGAGTTTGTTGGATCATATGAGGCTGGTGCAACCAAAATAACACTTAGAATATTTTGAAGTACAATGGAAGAAGTCTTTCAAAGCTAAAGCTGCTCTTTGAAGATCTTCCGAAGCTTAAGTATGAAGAACTTTCGAAGGAAAACTAAGTCTTCCGAGACTAAGTAGTTTTCTTTCCGAAGTATACGAAGAACTTCCAAAGGTAGAACCAAGTCTTTCGAAGTATATGAAGACCAAGTAGTTCTCCTTTCGAAGCATTCACACTTAGAAGATCGAAGACAAAGTCTTCCGAAGAATGAAGTCATGAAGATTTGCTGAAGACTTGGAAGAAGTTGATTCTTTCAAAGTATAAATGGTCTCGGAAGAACTTATTCTTCCGAAGCCATTTTGCCTTCGGAAGAATCAACTATGAACCAGTGGACATAAGTATGGGCTGTCTGACATCCACTGACAACTCTGATACACTGCATGACGCTTTCCCACGCCCATGTAGTTGACCATACTTTAATCCACTGTTTATCTTTATTAGTTAGTACAGTTACCATACTTAGTTGGTGACAAAAGGTAAGTCATGGACCTGTCATGACTACCTAATCTAGGATATTATTTTATCTTAGATTTTTTACTTCTAGCAATGTAGTAGTTGTCTAGCGGTAAATTCCCGCTGGTTTTTCAAGTATAACTGGCTGTAGATAGTAGTATATATAGTTTCTGATTGTAACTTAAGTTACCATGCTTGTAAGAGTCTTGTAATACTAAGTTGAGAAGTAATATATACAAGTATCTTGAAAACCATTCTTGTATTCATTAACTTATTATATTATTGTCAACTTAGTTAGAGATTCTGCTTTATCAACCGAGTGAGACTTAGTGAGTTTGTAAGATACAAAACTTGTGTTGAGAGACCAACACCGATCCTGCATAGCCGTTAAAACGATTATTTTTTTTGAAATTGGGGTAGAACCGGGTTCAACCAGGGCACATTCGGGTCGGGTTCTATTAAAATCCCTAAGTCTATACCCGGTTACAACCCTATGGATTTTTTCCATGTCCAAACCGGGTCTCCTTTATTAGGGTACTACCAATACCCGGGTCCGGGTCGCGTCCGCCGGGTCGGGTTTGTACCTGGTTTTTATGCCCATCTCTAGTAGAGGTGGAGAAAAAAAACTGTTTTGGGTTTTCAAATAAGTTCATAACCCGACTCGGGATGGTTAAAAAAAGGTTTGGCCAAAACCAGTTCCAAACTGACCTAATCTGCCGGTTCCGTCATTGGTCTCTTTCCTGATTCAAACCGGACCGGTACCAACCTGTTTCTAAATGGATTTTTATCTAGCTGTTACCAACGGTAATATTAACCTTTTTTTAATTGTTTGAGCCCATTTTTGACTCTTTTTTGGTGTTTCTTAAACCATTTTACCCTCTTAAATTAGTATAAAGATGTAGTTGGTGTTTTGGTTCTATCTACTCTCTAAAATCACAAAAGCGCTCAATACTCGTTAGGTTTGAAAAACAATAAATCTCAATTAATCTAGTTATATAGTTGGTTTTTCTTCACACTTCTTTATACAACAACAATTATAGAAATATATAAAGAAAAACGTTTCTTTATGGGTTTGCATCCGAACCAGTTGGGAACTGACCCAAACAGGTTGGTATAGGCTTCGGATCTCTGTCCTCCAAATCGGTTTTGAACCCCAATTGATTTGGCCCCAAACCAGTATTGACTCCCGTTGACCAAACCGATTAGGTTCCCAACCGGAATAGGTTTTTTTTAACCAGGCTTGTACACCTCTAATGCAAGGTGGCCAGCAATGTGTATCTGGTTACAATTGTGAGTGTCCTAGTGGGTTCCATTGCAAGGCAACATCTTGATATGATTATCTATAGGCTTGTAATCAACCGAAAAAATGTTTAGTTTGAGCTTTTGGGCTGCAATAACTTCTCGATTAGCTTGCAAAACATTGGGCTGGAAAATGTTGGAGTGGGCTAGCTAAGGGTGAGCAAACTGGTAACTGTAGACTGTAGTTGCGCTGGAAAGATGGATATGCATTGCCAAGCTTGCAATCCAGATGAGCGATACAAGGTTCGCGATCATGGGAAACAAACACAACTTGTTTGGTGGTTGGATTTTATTCTTCTTTTGCATTTACAAGGAGTTGAGTTAAATCTGTTACAACAGTCACCGACGCTCTCATTGTTATGGAGGCTATGCAATCGGCTTAAAACACTAAAGTTTATTTGGGTCAAAAATTCAATATTGCTTTGACCAAAGAGTCAAGTGGTGTTTTAAGAGGCTGCTGTTATTCACTTATTTGGCTGTGTATTTTGAAAAAATAGACTATGTAGTAAGAATAAGTGTAATAAATAAATCCAGATGGGCTTAATAATAGGCCGAATTGGGGTTTTGGAAATTTGGTATTTCTTTTAGCGTAAGAAGAAGAATCATTCTACTCTAATAAAAGAGTAACTATGTAGAACATATAGCAGCAGCATATTCATCTTCATCAAAATTTTCCCGCTTCTCTCTCCTATTAAATAATTACCTCAATTACTAATAATATTATTTAACTTTTTTTTAGATTAAAAATAATTTTTGATAAATTAAGAAAGATATCTTTTTTATTAATGTTAATTTTTTTAAATAATTTTTTTTAAAACATCAACTATTTTAAAATTATTATTTTTAAAAAGTAATTTTTTTATAATAAAACTTTTAAAAACAATATTTTTCTAAACAAAATGTTTAATTGTTTTTGAAAATAGTTTAAAAAATTTATATCATTGTTTTATTACTTATAGTTTTTACTCCTATATAATTCAATCATATTTTATTTTAAAATATTAATTTTTAATCAATAATTTTTTATTATATTTAATATTTTATTTGTTTAGGTAACAGACGGTTTACTAAATATAATCTTGGATATAACTATAAGCTTAGTAAAATATATATGATTATAGGGCCTAAGTTAGTGGTTAGTGGGCCTGGTCTGAATACCCGTGTAATAGGCCCGTTAGTTTTTGTATATTCGGAGCTAGTCTTTTTCTTGTGGTAGCTTCCTTATCGGCTAGTGTCCATTTATGTACCCATTTGTATTTTCCATTGAATAGTTTCCTGAGGTACCTTCCCTTTTTCTTACAAAATACAAACTTCATCTTTCTTTGATCCAAATCAAATAGGTTTCAACTGAATCAGTTTTAGCCAAAAGACCAATCTATACACCTTTAACTGTTAAGTGCATATGGGCTATTATATTTTAATAAGTTGTTTTTAACTTTAGTTTGTTTATTAAATTGAAGTATTTTGTTGAAAAGCAGACGTTACAAAAATAATTACAAAGGCATCCACATTTCATATCATTAGACCAACAATCGTTTTGTAGTCTCATATAATATGGGAATGTCCTATGTACTATGTAGGCATGGCGTCTACGAGTTTATTGTTAAAATAAAATAAAGTGTTTGTATCGTTTAAATAATTGTAATCTTTGACTTCTTATATGAAAAATATTAGATATTTGTAAGTGTTAAAATATATATAGCTAAATTAATTCAATAACAAACATATTGGTATAGTATTATTTATAATTTTTAATGTGTGATAATATTTTTATGCATGTTAAATATATCGATTGATTCGATGGGCTAAAGATGTATTAGAAAAGGAAGAGAGAACACAAGAGAGACGTTGCTCTTCTTGGGCTCATAATGTCATCTTCATCCTATCATCTTTGAAGGCATATCATTGTTATCTTCTTCATCGATTGGTTTCTTAGTCTTGTGATGAGTATATGCCTTCTTCGTTGATTTCTAATTGTTCAAGCGTGTTCTTTGTCTGGAGTTCATGTCGTAATGACGAATCCCCTCTTTATAGAAGTCTGGTCATATGAGATTATTATGTTTGATTGTTCTTGTACAATGTTGGTCATTAATCAACTTTGATTTTGGGTTAAGTAAAGTTTAGATTACCTTTTGTGACAGTAAGATACTGTAAAAAATTGTAAATGTGAAAAACATTACATAGTTACAAAACGAGGATTATGATCAAATGAAAAGACAATATAACTAAGACGAGAAAATTGTCAACACCTAATGTTTAACTCTATAAAGGCATGTGAAACATGCAAAATAAATGCATAAACAATATAGTTACCTTCAACTTTGGTTAGCTAAGGAAAATCAAACTCAAATTAATTCATTGCTTGCAAGTTGATTAAAGAGAGAAAACGACCAGACATAAGAACTGACAGTCTTCGATAGCAAAATTTTTTGTTGAGTGATTAAATTTTTACAAAGAGGTACAATTAGATAAGAAACTAAACACAACCATTAAAGAAATTTGACAACAAAAGTTGAAATTACCGCTCCACGCTATGTTGGGGAAAAAAAACCAAAAATTCGAATACGAGCTGGTATGGTTTGATATAAAACTTTATATTTTGTAAGTTTAGAAAAAATAAAACATAATGTATTTGATCCGGTTTTGTTTTCAATCAAAATGTATAGCGGCAAATAGATAAAAAAAATATTCTCCTTGCAACAGTATATTTAAAATGTAAAAAAACGTTATATTTTAACAGTTGCAAACAAAAAACAAAATGTATGTATAATAAGTTTATAATTTTAAAAAAACAATTCTTTATACTGTAAATAAAAATTCGGACATATGTCACTCTTATGTGTCTACTCACCTTTTTTTCATCTCTCTTCTATTAACTATGCAAATTCCCTTTGAGTTTTTTCATAACTTTTTGTATCCCATCCCTCTATCCTACTATATACTAATGGTTTCTAAAATTAGTTTTATAAATGTTTTTTATTTTTACAAAAAAGTTACATTCGCTCATAAAACATTTTTTATAAATTACACATTTTTCGTATTTTATTTCTAAAATAACTATATAACATTTTTAGAAATTGTATTAAAAACTATACAATCTGTCATAAATATATAATATATAAATCCTTATTATAAAGTATATAACCTTGATTTTATGCAGCTCATGTAATATACGAGATTTCTAGCCGAGTAATTAAAATAATTAAAAAAGCATACATAGTGATAGCAACAGAAAGATAGGCTTTGGTTCAACCCCGTGACGGTAGAATCGTAGATAATCCCACCATGTGACATACCACTTCCTAGAAGTGCACATCTATTTTGGGGTTGAACCCGGTAACAACTTCCTAGAAGTGCACATCCATTTTGGGGTTGAACCCAGTAACTTTAAGACCTAGTTTAAACCCACAATATTCTGATAGGTCCAAACTAGTTTGGATTTCCATGTAGTACCTGGTTCCAACAACCCCGGTTTCCAACCCAGGTTGAATTAGGTTCCAAACATTAAGAAAGTTTTGAATGTTCAAAAAACATACAATTGATCGTTTACAACTAACTTTCGGCTGTTTACTTATATTTATTGGATATCTTGTCCCCATATGCTAGTACTAATAGGTATTAGATGTTATTGTTTGATTACAACACTCAAAAATGCAATCAAAAACAAAAAATAGCTAATACATTCTCTCAAATCTCAAAACCTTATGGCTTACGAATGATTCGTTCCAACCGCTACATCCTCAAGTGAAGCTTTTATTGTGAGGATTCAACCAACAACGAGGAATCCAAAGCTTTGGTGCAATTTCATTTTATGTGAAATGTTGGATGGTAAAAATCGAGCCCAATGCAAGGCTTGTAGTATTTTTTTTTCAAATAAGATTCGAACAAGACTTTGAGAAAATCATGTAACAAGATGCTGCAAGTCATTGAAAAACACTATGGCTCAATGTCAAAAACAATTAGAAGAATAGTAGTATATGTATATTTGACGTAAATATGGCTCAAGAATGAATAACAAACTTCGTAATACAAGAAGGCTTGCTGTTCGACCACTTCGACAACTCTCGAATGATAAGATTGATTTAAAAAGCTCTCTAACCGTGTTACACTTACGTAGATCACACTACCTTTAGATGCAATTGTTTAAAATACTAGAAATAAGGATAATTGATTTAAAAACTTAGAGCATTCAGATCTTTTTCCTTATCATCATCCTTATAATTACACTAAATTCACTAATTTTTCTCTCTCATTTTCAATTAAATAATACTTTCTTATACATTTATTATTAACTTTGTAGGACAGGTGAAGGGGGAGCAATGCAATAGTTTCACAAGGTTGGAGAGACTTAGAATACTTAACAGATCAAATAGGGAATCGGCTAAATGAAACAATAAACACAAGTAAAGAGCACAATAAGAAAACAAGTAATTGGTTTTCAAGAATGATGTATATTGCTCTCAAGTGCTTTACAAATGTTAAAAAGCTTAGTTGTAACACCCGAAAATTTATAAAAAGGAAAAGAAAAGAAGAAAAAAAGGGATAAGATAACATTTTTCAAAAGTAAAGGGGGTTAAAGTGTGCAAGTGGCAAACTTGCCTCTAGTGGGTTCAAAAAGCAGGGGATGGCCGCCCACACCTCCATTTCCCCACATCTGCTTTCGGCTGCAGGAAGAGAAGAAGAAGCTGCCATCGGTTTTTAGAGAGAGAAGGAGGAAGATTTTCTTGAAGGTGAGATTTTAAGGTAATTCTTCCCGGTTCTCAGTCGGCTTTCAGCTTCTGGGCCGAGTTTTTGGTGTTTAGTGCTTGTTTTTGTGGGTTTTAGGTGCTGGAACTTCAAGTGGGTTCTCGGGTTTGAGGTGTTCTACTCGAAAGCTGTTCAAGGTGAGTTCTGGATCCCCTCTTTTACTAGTTTTCTATGTGTTTGGGGCTGTTATGCATACTGGATAGATTTCAGCATAATGTTAGATGGTGTACAGTTGATGTGTGTTTTTAGATGATTTCTAAGTTGTGTATGATGTTTAGTATGTTGTAAGTGTGTAGCATGATAGATCTGTGCTAAGGTTATATTAGAATGATGAAATGGAAATTGCATAAGTTGCATTGCAGGTGGATGATGATCATCCGCATTTGTTGAAGGATCATCTGCATTTAGATTTGTTCACTCGCATAAGACTTTTGCTCATCCGCATTTGTTGAATGTTCATCCGAATTTATTTTTGTTCATCCGCATTTGTATGTATTCATCCGCAATTGATGGTCTTCATCCGCATTTGCTGAACATTCAACTGCATTGGTTTTATGTTCAATAGTTAAGTATTTTGTTCATCCGCATTTGCTTTTTTTCTTCCGCATTTGGACTTGTTCATCCACATTTGGACATGTTCATCCGCATTTCTTTCCTCCGCATATCTATGGACACTTAGAATATTTTTCTGAGACTTTCATCCGCATTTGGTTGCCGCATTTGCTGAACATTCAGCCGCCTTCACTTATGTTTATCCGCATTTCTTTGGGCACTTAGGATTTTCTGGAATTTTAGGAAGTAGAAGGTAGTGTTAAGTTCTGATGTGTTGTTGTGGTATATGCCTGTTGATGTTATATGCTTGTGTGCTGTGGTTATTATGTGCCTTTACGTGGCTTGATATGTATGAATACATAAGTAAAGTATTATTTAACAAAAGTGAAAGATAACAAATGACGAAAATGGAAGTAATGAACGATGAGATCTTTGTTGCTGACCCTGGTACTGTGTCAGCTTCGGCATGAGTGGGGGTTTATTTATAAACCCCAGCACAGTATCAGCTTTTAGCATGAGTCGGGGGTGTAGCATATGAGTTGAGATAAGATCCTTATCACGTACCCCGGTGCTATGTCAGCTTTTTAGCATGAGTCGGGGGTTTGTTTACTAACCTCGGCACAGTATCAGCTTTTAGCATGAGTCGGGGGTGTAGCATGCGAGATGAGATGGGATCCTTGTCGCGTACCCCGATGTTGTGTCAGCTTTCTAGCATGAGTCGGGGGTATAGCATGAGGCATGGTCCATAAAGAAGTGAGAGACGAATGATGAACAATGATGAAGATAATAACTATTTTCTTGATGTACGTATGATGTGTGATCATGAACGAAAGTAAAGGATATGTTTTAGCGTAATGTAAAGTATTTTATTATGAAAACTAGAACTCACTCAGCGTCGTAGACTTTTTTGTATGCATAATAGATGGCAGGTTACCGTTTGATGCTGAGGAGGAGAAGGCATGGATGCATAAGCTACTAGGAATGTTTTGAGTCTGGCATCCACATTTTGAGATAATATTGTATCAACACAAATTTTGTGATGTAAATTAAAGATACGATGTATTGATGCATTTTTAATTATAAATGAAAAGTTTTAATTCCGCTGCAAATGATGTGTTTTAAATATTTTATGAGATGATTGACCGACTGTAAGCGTCCTGGGAATGGAGCCTTACAAGTTGGTATCAAAGCTAAAGTTTAGGAGAATTGGGTAAAATATTTTCAAAAAAAAACCTAAACTTAAATTGAGAATGGGACAAGAAAGGGAAAGGCATGCCAGTCCTAGTAGCTACATGCCTGCAGGTAAATGTTTAGTGTAAATGTTTTATGTAAGATAATTAAAAGGAATTACATGCATATGCTATATGGATTATGTGTTCTTTGTAGATTTGGATACTGACGTAGTCAGGATAGGAAATGCTTGGAGGATGAAGAGTAAAGTAAGTGGCTAATCGCAACTGGCCACTGTAATTAGGGACTTACTATACTTGACATAATCTGAGCTATTACCTTGAATGACCGTGTTGGTGTTTGAATCTTGTAGTGCTTAGAGATGGCTGGTGGTAGATCTTCAGAGGCTTCTCGAGGTGGAGGTCGTGGTGGGCATAGTGTTGGACCACGTGCATTAAGGAACAGGACTAAGACTGTTGTAATGGCTCCTGAAGAGCCCAAACCTCATCACCATGACGGTGGGGATGAGAGTGCTAATCTGAGGGCTTCAATGAAGGAGGTAGTAGCGGAAGAAGTTCATCAGGTCATGCAAACGATCCTGTCGTCTGTGGTGACTGAGGTTATTAGAGCTGTGAAGGAGGATGAGAAGAAAGAAAAGGAGGAGGAGGAAGCAGTGCAGGGTCCATAAAGAAGTAAGAGACGAATGATGATGAACGATGATGAAGATAATAATTATTATCTAGATGTACGTATGATGTGTGATCCTGAACAAAAGTAAAGGATATGTTTTAGCGTAATGTAAAGTATTTTATTATGAAAACTAGAACTCACTCAGCGTCGCTGACTTTTTGTATGCATAATAGTTGGCAGGTTATCGTTTGATGCTGAGGAGGAGCAGGCATGGATGCATAAGCTACTGGGAATGTTTTGTGTCTGGCATCCATATTTTGAGATAATATTGTATCAACACAAATTTTGTGATGTAAATTAAAGATACGATGTATTGACGCATTTTTAATTATAAATGAAAAGTTTTAATTCCGTTGCAAATGATGTGTTTTAAATGTCTTATGCGATGATTGACCGACTGTAAGCATCCCGGGAACGGGGCCTTACATTAGTCCTAAGGACCGGTACCTGAGATACTTTATACTACATCCTATAGTCGAGCATACTTTGAAGGCCATCTGGAACACTAATCTTGACAACAGGATCAGTGTAAAGTCAAAAGGGAGATTGCCTTTTGACTAGTGACTATGACATGCCATAGCTCACATCCTTATCTATTAAAAAAAGGATACAAGTACAAAGTAGAAAGTTACAGACTTTAAGACCTTAATCTATAGTTGACAAAAGTATGGACTTATCACAAACTTATATAAGTTGGTGAGTATTTAGAGATGGCAGCGGAAAGTGGTCCAACTTTTGTCAAAAGCATGTCCGAGAAAACATGTCTTCTCTATCTTCGGAAGAAATCAGTTTCTTGGCTTCAGAAGACTTTGTCTTGAAGATTTGAAAGACTTCATCTTAGGCTTTGGAAGAAATGGTCTTTTGGCTTCGAAAGATTTAATACTTAGTGAATTTCATTGGGCTGTATCAAATCTTCCGAAGTAACTTTTCTTGTACTTCAGAAGTGCATGCTGAGAGCTCTTTGGTTGCATTAACCTCTAAGTATAACTCTTACAAACTTCCCATAGGCTGATGTGTAGGACCGGTTAAAGGGATGGTCAATGTAACCAGTCTCATAATGAGGAGAATGTTAGAACACTTAAGAGATCAAATGAGGAACTGGGTTTATGTAGATGATACTAAGAACAAAAGTAGCTGAGACAAAACTAAGAACAAGAACAAACAAATACAGGTTTCAAGGATGCTGTATATTGCTCTCAAGTTCTATTACAAGTGTTACAATGCATAAAAAGAAATACAAGGACCTGAGATATTTTATACTACATCCTCAACGTCAATACTTTGAAAGCCAGCTGAAAACACTAATATAGACAACAAGATCAATGTAGAGTCAAAAGGCATATTGCCTTTTGACTAGTGACTATGATATGCCATAGCTCACATCCTTTTATATTATAAAAAGTATAACAGGTACAAAGTAGGAAGTCACAGACCCTAGACCATAATCTATAGTTTACAAAAGCATGGACCTTTTCACCAACTTGTATAAGTTGGTGAGTCTTCAGAGTTGCAGCGGAAAGTAAGTCAGATTTATGAAAAAGTAGATCAGAAAAAGCATGTCCTCTCTGTCTTCGGAAGAAATTAGTCTTCATAACATTTGGCTTCAAAAGTCTTTATCTCTGAAGCTTTGAAAGACTTCATCTTTGGCTTTAGAAGATTTGGACTTTGGCTTCGGAAGATTTTACACTTGGAATATTTTCTATGGAGAGTGTAAAACTTCCAAAGTAACTTCTACCTTGTACATCACTGCATGCATGCAGGAAGCTCCTTGGTTGTTTTGGCTTCTTTGGTTGCATCAACCTTCTATTATAACTTACAAACTCCCCCTAGGCTGATGCTACCAAAACAGAGAAGTTATTTACATGTTGACAGTCCTCATTAGGATCAAGACCATACTTTTCTTCATCATCTGTTTAGGATCCCTCAGACTCTTATAATGTATTTTCATGTCATGGAAATCATGTAGAGGAAGATCAAGAATGTCTTTCCAGAAATAGACATCTTGACCTCCTTGATCTCTGATGACATACCACCTGTCTGGATTAGCAGTAAAAGTCCAGGACAAGATGGGTCTTCCAGTTGCAAGAGGCTCTACTTGAATTGGAGTTGGTTTAGCAGCCTCTTCTTGCACTTCCTTAGGATGCTCTGATTCATCCTGAGGTGTAAAGGTGGATGACTTGGTCTTCTTCTTGGAAACACTCTTCATGGCTATCCTTTTCCTCCTCTTTGAAGTCTTTAACTGAGAGGACTGGACTTTAGCACTAGGTTGTTCTACTGTGTCTTTCTCAGTGGGTTCTCTTATCTTATAGGTTCAGAAGAAGAGTGAAGAGGACCCTGCTAAGGATTAGAAGATGAAGTTAGCTGAGATTCAGCCCTAGTTCCGGGTTGTGTTGTCTCAGGGGGTTCAACCTTGACAACCTCAGGTTGAGCTAGACTTGGTGGAGAATGCAAGTCAACGAGCTCTCTTTTTTAATCTTTTGCTTGATCACCCTGATGTGCTCATCCATAGTGGATAGAGACATTGGACCAAGCCTCGTACTAGAGAATCCATATAGCTTCAAGAAGCTTATCATCCTTTGTCTGTCAGTAGACTTATTTTGGCTCTTTTGGATGATGGCTCTTGACTTTTCAGCTTCTACCCTTAGTTTTCTCTTAGCATGTTTTCGTTCTTTGGTAACTTGCTGCTCCAGCAGCTTAAGATACTCGAATTCAACATACACATATGATAAGGGAAGAAGTGCAGATGCCTGATAGAGACCTATGGAACTCAGGTAGCTAATCATGTGTTGTCTATCAGCTTCCTTGTCTACCTGAGATTGTTCAGTTGCCACAGTCTCTTTCTCAGGACTTTCATGAAATGCGAAGAGGATAGGAGCATGCTTGTAGAGTCTTTTCTATCTACTTTCTTCCTTGATTTTGAGGAGCAATGCTGTGTCCTCTGCCTCCTTCCTCTCCTTGGACAATTCCTTGTCAGCCAGTTCATTTAATTCATCTAAGGGGAGAGAGAGTAGTTCATCCACATTATAGAATCTGGTCCCCAAGTAGTTTATCCTGGCTGCCCTCAACTCATCATCCTAGGTATTTGGCCTGGGGACAACCCTGATGGCAGCTTCCATGAAGCCTGGAAATCATCTTGAACTCTCTCCCCTTAGCTTCCTCTTCCTCTCTCTCTCCTCCTCCTCGATCTCCTCAGAGGTCATCTTTCTCATCCCTTTGTCACGCACAGGCCTTGGTGACTTAGGGTGGAGAGAGCTTTGACATTCATTGCTTGGTTTTGCAATCAAGCTTTGGCCAGAGAGAGGTTGTGAAGCACTTTCACTAGCTGGTGCCTCACTGAGGGTAATGGGTGCTGAAGAAGTTCCTGTCTCAAGGTTCATAGGTTCAACTTCTGGGCCTTCAATCAAGGCTTCCCATTTGAAGCTAATCTTAGGGTCCACCTCAACATCAGTTAACCAAAAATCTCACCTGCTAGCCTCTGTCTATATAGTCTTGACCTCAACTTGAATTATTTTAGTACCCTTTCTTGAATCCTATCTGCTAATCTTGTAGCTTGTCTGTTTTGACTTGGATTGACAAATGGAAGATTAATCAGATGGATGCTCTCATAGAAGATCAGGTTGAAAAAGTTGAAAATTTCCTATTGACCTTGAGATCTAGAGATGACAAGAGCTATTCTATTAGTGTCATACCTCCATCCCATGATTGGATTCTCAGAGTGATGAGATGGGGTAGGCATAGCTTTGGGAATACCCTCCTCAAACAAACTTTGTATGAGTGAGTCCACATCCATGTAGACTTGGGCAAGTGAGTCAATATTCATGTAGACTTGAGGAGGTTGCTGAGTATGGACCATTGCAAGTGAGGGTGGTGAATCCTCAAAGTCCATACTCTGTGAAGAACTCCCAGGTTCTGTGATTGTTTGGACTTTCTTCCCCTTTTTGGTAGCATCACCTTCTTGCATAATTGAGCTTGGGGTTAGGTCTGTCACATTCACAGGTTCTTGTGGACCTAGTTGAGTTCTCCTGAGTGGTCTCTTAGCTAACTTACCCTTGAGATCGGTGATCTCAAGTTGCTGGTCGTTGACCCTCCTTTGTAAGACAGTCACCTGAGATTCTAGGTGACTTATTATTTAGACTAAATAGTTGCATGTTTTTGTCAGTTTTTGCACCTTTAGTTTTAGACTCCCCTCATCTTCATCAGAAGAATCATGGGGGGGATGAGAGAATAGGACCAAGGTCTTCTTCCTCATCACCAGCACTTTGTTCTTGGCTTTTGGATTTCCCCTGCATCATGACAACTTCAAGTGAAGTGTTAACAGGCTGGGTTGCCATGGTTGAGGTCTGAATGATGTAATCACTTGTTGAAGTGAGAGCCTCTTCAATATGGACCTCCGAAACAGGTTCAGGGAGATCCACCTCAGCAGTAGGTGGATGATATGGTCTAGACATGGGAGAAATAGGAGTACTCATCTCTCCTTGAGCAGGGATGGAGAAGAGAGACTTATGATACTCACTTAAGCCAATGTCTTCATAATCATAGAATTCAAGGTTTGGGATTGGTTGGTTTAGATCAAGAGGCTAGAGATGGTAACTGTCCCCTAAAGGTTGGTCACTAGAGTTTTAAGACTGTGAGTGGAGGCTTAAGGCTGTGAGGGTTGTGAGCTCATCAAGCTGAGCATGATGAACCTCAGCACTAATCATGGGTGACACGGGAGTGGTTTGCTCCTCAAGAGAAATGGGAGCTCTAGTATCCACTTCCTCATGCATGGATGATGATAGAGGGGCCTAAACAAACTGAGTAGCATGTGCAGGGGTTTCTTTGGTAGATGATGGTTATTTTTGGCTGTATTGGTGGTTGAGAAGTAGAAGGTGTGGGTTCAACACTAGCTGGTGCTGCTAGGTTGTCACCTTGAGCAATGAGGTCAAACATTTTTTGAAACAAGGGCTGTTTCTACCCCTAAGAAGCTAACAGTTGGCTTCCTCACAGTCTTGAAGATGCCAGGCTTTGTCTGTTCTATTTGGAAAACCCAAGCCTTGATCTTGGGCTTATCAAAGTGATTTGAAGACAATGTAACAGTAACTAATCCTATGTTCAAGCTTTGAGGATCATTAGCTGTTGTTGATGAAGAACTTTCAGTTACTTGGTCTTTCTTCATCTTCCACACCATCTTTGAAAGATTGGACTTAACCTTCAACACCTCGGAAGTTTTGACAAACTTCAGAAGTTTTGGAGACTGGACCTTCGGAAGATCTTGCTTTCACTGCAGCAGGCTTCAGTACTTCGGAGGCATTACTTTCTTCCGAGACCAAATTTCATCCAAAGGCAAGTTTTCACTTGTCTTCTTTTTCACCTTGGAGCTTCCAAAGGAAAAGATTTTCCTTCCAAAGCTAGTTCTTCTCAGAAGTTTTCTCTTAATCATGTGAATAGTACTTTTAGGATTTTAGATGCAATCCTTAGCAAGATGAGAAGTACTGCCACACATGATTCAATCCATTTGCTTCTTTCTGAGAGTCTTCTTTTGAGAGAAAGACTGAGCTTGATCACTTTCCACCTCCATCTTCATCTTCACAGATGATGCAACAAGCTTCTTAGGGTGAGGCTTGCTCTTGGAACTAGATAGTTCAGGCTGTGTAGCAGTGTTACATAGCTAATCAGCCTTTTTTTCTTTGTTGAGATGAGTTGGACATGAACTAGAACTCCTGGTACTAGAGTTCATAGTTGAGTCTTCAGCCTTCACCACTTCAAATCCTACAGAGATGAATACTTGTTCGGCTTAGAGTTGAAAGTGGCCTTAATTTCTCGAGCCTTCTTTGATTTTCTCTTTGCTTTCCTGATCAAGTTCTTCCTCTTAGACTTGGTCATCCCAGATTCTTTTCTCTCCTAAGGAGAATAGTGACCCTTCTTAGGATGATCTTCTTCACTCTTCTCAGAATCATCTTTCACTATCTCCTTTTCATGCTCTTCATCTATAGGCTCTATGAGGGGAAGCTCATCTTCACAAGTTCCACACCTTGGAGAACTTACAGACAATAAAGTGTGTGGAGGAGCTATCTCAGTAGATTCCAGTCCCTACTTATTCTAATAACAAACATTTGCATGCAAGGGTTAGAATATCATGTTCTTTCAGGTCTCTTCTTCAAGAACACGTCTGCCCTGGCTTTGCTGATCACAAGCTCAGCCTGGCATTCAGTTAACTTAGTGATGAGATCTTTTTTGAGTCCTATAGTTGGTATGTTCATGATTAAGAGTTGAAATGGCTTTCTCAAAATCTTCCGAGACTTAATTACCTTTGGAAAAAAATTATCCTTCAAATGCATGTAAGTACTTAGAAGCATAATTAAGCTTCGAAAGATATCACAGAATTTCTTCCGAAGGTAAATTTCTTATAAGTAGTTATTTGACTTGAGACATAATTTTCTTCCAAAGACAACTTGAAATTTTCTTTCGGAAGAAAATTGTCCTTCAAATACAAGTACTTAGAAGCATATTTAAGCGTCAAAAGATATCTCAGAATTTCTTCTGAAGGTAAATTTGTTATAAGTAGTTATTTGATTTGAAGATATAACTTTCTTCCGAAGACAACTTGAAGTCTTCTATTTTAAGTTGGTAATCATTTTCAGCTCTTTTGAAATCAGCTTTTAAAATTTTTAAGGACCCAAGATCAGTTCTCATCTCTAAATTATTGGACCTATATTAGTTAACTTTAGAAATAAATTCAGGTGTACAAGGATGTTCCAATACCTTGGCTTCTTTATGATCTGCCATCAATGCTTGGTTTGGAGATGCATCCTCAACCTGAAAGCTCCAGTCAAAGCCTTCTTCTTCAACAGCAACTACAGCTTGCTACTTGGACTTCTCAATCTAGGGAGCTCCATCAGTGTAGTTTGGTCTGGTTTGTGCTTGACCACCATTTGTCTTTGGTGCCTTGCACTCTCTAGCAAAGTGTTCTATTTGGTTATAGTTGTAACACTTCACTTTGCTTTTGTCCAGCCCAAACTTTCCACTGGTTGCATTGCAAGGAAACTTCCTCCCTATTCTCTTGTAAAACTTCGTGGCTCTATGAGTGAGAAGAGCCATCTGCTGGACTATTTCCATGTACTCCAGATCATCTGGATGGATATAGTCCAGGTCTTTAAGGATAAAGAGAAAGTTGCATGTGCTTTCATTAGTAGACACAAGGGCTTATGAATAGCTTGTCTGTTGGAATAGGCTTCCTTGGATGTAGCTCTCTCTTGGTGTCTCTTAGAAGGTGATGAAAGGACCCTTTTATAAGTTGTCAGGGTAGCAGATGAGAAGATGTTGTGGTTCTATGTAATCCCTTTCAACCACATGAAGGGCTGAACTCTGCTGATTGTTGGAGTTACAAGATGGATTTTGCATGTTCATCTCCATCTGGTAGCCACTGAGGATACCATACAACTCAGTAAGAGTAAGGGTATTGAGGTTCTTAGTCCTCTTAATGACCACACAATAGTATGCCTATTTTCTAGGAAGAGAGGACATGAACTTCCACACAATGTCCCTGTTCTCAAGAGTTACTCCAACATCCATTCGAGTATCCACAATCTCAACATACCTGAAGTATTGTTGAGCCATGGTTTCACCTGTTTTAAAGGTGAAGTTCTCAAACTACTACTTCAAGAGGTCCTTCTTGTTTTCTTTTGCTTCATTTGACCCCTCATACATCAGCTTCAGTGCATCCCATAGTTGCTTGGCAGTCTTGCACTTCTTGAAGCCTCTGTAGATAGAGTTTGGAAGAGCAGTTTGGAGGGCGGTCATGGCCTTCTGATCTATGTCTATCTTCTTCCAGTCTTCATCAGAATAATCAGCCACTTCCTTTTGTATCATACCACCACCAGCAGTAGCTGAAGTGGTGGGTGGTACATGCGGTCTATAGACAACAGATACCCATATCCTGAAGTCTTAAGAGTTGATGAAGCCTTCCATTCTTTGGCACCAAGTATCAAAGTCATCAGGAGTGATAAGTGAAGACTTTGTCATAGTACCGGTTTTCATATCAGCCTTTGTGATAGCTGCCATTTGAGATGTTAAGTGTTTTGTGAAACTGAAGGGATTTAAGATGGTGAGATCCTACAATCAGGAGCCTAAAAACTCTAATACCAATTGCAGGACTGGTTAAAGGGATGGTCAATACAATCAGTCTCACAATGAGGAGAGTCTTAGAACACTTAACAGATCAAATGAGGAACCGGGTTTGTGTAGACGATACTAAGAACAAAAGTAAATGAGACAGAACTAAGAGCAAGAATAGACGAATATGGTTTTCAAGGATGCTGTATATTGCTCTTAAGTTCTATTACAAGTGTTACAAAGCATAAAAACAAATACAAGGACCTAAGATACTTTATACTACATCCTACAACCGTCAACACTTTGAAAGCCAGCTGGAAACACTAATCTTGACAACAAGATCAATGTAGAGTCAAAAGGCAGATTACCTTTTGACTAGTGACTATGACATGCCATTGCTCACATCCTTTTATATTATAAAAAGGATAATAAGTACAAAGTAGGAAGTTATAGACCCAAGACCATTATCTATAGTTTACAAAAGCATGGACCTTTTCACCAACTTGTATAAGTTGGTGAGTCTTCAGAGTTGTAGCGAAAAGTAAGTTAGCTTTATGAAAAAGTAGATCAGAAAAAGCATGTCCTTTCTGTCTTCAGAAGAAATCAGTCTTCACAACATTTGGCATTGGAAGACTTTGTTTTTGAAGCTCCAGTAGACTTCATCTTTGGCTTCGGAAGATTTGGACTTTGGCTTCAGAAGATTTTACACTTGGAATATTTTCTATGGAGATTGAAAAACTTCCGAAGTAACTTCTACATTGTACATCAGTGTATTCATGCAGGAAGCTCCTTGGTTGTTTTGGCTTCTTTGGTTGCATCAGCCTTCTAATATAACCTTACATGATGCTACCAAAACTAGAGGATAACTTTGAGTCTTGATCTTCATCTTGTGACAGTCCTCATCAGAATCAAGACCATTCCCTTCATCATCAGTTGGTTAGGATTCCTCAAACTCTCAAAGTATTTTCTCATTTCATAGAGATCATGAAGAGGAAGGTCAGGCATGTTTTTCCAGAAGTACACATCTTAACCCCCTTGATCTCTAGTGACATACCATCTGTCTAGGTTTATAGCAAGACCTAAGACAAGATGGGTCTCTTTGCAGCAAGAGGCTCTACATGAAGTGGAATTGGTTAAGCATCCTACTCTTGATCACCATTAGGAAGTTCTGACCCATCTTGAGGTGTATAGGTGGATGCCTTGGACTTCTTCTTCTTCTTCTTGTCCCTTCTGATGGCCATCCTCTTTATCTTTCTATATTTTAACTAAGGAGGTTGGTCTTGAGAACCAGATGTTCTTTCTTTGTTCTACTCAATTAGGTCCTTTTCCTTCTTAGGTTCAGTAGGAAAAGGATCAGGACCCTGCTATAGGTCAGAAGATGAAGCTGGCAGAGAACAGCACTAGGTCCAGGTTGTGATGTCTCTTGGGGTTCAACCTTGACCTCAGCTTCAGGTGCAGCCTGACTTGGTAGAGAATACAAGTCAACTAGCTCACCCTTCTTAATCTTCCACTTGATCACTCTAATATGATCATCCATAGTGGATAGAGACATTGGACCAAGTCTCCTTCCAGACAACCCATACAACGTTAAGAAGCTCACCATCTTTAGTCTGTTAGCAGGCTTTTTCTGATTGGCTCGGATGGTGGCTCTTGACTTAGAAGCATCTTCCCTCATCTTCCTCTTAGCAGCTTTCTTTTCTTTTAACACTTCTTGCTCAAGCTGCTTGAGGTACTCAAACTTAATGTATTCAAATGACAAGGGAAGTAGTTCTGCTTCCTGATACAGGCCTGTGGCAATCAGGTGGGTTATCATGTTTTGTCTGTCTTATTCCCTACCTACCTAAGTTTCTTGTTCAGCTACCACAACCTCTGCTTCAGGGCTTTTTTGAACAGGAAAGAGGGTAGGATCTTTGTAAAGTCTTTTTCTTTTTCTTTCTTCCTTAATCTAGAGGAGCAACTCTGCAGCCTCAGCCTCCTTTCTCTCTTCTGACACTTCAGTGTTAGCCAGTTCATTCAATTGCTCCAAAGGAAGAGAGATGATTTCATCAATGTTATAGTTCCTTCACCTTAAATAGTTCAATCTGGCTGCCTTTAACTCATCTTCTTGAGTGTTTGGCTTGGGGGTAGCCCTGATTATAGCTTGCATAAAGCTTGGGCTCTCACTTTTTCTCTCTCCACTTGCCTTCCTCTTTCTCTCTCTTTTCTCCTCAATCTTCTCAGAGGTCATGATCCTCTTCCCTTTGTGAATCACTGGCCTGTATGACTCAAAGTGAAGAGAGCTTTGGCCTTCATCACTTGGTGTAGAACTTGAGCTCTAGTAAAGGAGAGGCTGTTAGACACCTTCACTAGCTAGTACCTCACTAAGGGTACTAGGTGCTGAAGCAGTTCCTATCTTAAGGTTCACAGGTTCAACTGCTTGGCCTTTAATAGAGGTTTTCCCTTCGAAGCAATCTTAGGGTCTTTCTCAGTATCCAGTTGACCAATAGTTTTGCCTGCTAGCCTCTGTCTATATAAGTAGGATCTTCTCCTTAACTCTTGAAGCACCCTTTGCTGGATCCTCTCAGCTAACCTGTCAGCTTGCCTTTTATGACTTGGGTTGGCAAGTGACAAGTCAACTAGAGGAAAGCTCTCATAGTATCTCATAGTTTGAAAATTGAAGACTTCTTGTTGCCCCTGAGATCTAGAGAGTACCAGGGCTCTTCTATTTGCATCATAACTCCATCCTACTATTGGGTTTTCAGTAGGGTAGGATAGGGTAGATATATCCCTTGGTATGTGTAAGGATCACACTTAGAGGCTGATGCAACAAAAGAGCTCTCAGCATGCACATGTGATGTACAAGGAAGTTACTTCGGAAGATTTGATATAACTCATTGAATTATGCTAAGTATCAAATCTTCCGAAGCCAAAAGTTCAAATCTTCAAAAGCCAAAGATGAAGTCTTACGAAGCTTCAAAGACAAAGTCTTCCAAAGCCAACGACTGATTTCTTTCAAAGACAAAGAAGACACGCTTTTTTATGAATCACCTTTTGACAAAAGCTGAACCACTTTTCGCTGCCACCTCTGAAGACTCACCATCTTATATGAGTTGGTGAAAAAGTCCTTACTTTTGTCAAACTATTGATTAAGGTCTTATGTATGCAACTTTCTACTCTTCTACTTTTATCCTTTTTGTAATAAATTAGGATGTGAGCTATGGCATGTCATAGTCACTAGTCAAAAGACAATTTGCCTTTTGACTCTACATTGATCTTGTTGTCTAGATTAGTATTTCCAGCTGCCTTTCAAAGTATGGCCGGCTGTAGGATGTAGTATAAAGTATCTCAAGTAATTGTAACATTATATGATAAGCTTTGTAATACTTTATAAGAACTTGAGAGCAATATACATCATTCTTGAAAACCATATTATCTTGTTCTTGTTCTATTCTTTATTTGTGTTCTTTGTTTCATCATAAGCCGGTTCCCTATTTGATCTGTTAAGTGTTCTAACACTCTCCAAACATTGTGAAATTGTTAAATTGACCTCCTTTCACCAGTCTTGCAATTGGTATCAGAGTATTTCAGGCTCTTGATTGTAAGATCTCACCATCTTAGATCTCTTTAGTTTTACAAAACACTTACCATCTCAAATGGCAGCTATCTCAAAGGCTGATATGAAAACCGGTACCATGACAAAGTTTCCACTGATCACTCCTGATGACTTTGATACTTGGTGCCAACATATGGAAGGGTTCATCAAGTCTCAAGATAGTAGGATGTGGAGATCTATTGTTGAAGGACCTAACATCCCAAGCACCTCTTCAGCCACTGCTGGAGGTGGGATGATTTCAATGGAAATAAGTGACTACTTTTAAGAAGACTGGAAGAAAATAGATGTAGATCATCAAGCCTTGACTGCTCTCCAAACTACTTTTCCAAACTCTATCTACAGAGGCTTCAAGAAGTGCAAAACTGCTAAGCAACTCTAGGATGCACTTACGCTTATGTATGAGGGGTCTTAGGAAGCCAAAGAAAACAAGAATGACCTTATGAAGCAACAATTTAAGAACTTCACCTACAAGATAGGTGAAACCATGACTCAACAATACTTCAGGTATGTTGAGATTTTGGATACTCTAATGGATGTTGGAGTAAAACTTGTGAACAGGGAAATTATGAGGAAGTTGATATTCTCTCTTCCTAGACAATGGACTCACTACTGTGTGGTCGTTAAGAGAATTGAAACCTCTGTACCCTTACTCTCACAGAGCTGTATGGTATCCTTAGTAACTATCAGAATGAGATGAACATGCAATATCCATCAAGTCGCTCTTCCAATATCATCCTATCTGCTACCCTGACAACTCACAAAAGGGTCCTTTCATCACCTTCTTTGAGACACCAAGGGAGAGCTACATCCAAGGAAGCCCATCCAAGAGAAATGCTCTGCTCAAGCCTTTGTGTCTGATGATGAAAGTTTTGGTAACTTTCTCTTCATTCTTGAATACTTGAATTGTATCCATCTAGATAATCTGGAGTACATAGGGATAGTCCAACAGATGGCTCTTCTCACTCATAGAGCCAAGGAGTTCTACAAGAGAACACGAAGGAAGTTCCTAAGCAATATGGCCAGTGGAAAGTTTAGCCTGGATAAAAGCAAGGTGAAGTGTTACAACTGTAACCGAATAGGACACATTGCTAGGGAGTGCAAGGCACTAAGGAAAAATGGTGGCCAAGTACAATCCATACCAAACTACACTGATGCAACTCCCAGAACAAAGACGCCAAGCCAACCAAAACAACATGTGGCTGTTGCTGTTGAAGAAGGAGGCTTTGACTGGAGCTTTCAGGTGGAAGATGCTTCTCAAAATCAAGCAATGATGGATGATCATGAAGAAGCCAAGGTATTAGAACATCTTTGTACTCCTGAATGCATTGCTAAATTTAGCATGTACAGGTCCTACAACTTGGAAGTGAGATCTAATCTTGAGTATTTAAACATTTTAAAAGCTGACTTTAAAAGAGCAGAAAATGATTATAAACTTAAAATTGAAGATTTAGAGAAATCATTTCTACTCTTAAGCAGGAGCATACAAACTACAGGAATCAAATCAAAGATCCCATAACCAAATTAACAGAATGCCAGGCTAAGCTTGTGATCAGCAAAGCCAAGGCAGAAAAATATGTTCTTGAAGAGAAAACCTTTAAGAACATAATATCCTTATCCTTGCATGAAAAGATTTGTTATCAGAACAGGTAGGGACTAGGGTCAAGTGAGATAGCTCCTTCATACACACTATTATCTATAAGATCTCCAAGGTGTGAAACTTGTCAAGATGAGCTGCCTCCTATTGATCCTATCCAAGAAAATGATGAAGATGTAGAGGAGATAGTCATGGATGAACCTGAAGTGAGTGATAAGGGTTATCCAAAGAAGGTCACTCTTCTCCTGGAGAGAAGGGATGACCAAGTTTGCAAGGAAGAACTTGATAAGGGCAGCCAAAAGAAAATCAAAGAAAGCCCAAGTGATCAAGGCCTATTTTAACTCCAAGCTAAAACAAGTTTTTATCTCTACTAGATTTGAAGTGGTGAAGACTGAAGACTTAACTATGGACTCTAGTACCAGGAGTCCTAGTTCATGTCCAAATCATCCTGGTCAAGAGAAGATGGCTGATCAAATGTGCACCACTACTGCACAGCCTGAACCATCCAGTTCCAAGAGCAAGCCTTAACCTAAGAATTCATCTACATCATCTGAGAAGACAAAGAAGGAAGTGGAAAGAGATCAAGCTCAGTCTTCTACTCAAAAGAAGACTCTCAGAAGTAAGCAAGTTGAATGCATCATGTGTGGTAGTACTTCTCACTTTGCCAAGGATTGCGTCTTCAATCCCAAAAGCACTATCCATATCACTAAGAAGAAAACTTCTAAGAAGAAGAAGAAGAAGATAGCTTCAGAAGGAAAATCTCTTCCTTTCGGAAGTTTCAATGTGAAGAAGAAGATAAGTGAAAACTTACCCTCGGAATAAAATTTGGTCTCGAAGAAAGGAATGCTTCCGAAGTACTAAAGTCTGCTGCAGTGGATGTAAAAGCTTTCGAAGGTCCAGTCTCCTAAACTTTTGAAGTCATCAAAACTTCCAAAGTATTGAAGGCCAAGTCTAGTCTTCCAAAGATGGCATGGAAGGTGAAGGAATGCCATATGACTAAAAGTTCTTCATCAATAATAGCAAATGATCCTCAGAGCTTGCATATAGGATCAATTACTGTTGCATTATATTCAGTTCACTTTGACAAGCCCAAGACCAATGAGGCTTGGGTTTCTAAATGTAACTAACCATTTCTTTATGTGCAAGAACAACTAAAGACTAAAGGAAATGTATGGATCATTGATAGTGATTGTTCCAGGCTTATGACAAGCAATGGCTCTTTGCTTCAGAACTTTGAAAGAAATAATGAAGGGCCAGTTGCTTTTGGAGGAGAATCAGGTGGTTACATAACTATAAGAGGCAGGGTCACAAATGGTAAGCTTAGCACTGAGAAGGTTAATTATATTAAGGAGCTTGGGTACAATATCTTGAGTGTATCCTAATTTTGTGATCAGAGACATAACATGCTCTTTATTAAGCATGCATGCATTGTTCTCAAGCCCAGGGTGGTCATTCTTCAAGAGCATATCCTGCACAGAGCCCCCAGGAAAGAAAATATGTACAAGATGGATTTGAAGGAAATATCCCCATCAGGAGAAGTTTCTTGCTTTCTACCTAAAGCAAATAGTGATAAGTCTTTCTTCTAGCATAAAAGAATGTGCTATGTAAAATTTAAAAACATGAATAAATTAATTAAGAATGATTTGATAACTTGAATGCCAAAGAAAGAGTTTACAAGTGTTGACCATTGTGTTGCATGTCTGAAAGGGAAGCAACACAAAGTGTCTCACAAGCCAAAGGAAACGAACTCCGTCACTACTCTCCTACATTTATTACATATGGATCTTGTTGGATAATATGAGGCTGGTGCAACCAAAACAACACTTAGAATATTTTTGAAGTACAATTGAAGAAGTCTTCCGAAGATAAAGCTGTTCTTCCGAAGATAAAGCTGTTCTTCCGAAGACAAGTTGAAGATCTTTAGAAGCTTAAGTATGAAGAACATCCGAAGAAAAAAACTAAGTCTTTCAAGAGTAAGTAGTTTTACTTTCGAAGTATATGAAGAACTTCCAAAGATAGAATCAAGTCTTTTGAAGTTTATGAAGACCAATTAATTCTCCTTCCAAAGCATTCACACTTAGAAGATCCAAGACAAAGTCTTCCGAAGAATGAAGTGACAAAGACTTGCAGAAGACTTCGAAGAAGTTGATTCTTCCGAAGTATAAATGGTTTCGGAAGAACTTATTCTTCCAAAGCCATTTTGCCTTCAGAAGAATCAACTATGAGCTAGTGGACATAAGTATGGGCTGGCTGACATTCGCTAACAACTCTGATACACTGCATGGCGTTTTCCCACTCCCATGTAGTTGACCATACTTTAATCCACTGTTCACCTTTTTCAGTTAGTACAGTTACCATACTTAGTTGGTGCCAAAAGGTAAGTTATGGAACTGTCATGACTACCTAATCTAGGATATTATTTTATCTTAGATATTTTACTTCTTGTAATGTAGTATTTGCTTAGCGGTAAATTCTAGCTGGGTTTCCAAGTATAACCGGTTGTAAATAGTAGTATATATAGTTTCTCATTGTAACTTATGTAACCATACTTGTAAGAGTCTTGTAATACTGAGTTGAGAAATAATATATACAAGTATCTTGAAAACCTTTCCTGTGTTCATCAACTTATTATATCATTGTCAACTTATTTAGAGATTCCTCTTCATCAACCGAGTAAAACTTAGTGAGTTTATGAGATACAAAACTTATGTTGAGAGACCAACAATGATCCTACAATTGGTATCAAAGCTGTTTAGGCTCTTGATTGTGAGATCTAACCATCCCAAATCACCCTCGTTTCTTCACACTTACTCACTTAACTCAAATGGCTCTTAACCAAAAGTTTTCTGAGTCCAAGATGGGAACCATGACCAAGGCTCCTATCATCACCCCTGATGATTTTGGAACCTGGTGCAAACGTATTGAAGCTTTTATCAAGTATCCAGACAGCCGCATATGGAGATCTGTCACTCATGGTCCTTACAAGCCAAAGGTGGCGGACCCGGACGGTAATGGCGCCATGATTGAGAAAGCTATTGAAGACTACTCTGATGAAGACTTCAAGAGGATGGACATCGACTACAAAGCGATGACCGTGTTGCTTACTGCCATACCAAACTCCGTAATGGCAGGCTTTAAGCAATGCAAGACCGCCAAAAAACTTTTTGATGCTTTGAAGCAGATGTACTCAGGTTCCACTGAATCCAAGGAAAGCAAGAAGGAGATGCTGAAGCAGATGTTTGAAAACTTCACTTATATTGTTGGTGAGACCTTGAGCCAACAATACTTCAGGAATATGGACTTGATCACCTCTCTTCAGACTATGGGAGTTGCTCTTGAAAAAAAAGACATAGTTAGAAAATTCATGAGTGCACTTCCTTATGAGTGGAATTTTTAGTGTCTCAATCAAGAGAACCGAAAATCTCAACACTCTCACTATGACTGAAATGTATGGAATCCTTGATGAATACCATATGGAGATGGAGACTCAGAAGAGCCAACAGATGAACAGACCCTCAAATCCTACAGTCAACAATGCTCTACATGATGCTAAAGGATTAAGAACTCCCCAGCCTCAGTTGTAGATGAACTATGCCCAACAACCATCATCCTCTTCTGGGCCATACATCACTTTCTCTGAGACACCCAGGTCTTAACAGGCTCAACACACTCCCTTCCAGGAGAGTTGTGCTTTTGTTTCAGGGAGTGAGCACTATGGAGATTTTCAATACTATTTTGATGATCTAGATTGTTTCAGCTCAGATGATGTTGAATATATGGACATTGTCCAACAAATGGCTCTTTTAACCTACAGTGCAAAGAAGTTCTTCAAAAGAACCGGAAGGCAATTTCCTCAGAACCCAACCAATAGTAAATTCGGGTTTGACAAGAGCAAGGCCAAATGCTACAACTATAACCAGCTTGGTCACTTTACTAGGGAATGTAAAGCTCCAAGATCTAATCCTAGAGCGGCTCAAGCCTCCCAACATCCTGCTACCTCAAAGCCTGCAACCAAACCCACTGAGCCACAAACTGTTGTTGTTGCTCAAGAGGTTGACTCGAGCTTTATGGTGCAAGATGTCACTCCTGCTCAAGCTCACATGGCTGGAACTGAGGACAGCAAGGTATATGAACATCTCCGTACTCCAACCTGTATTGCTATGGTTAAATTGTATCAGAACTACAACATTGAAATTAGATCTAATATTGAGTCTTTAAATATCCTAAAATCTGATTTTAAGAGAGCAGAATCAGACTATAAACTCAAAACAGAAGAGTTAGAGAGAATTGTGTCCTCTTTAAAACATGAACATACCAACTATAGTACTCAAATAAGAGATCTAATATCCAAGTTGATTGAAGCTCAAGCCCTGCTTGTCATAGCTGAGGCTAAAGCAGAGAAGTATGCTATCAAGAGCATAACTTCAACACCATTATAGCATCATCCTCCCACTCCAAGGTATTCTATCAAAACAAAAGTGGGTTGGGATCCAATGAAATTTCTCCACTACACTCTTTGTGTCTATTAGACAGTGAAGATGTGGTACTGATGAGCAAGAGTTTCCAACTGCTGACCCACTACCTAGTGAGTAGAAGAATGATGCAATAATAGAAACCACCACAGAGAAGGATAAGGTAGAAAACCTCATCCCCACAGTTGATAAACCCTTGACCACGAAAGCAAGAAAGAACCAGATCAGGGCAGCAAGAAAAACTGCCAAAAAGGTGGCTGAGACTAAGATGAAAACAGACCCAAGGCAAAAGGGTGTATTCATCTCAGCTGGATTCCAAGTGATTGGAAGTTCTGATTCAGGAAAGGAGAGTAGTACCGGCACTCCCATTCAGCTGAAGGATCAAAAGCTAAAGAGAAAGACTATTAAAGAAGAGAAGAAGTGCAAGAAACAAAAGTCCACATGTCCCACCAAGATTAACATTGAATGAATAATCTGTGGCCTATATAACCACACGGCTAAAGATTGTTACTACAATCCAGCAAGCACACATTATGCAACCAATGTTAAGAAAGAAGGAGTCAAGGATGGTTTCACATTTGGACCTTACCATATGGTCCAAGTGTTAAGGAAAGGAAAGCTTATTTCTGAAGCCAAGTTGCTTTTAGAAGAAACTCATTCTTCCGAAAGGAAAACAACTTCGGAAGACAAGCCAAAGAACAAACAAAGAAACAAAAACATTTCCTTGAAACCTTCCAAGAAGAAGGCTGTTTCGGAAGAAAATATGGTGAAGACTTCTTCCGAAAAGAAAGAAGCTTCAGAAGGAAGTCATGCTGCACAAGCCTTTTCAGGCTCATCAACACAGGTCAACGATAGGATGGAATGGAAGACCAAAAAAGATGCTGCAGCCCAAGCCTCTTCTTCACAAACTATAATTGAGCCCCCATGCATACAATTTGGTTCAGTTATATCATCTACATTGGAAGACCCAAGACCAACAAGGCTTGGGTTTCCAATAATAACTAATCATTTCACATTATGTGCAGGGACATTCACATGACAAAAATGCAAATGTCTGGATTGTGGATGGTGGATGCTCCAGGCACATGACAGGGAATAGATATTTCATACAACAATTTGAACATTTTGATGGAGGTCCTGTTCAGTTTGGAGGTGAAGCCAGAGGATATATTTCTGGTAGAGGTAGTGTATCCAATGGTAAGTTAAACATTGACAAAGTAAACTTTGTCAAACAGCTTGAACACAATCTCTTGAGTGTTTCTCAATTCTATGATCAAAAGCACCAAATGCTCTTCACAGAACATGAGTGCATTATCCTCAGGCCCGGGATGACAATTCCTTAGGAATTTTTGCTTCTTAGATCTCTCAAGGGAGGGGATATGTACAAGCTAGATATGAACAATGCTTCTCCACTGGGTGAAGTATCATGCTTTCTTTCCAAAGCTAATGGTGATGAGTCAACTCTTTGGCATAAAAGAATGTGCCATGTTAATTTTAAAACCATGAATAAGCTTGTTGAAAAAAATTTGGTACATGGTGTGCCTAAAAAGGAATTTTTCTATAAAGATAACTGTGTTGCTTGCCTGAAAGGAAAGCAACACAAGGTTTCTCACAAATCCAAAGAAGTTAACTCCATCACCACTCCATTACACTTATTGCACATGGGTCTTTTTGGTCCCACAAGTATAATGAACATTGGAAGGAAATCATATTGCCTTGTCATTGTTGATGATTTTATAAGATTTACATGGGTATGCTTTTTAAGAACTAAAGATGAAATGGCTGAAACTTTAAAATCTTTTATTCTTAAAATAGAAAATCAAAAGGATCACAAGGTAAAAATCATTAGAAGTGATCAAGGGACTGAGTTTAAGAATCAAGTTCTTGACTCATTCTGCAACTCAAAAGGGATCGCCAGACAATACAGTGCTCCTAGAAATCCTCAACAAAATGGTGTTGCCGAGAGGAGGAACTATTGAGGCAGCTGATTCAAAGCTGCCTCTAACTTTCTGGGCAGAGACAGTCAGCATTGCATGCTATGTGCAGAACAGGGTTCTCATTTTTAAGCCCTATGGAAAGACCCCTTATGAGTTATGGAACAATAGGCCACCGTTCATTGGTTTTCTTAGGTCTTTTGGCAGCAGGTGTACCATACTCAATACAAAAGACAATTTAGCAAAATTTGCTGAAAAGTCAGATGATGCTATCTTTGTTGGATATTCCTCAACCTTTATTACTTATAGAGTGTATAATATTAAAAATAAAAAATTTGAGGAATCATCCAATATTGTTGTTAATGAGTACACTCCTTGTGTTAGAGGCAATGGGCCTGATCATATCTTCAATCTAGAATTGTTTTCAAACTATTCTAAACCATCTTGTGAGAATGTTTCAGCTGGAAGAGGAACTCAAACTAACATCTATGAAGATCAAATGTTTAAGTTACCCAGACCTATTCCCAGTTCTCCAAGAGGAATTGAAGAACAAGCTCCCACTACTAGAAGTCCTGAAAGCTTGAACATCTTAGTAAATCATGGAGCTTCAACAAGTTGTCAGCCAACTGAGCATCAAAACTCACCAGCTAACAACTCCAGCACTCAACACCAAGCTGATGAAGATAGTAATCTGGAAGAACAAGAAACTGTTGATAGTACTTCTTAGCAGAATATCATTGATGCTGTCACACATTCATTCAATCAGTCCTCATTGAATGAGTGTGAGACATCAGCTGGTCATGGTGTTTAAAACCCTAAGCAAAACTTCTCAAATCTAGATCTATCTATGCAACTAGATGTGATCCCTAGGCTCAGGATACTCAACACTCACCTAGCTGAGAACATCATTGGGGATATCTCAGAAGGTGTGAGAACTAGGAGTCAGACCCATAATGGGAATGTCTGCTTGTACTCATGCTTTCTCTCTCAAATAAAACCAAATAAGGTGGAAGAAGCCCTGAAGGAAACAATTGGATTGAAGATATGCAAGAGGATTTGCTTTAGTTCAAGAGGCAAAAGGTATGGAACTTATGTCCATTGCCATCTGGCCAAGTCCCCATTGGCACCAAGTGGGTGTTTAGAAATAAAAGAGATGATAGAGGTTTGATCATCAAGAACAAGGCAAGACTTTTAGTTCAAGGATACACACAGGAAGAAGGAATAGATTACACTGATGTCTTTGCACATGTTGTAAGACTTGAGGCTGTGAGAATCTTCCTTGCTTTTGCATCATCCATGAACTTCACTGTCTATCAACTTGATGTCAAATGTGCATTTTTATATGGGGATATTGATAATGAAGTCTATGTGTGTCAGCCACCTGGATTTGAAGACCCACAGCACCCCAACTATGTGTGCAAACTGGATAAAGCTCTCTATGGGCTGTATCAAGCACCTAGGTTATGGTATGAGACCCTGTCTCAGTTTCTTTTAAGGAATGGATAAACCAGAGGCAACATAGACAAGACATTGTTCAAAAGAAGTCCGGGAAGGACATGCTGCTTGTTCAAGTCCATGATGATGACATCATATTTGGTTCCTTAAATGACCAAATGTGCAAAGACTTTGAAAGCATCATGAGGAAGAAGTTAGAGATGAGTTCAATGGGAAAGATAGATTTCTTCCTTAGAATTCAAGTGAAGCAGATGGAAGAAGGGTTCTTCATCAATAAATCTAAGTATGTCAAGGACATGTTAGAAAGATTTGAGATGAAAGATTATAAACCAGGCAAGACACCTACACTAAGAAATCACAATCTTTGTCCTGATTCTGAGGGGGAGGATACTGATCAACATCAGTACAGGGCAATTATTGGATCTCTGATGTATCTCACTACAAGTAGACCTGATATCATGTTTGCAACCTGCATTTGCGCAAGATAGTGTCTCACGTAATTGCTGCCAAGAGAATTCTTAGATACCTTAAAGGAGCTCCCAAACTGGGTTTTTAGTAACCTAAGAATAAGGACCTCAATCTCTATGGGTACACTGACAATGATTATGGTTGCTGCAACATCAACAAGAAATCTACATCCGGAGGATGTCAATTTCTTGGTTGAAGGATTATCTCCTGGAAATACAAGAAGCAATCTTGTGTGTCAACATCAACTGCTGAAGCTGAATACATTGCTGTCGCGAGCTGCTGTGCTCAGCTGCTATGGATTTAGAATCACATGCTGGACTATGGTTTCAACTTCTTGCAGACTACAATCCACATACACAACAAGAGTGTTGTTTCTATCACAGAATATCCGGTCAAGCAATCCAAGACAAAGCATATGGACATCAGGTATCATTTCAATTAGAGATATTCTTGAGAAAAATCTAATAAAGCTAGTCAAATTGAATTCAAATGAACAATATGCTGACTTGTTCACCAAAGCCTTTGATGAACAAAGATTCAAGTATTTAATTACAACTATTAGGATGATTAACATTGACTAGTTCTTCTCTTTTTGAAAAACCTTTTTAAAATATGTTTTGTCTATGTTGTCTAACTACAATCTCCCGATGATTCTTCGAAAGAAGATGAGGGTAGCCTGAAGCTCATTATCAGAGACCTGATTTCTAAAGTATCAAACCTTGAATCAAAGGTTAAGACTTTAGAGGACAGGTCTGCCACTCAGCAACTTGAGATTGAAGATCTCAAGGCACAACTAGGTGAGACACAGATTGAGAAGTCTGTTAGGCATGTACATACTTAGGTTTCTTTAAGTTTTTCCTCTAGCTTATCTACTTCTTAAGATGATGCTACCAAAAAGGGGGAGAATGTATAGAAACAAAGACATGAGGAACCCTGCCTTGCCATCACAACAACTTCCTTTGATGCCATATCATCTTTGTACCCCGCACAACAACACCCCGCAACTACCTTCCCTCAACCAGCTCCCATCACTATTCAAGTGGATCCAAAACTACTTATAGACCTCCACAGGTTTTTAACCACAATTTTTATTAGCTCATCCATTGAACAACCTTCCCCTGATGTAGCCGTTGCCTACTTTGGAACAGAGGAGCTTCAAAGACTGAGTGCACCACCTACTTCTGAAAAGGAAGTTGGTCAACCTAAGTTCTTTGTTGAACCCGAGATTAGCTTCGAAGGGATACACAGACTCATGGCCTAGCAACCAATTTGGAAGGGAGTGGTAGTGGAGTTCTAATTACTTTTGAAGCAGAAATACAAGCTGCGGAAGGAATAATTGAACTGTCTTCCTCATCCAATGATCTGTTCATCACAGAGGCTATTTTGGACCTAGCCTCTGAGGTAAACAGTGAGGACTTCCTTACAACCCCTCTCTCCCAAACACCACAAGTCCAACCCCACTCTCCCCAACCTGAATCTTCTAAACCCCGAGTCTCAAAGGCGGAATCTTCCTCTGATCCTAAGGGGAAGAGGAAGCTCACTATTAAGGAGCTTCTAGAGGAGGAAAGGTTGGAAAAGCTTAAGAAGAAGGGAAGAATTGATACTAGGAAGCTGTTGGCTACAAGCAGTAAAGCAACAGCAGGTGCTTAAGAAATTATCAACAACAAGAGGAGAGTGGAGGTTATTGATAGGCTCATCAGCCTGGGAGTTGTCAATGAAGAAATCCTTCTACTCCCACTTGATGAGCTCGTGAGGCTGGAGAAGGCAACCTTGCTACAAAAGGAAAAGGAAGAAGCAGGACAGTTGGCCAAAGAGGCGGAGAAAAGGAAGAGGCTACCAAAAGGGAAAGGAAGGAGAGAATAGCCTTTCTCTGCTCAAGAGGCTATTCTCAAGAGGAGCTGGCACCTAATAATTATGACACGTGCTTGTTTCTTTTCCACAAAGAGCAAGATCAAATCAACAAGGAGAGGAAGAGGAGTGCCGGGGAAAATCTAAGGGAGAGAAAGAAGAAGGAGGAAGAGGCACAACTTGTAGCTGCCAAGAAGGTGGGAGATAAGGAGTGGATGAAAGCTATCTCAAAGCCCATGGCTTCATTGGTAGGCAAGTGGGTCCTATGTCTGAGAAGACCCTACTACGACATGTCAGTGACATCAAGGCTGAAATTCGCTTAGGAAGAAGGCACGAGGTAAGTCAATTGTCAAGGGTTCAGAAGAAAGCATTCAAACCAACACCAACACCCAAACCAGCACAACCTACACCTACACCTCTTCCATTCCCTATCAAAACCAAACCAACCCTTAGCCTTCCCCTGAACCCACACCATCAGCCTTACCTACACCCTCACCCACTGCTTCCAAACAACCAACCACCACCACCACCTATCCTGAAACCCAAAACACAACCCAGAACCCAATCTTTACCCAAACCTTCGTCTGAACCTTCTAAGCCCCTGACCTTAGAAGAATTCAAGGAGATCAAGAGGAAGCTCATCAACTGCATAACATTGAGCGACATCTCTTATGAGGAAGAGTCAATTAACCTGAAATACACCGATGGCTCTTTTAGTTCCCTCACAAGTAATGCATTCCTTGATCTACCTAGGGGAGCACTAGACCAAGCTCTCCAACTTCTTGCAACCAACTCAGATATTCTCATGGAAGAAGAAAAGAAGATAAGGAGGAGGCTGGTGATTCTACTGGACACTAGGAAGGGGGACAAGCTTTCATCCAAACCCCTCTATCGTAGAAAACAAATAGACCAGTGGAAGTTTGATGAACCTTCTCACAGCGTTGTTGTGGAAAGAGAGAATGATGATGTAAACAGGGTTGATACCTCATCTCTGCTACACTCCAGCAGATTTAACCCTACTAAGTTAGCAGAGAAACCATTCTCCAATCCCACTAACTCTCAGGTTGCTGCTCACATCAGAAATCATCTGAGCAGTCTTCATCTGGCTGAGCTCACAAAGAAGGCCAAGACTGAAGAAGAGTTGAAGAGGAGAGCAAAGGATGAAGAAGAAGGCACAACTACAAAAGGAAAACCATTCCTTCAGATGGTTGAAAGGCTCAACTTCTAATCCTATAGTTAGATGGGAGTATGAC
This sequence comes from Flaveria sonorensis, assembly GCA_025506505.1. Taxonomy (NCBI): domain Eukaryota; kingdom Viridiplantae; phylum Streptophyta; class Magnoliopsida; order Asterales; family Asteraceae; genus Flaveria; species Flaveria sonorensis. Next base: position 45,434,358 of record CM046434.1, read on the forward strand.
TACAATTCCCATCAACTAACTCTCTTTAGAGGGACGCAACAAAGGGTGCATGTCATTCAAAACAACAGACTCGATCTACTATCTACGAATGACTTGTACCAACTCCTCACCACCACATCAGGGAAGAACAAGGAAATAGATAAATATCTTCTTTCCCTGGTGTTGAAGACTTTAAGGAACAGAAGGAAGTGAAGTTTTGGTAGCATCAGCCTAGGGGGAGTTTGTTGGATCATATGAGGCTGGTGCAACCAAAACAACACTTAGAATATTTTTGAAGTACAATTGAAGAAGTCTTTCGAAGCTAAAGCTGCTCTTCTGAAGACAAGTTGAAGATCTTTCGAAGCTTAAGTATGAAGAACTTCTAAAGGAAAAAACTAAGTCTTCCGAGACTAAGTAGTTTTACTTCCGAAGTATATGAAGAACTTCTGAAGGTAGAATCAAGTCTTTCGAAGTTTATGAAGACCAAGTAATTCTCCTTTCGAAGCATACACACATAGAAGATCCAAGACAAAGTCTTCCAAAGAATGAAGTCATAAAGACTTGCAAAAAAGACTTGGAAGAAGTTGATTCTTCTAAAGTATAAATGACTTCGAAAGAACTTATTCTTCCAAAGCCATTTTGCCTTCGGAAGAATCAACTATGAACTAGTGGACATAAGTATGGGTTGTCTGACAACCGCTCACAACTCTGATACACTGCATGGCGTTTTCCCACTTCCATGTAGTTGATCATACTTTAATCCACTGTTCACCTTTTTCAGTTAGTACAGTTACATACTTAGTTGGTGACAAAAGGTAAGTCATGGATACCTAATCTAGGATATTATTTTATCTTAGATATTTTACTTCTAGCAATGTAGTTTTTGCTTAGCGGTAAATTCCAGCTGGTTTTCCAAGTATATCCGGCTGTAGATAGTAGTATATATAGTTTCTCATTGTAACTTATGTAACCATGCTTGTTAAAGTCTTGTAATATTGAGTTAAGAAATAATATATACAAGTATCTTGAAAACCTTTCTTTTGTTTATCAACTTATTATATTATTGTCAACTTAGTTAGAGATTCCTCTTTATCAACCGAGTGAAACTTAGTGAGTTTGTGAGATAAAAAACTTGTGTTGAGAGACCAACACCGATCCTGTAGATCTCTTTAGCCTGACTAGTGTAATGAGTCTAGGAAGGACATCATATTGTTTAGTGATCACAGATAACTTCACAAGATACACTTGGGTCTTCTTCCTTAGAACTATGGATGAGACCCCTGATATTTTAAAGTGCTTCATTCTGAAGATTGAGAATCAATGTGATCATAAGGTTAAAATCCTAAGATGTGATCAAGGATATGAATTCAAAAACAAAATCCTTGATTCATTTTGTGATGAGAAGGGTATTACAAGACAATACACTTCTCCCAGGACTCCTCAGCAAAATGGTGTTACTGAGAGGAGAAACAAGACACTTATTAAAACTGCAAGAACCATGTTATTTGATTCTAAACTTACTATCACCTTCTGCGTGGAGGCAGTCAACACTACCTGCTATGTTTAGAATAGAGTTTTAGTAAATAGTATGACTCCTTATGAACAGTGTCATAAAAGGAGACCTTTTATTGGTTTCCTCAGATCATTGGATGTCCTTGCACCATCTTGAATACCAAGGATCAAATAGCCAAATTTGCTGAGAAATCAGATGATGGAATTTTATTGGATATTGTTCCCAAGCTAGGGCTTATAGAGTATACAATCTCAGAACTAGAGTAGCTGAGGAGTCAGCCAATGTGACCTTCAATGAGCACAAACCCAGTGTGAAAGGTTTTAGTCCTGATTGGTTGTTTGATCTTGATTTAGTTACCAACTGTTTTAACAAATCTTGTGAATATGTTTCAGGATCTACAGGTAGCTTATCAATAGGAGATTCTGATCCAAGATTTGAGCTGAGAAGACCAAGTCAGAAAACTACTTTAGCCCTAATGTTAAGGAACCCCGCAGTTGGAAATTCTGTGAGCACAACCAAGACAAACTCTTCAGCTGATACATCTGAGGTGCCTATAAATTCTAGCACAGAGGCACAGAACTCAAATAAAGAAATTTCCAATATAGGAGGAGATGGAGGTGGTAATAGTGATCAAGAATTTCTTGATGATGATAACCACTCAATAGAAGAAAACATCAATGATATGACATAATTGGATCAAGTTTCTATTGATAAGTGTGTTGATGTGGTGGATGAAACTCAATCACCAGATCCGGATTTCACTAATTTAGATCTTTCCAACTAACTTGCTATGATTCCTCAACTGAGAATCCATAAGTCACATCCCACCACAAACATCATTAGAAATGTCAAGACAGGAGTGAGAACAAGAGGACAAACCCATGACAAAAATGTTTGTCTTGACTCTTGTTTCTTGTCCCAGATTGAGTCTAAGAAGATTGATGAGGCTCTAAAGGATGGAAGTTGGGTTGAAGAAATGCAGGAAGAGCTACTTCAATTCAAGAGACAAAAGGTTTGGAACCTATATCCTCTTCCTTAAAAGAAGACTACTATAGGTACAAAGTGGGTATTCAACAATAAGAAAGATGATAGAGGACTTATCATCAAGAATAAGGCAAGACTAGTTCTTCAAGGGTACACACAAGAAGAAGGGATTGACTACACATGTTTTTGCTCCTGTAACAAGACTTGAAGCTATTAGGATATTCCTTGCTTTTGCTACATCCAAGGATTTCTTGGTCTACCAACTTGATGTCAAGTGTGCCTTCTTATATGGGATGATAGATGAGGAAGTGTATGTCAAACAACCACCTAGTTTTGAAGACCTAGATCATCTTGAATATGTCTGCAAGCTTGACAAGGCTCTCTATGGGCTACATCAGGCTCCAAGAAAATAGTATGAGACACTATCACAGTACCTCTCTCAGCATGGATACAAGAGGGGTACTATTGATGGAACACTCTTCATTAAAGGAATAGGAAATGACTTTATGCTGGTTCAAGTTCATATAGATGACATCATCTTTGGGTCAACTAATCCAAAGCTCTGCAAAGACTTTAAGAAGATGATAAGGAATAGATTTGAAATGAGTTCCATGGGGGAACTCAATTTCTTTCTAGGAATTCAAGTGAAGCAGGTTGATAATGGCATCTTCATAAACAACTCAAAGTATGTGCAAGACATACTTACCTGATTTCAATTGACTGTGTGTAAGGTTGCTAAGACACCCATCATAAGAAACCACTCTATAGGACCTGATCTTCAGGGGGAGTGTGTTGATGAACATCTATATAGGGCTATGATTGGGTCTCTTATATAACACACAACCAACAGGCCTGATATCATGTTTGCTACATGTATTTGTGCAAGATATCAAGCCGATCCCAAGATGTCACACCTGGTTGCTATCAAAAGCTTTCTTAGGTATCTCAAAGGTGGTCCCAAACTAGGCCTTTGTTATCCATAGAATTCTGACTTCAATCTGTATGCCTATATAAATACCGACTATGGTGGCTGCAACATGACTACAAAGTTTACATCTGGGGGATGTCAATTCCTTGGTGGAAGGATAGTCTCATGGCAATGCAAGACATAATTTTATGTGTTTGCATCAACTATTAAAGCTGAATACATTGTTGCTGCAAGCTGCTATGCTCAAGTGCTTTGGATTTATAATCAGATGCTGGACTATGGATTCAACTTCAAATAGAGTCCCATCCACATAGACAACAATAGTGCTATCTCTATTATAGAGAATCCCATGCAGTACTCAAAGACAAAGCACATCAACATTAGGTATCATTTGATTAGGGATAATTTTGAAAAAAGATTGATAAAACTAGTCAAAGTTAACACAAATGAATAATATGCTGATCTGATTAGAAAAGATTTTGATGAAGATTTAAATATCTTGTCTAAGCTATTGGGATGATTAGCTTTGAATAGTTTTTCTTAAACTAAATTCAAGATTTTTTTTTCAAATATGGTGTCTTAAGTTGTATATATCATCACCTATATAAGCCCAGTTTACTTTGGAAGAAACTTTTCAAAGTGATATTCCTTAGAATTTGAGAATTTTAGCTATGTTTTCTTTTACAAGACATCCAGTTGTCTTCGGAAGTAAACTATGTCTTTAAAACAAATAACTACTTTTGATAAATTTACCTTCGAAAGAAATTTTGATATATCTTCTAAAGCTTAAATTTGTCACTAAGTACTTATATGTCTATCTTGAAGGTCTATTTTCTTCCAACACAATTAAGTCTCGGAAGCTTTATTCTCTCTTTGAATAAATTTTTTTGATATTTGATATCTTTCGAAGCAAAATGTGTCTAAGAAGTAAAAATACTCTAAGTATTTTTTCTTTCAAAGCAATTTCTTATAAAGCTAAAGAATATCTTCCGAAGCCAAATTGGCTTCGAAAGTTTTCTCAAAACTTCCGAAGATAAATTACCTTTAGAAGATTTTAGACTTCCAAGAAAACTACCTTTTTGGGAAATTTCTCAGAGGTGGGAGCGACATCCGGATTTTAAAGTTTATCCTATTGTATTAACTTTGTCTCAAATCATTACCATATATATATATATACACACATATATATATATACACACATATATATATATACACACACACATATATATATATATATATATATATATATATATATATATATATATATATATATATACATATATATATATATATATATATATACATATATATATATATATATATATATATATATATATATATATATATATATATATATGTGTATATATATATATATATATATACACACGTATATATATATATATATATACACACGTATATATATACCTATATATACATACATATATATATACCAATATACATACATACATACATACATACATACATACATACATACATACATACATACATACATACATACATACATACATACATACATACATACATACATACATACATACATACATATATATATATTCGTACAACGATTCCCCCTCTTTCACCTTCCTCTTCATCTGCAAAAGTTTAAACCCAAATTTACCCACAAACTGACTTTGTTCTTAGCTTCCTTCACTTCTAAGCTACTCAAAATAGCCAACCCTGATCCCTGAAACCAACTAGATTTTTCCATGCATCTAGACAGGCAACATAATCTGGTTGCTCTGTTACCATCTAAGAAAGATCCAGGCTTCTCAGATGTTTGCCGATTCTTATCTCTCTCAAACTAACTTACCGCCCTCACAATATGCCCTCCATTATATGAAGATCAACTCCTAGAGTTCTAGAGGACCTACCAAGAGGTCATCTTGGATGGTGAGAAGGCATTGTCCGTCACAGTGCAGGGGAGGGCAATTATCATCACAACAGCCACCATCAACTCTCATCTTAGGCTTGATAATGCAGAAGGCAGTTGTCCTTCCCGAATCTGCTGTAAACAACTCATTCGAGTAGATGGGCTATAAAGGGTATTACTCTGTCAGAAGCTTCAAGAAGGGTAAGGTTTCCTATCAATGGAAGTACCTCCTCCATGTGGTAATCCGGTCCTTATCTAACAAACATGGAGGTTAGGACTAAATTCCTAAGGACTTATCCTACGTAGTCTATGGGTTGGTTCAAGGGTTCAAGTTTAAGTACTCCCAGTTTGTTTATACAAACTTGCTTTCTAAGTTGGACTCCTTAGAGTACTATATGTTCCCTAGATATGTTCAACACATTCTTAACTATGAACTTAGCTCATAGTTAAGGGGAACCTGTAATACTCTTAAATTAGGACAGATGAAGCCTGACATCTTCAAAACAATGAGAAAGTCCACTGTTGGCTTCTCAGGGTAGAAACAGCCCTATTCTCAAAAAATTTTGAACTCATTTCTCAAGGTGACAACTTGGCAGCATTAGCCAATATTGAACCCACACCTTCTATATCTACACCACTCACACAACCAAAAATCAACACACCTACATAAGAAAATCCAAACGAACCCCTTCTTAGTCTACTTAGGTTGAGAAGGCCCCATATTACTACCCATGCAGTAGGAAGTGGAAACAAGAGCTCCCACTTCTCTTGAAGAGAAGACCACTACCATCATTTCTTTAATTAGTATTGAGGTTCCTCATGCTTAGCTTGATGAGCTCATTACCCCAGCCTTAAGCCATCACTCTAAGTCTCAAAACTCAAGTGATCAACCTTTAGGGGAAAGCTACCATCCCCAATTGTTAGACTTAAACCAACCTATCCCTGACCTCTAATTCTATGATGATGAGGATATGGACTTTAGTGAGTACCATGAGTCTCTCTTCTCCACCCCTGCTTAAGGAGAGATGAGTGCTCATGAATCACCTATATGTAGCCCACATCATCCACCCATAACTAAGGTAGACCTCCCTGAACATGTTCAGGAGGCCCATATCGAAGAGGCTCTCACTTTTGCAAGTGATTACATCATTAAGACCTCAACCATGGTAACATTGACACTTCTATTGAAGCTGCCAGTGTGCAGTGGAAATCCAGCAGCCAAGAAACCCAAACTGGTGGTGAGGAAGAAGACTTTGGTCCTATTCTCTCATCCCCCATGATTCTTCTGATGAAGATGAGGGGAGTCTGCAACTAAAGATGCAGCAACTATCAAAAACATGCACCTATTTAGTTTCTAAGGTAAGTCACCTGAAATTTTAGGTGGCTACCTTACAAAGGCAGGTCAGTGACCAGTAACTTGAGATCATCGATCTCAAGGGCAAGTTACCAGAGAGACCTATGTGGCAAACATAACCAGGTCCACAAGAACCTATGGATGTGGTGGACCTAACCCTTAGCTCCCCTGTGCAAGAGGGTGATGCTACAAAAAAGGAGGAGAAAGTGCTACCTATAATAACAAAACCTGGGAGTTCTACCCAGAGTATGGACATATAGGATTCACCACCCTCACTTGCAGTTATCTTTACTCAACAACCTCCTCAGGCCCACATTGATATGGATTCCTTAATTCAAAGCCTGTTTAAGAAGGTTATACCAAGGGCAATATCTACCCCATCCTACCTTGCTAAAAATCCAATAGTGGGATTAGGTATGATGCTGATAGGAGAGCCCTAGTAATCTCTAGGTCTCAAGGATAGCAAGAAGTCTTCAACTTTCACAACTTGAGATACAATGAGAGCTTCTATCTTGCCACTTGCCAATCCATGTCAATCCAGGCAAGCTGTAAGGTTAGCTAAGAGAATTCAAGAAAGGGTGTTTGAAGGGGAAACCTTGGGTGAAGGCCTAATAGTTGAACCTGTGAATCTTAAGACAGGAATTGTTTCAATACCCATTACCCTTAATGAGGCACCAACTGGTAAAGGTATCTCACAGCCTCTCTCTGGCTAGAGCTCAAATGTAACACCAAGAAATGAAGGCTAAAGCTCATTCCACCCTGAGTCACACATGCCAGTTACTGACAAAGGGAAGAGGAAAATGACCTTTAAGGAGATCGAGGAGGAGAAGAGAGAGAGGAAGAGGAAGGCAAGGGGAGACAGTTTAAGAGGGAGCCCTAGCTTTATGAAAGCTGCTATCAGGGCTACCCTCAGGCCAAGCACTCAAGAAGATGAGTTGAGGGCAGCCAGGCTGAACTATCTAGGGTCTAGAAACTACAATGTTGATGAACTCATCTATCTTCCCTTAGAAAGGAGGGAAGCTGAGGATGTAGAATTGCTCCTCAAAATAAAAGAAGAAAGGAGAAGAAAAAAGACTCTATAAAGCTCCTACCCTCTCCCCAGTTTAGGAAATCCCTGAGGCAGAGGCTGTGGCCACTAACCAACAGACTTAGGTAGGTAAGGAACAAGCGAGGCAAAACATGATTACCTATCTGAGTGCCATAGGTCTCTATCAGGAAAAAAATCTACTTCCCTTATCTTATGAATACATTGAAATTGAATACCTCAAGCAACTTGAGCAAGAAGTGCTAAATGAGCAAAAAGCTGCTAAGAGGAAGATGAGGGAAGAGGCTGCAAAGTCAAGAGCCATCATCAAAGCAAATCAGAAGAAGTCTGCTAACAAATAGAAGATGGTGAGCTCCTTGAATCTATATAGGTTCTCCAGATTGAGACTTGGTCTAATGTCTCTATCCACCATGGATGATCACATTAGAGTGCTCAAGCAGAAGATCAAAAGTGGTGAGCTAGTTGACTTGCACTTTCCACCAAGTCAGGCTGCACCTGAAGCTGGGGTCAAGGTTGAACCCCAAGAGACATCACAACCTGGACCTAGTGTTGCATCATAGCCAGCTTCATCTTCTAATCTATAGTAGGGTCCTGATCCCTCTCCTTCTAAATCAATGAAGGAAAACAACCCAATTGAGAAGGACAAACAAGAACCATTTGGTACTCAAGGCCAACCTTCTTAGTTAAAGTATAGAAATTGAAAGAGGCTAGCTACCAAAAGGGACAAGAAGAAGAAGAAGTCCAAGGCATCCACATCTACACCTCAAGATAGGTCAGAACCTCTTAAGGGTGATCAAAAAGAGGCTGCTCAACAAAGTCCTCTTGTTGCTGAGAGATCCATCCTGTCTTGGGCTTTTGCTAGTAACCCAGACAAATGGTATGTCACTAGAGATCAAGGGGGTCAAGATGTATACTTCTAGTAAAAAATACTTGACTTCCCTCTGTATGATCTCTATGACATGAGGAGATACATTGAAAGTCTAAGGAATCCTGACCAACTGATGATGAAAGGAATGGTTGTAACTCTGATGAGGACTGTCAACAGATAAAGATCAAGCTTTAAAGCTCTCCTTCAGTTTTGATAGCATCATCCTAGGGGGAGTTTGTAAGGATCATACTTAGAGGTTGATGCAACCAAAGAGCTCTCAGCATGCAAATATGAAGTACATGGAAGTTACTTCAGAAGATTTGATATAACTCATTGAATTCTGTTAAGTATCAAATCTTTCGAAGATAAAAGACCAAATCTTCCAAAGCCAAAGATGAAGTCTTCAGAAGCCAATGGCAAAGTCTTCCGAAGCCAAAGACTGATTTCTTCCGAAGACAAAGAAGACTTGCTTTTCTGAATCACCTATTGACAAAAGCTAAACCACTTTTTGCTGCCACCTCTGAAGACTCACCAACTTATATGAGTTGGTGAAACCATCCTTACTTTTGTCAAATTATAGATTAAGGTCTTATGTCTGTAACTTTCGACTATTGTACTTTTATCCTTTTGTAATATATTAGGATGTGAGCTATGGCATGTTATAGTTCCTAGTCAAAAGGCAATCTTCCTTTTGACTCTATATTGATCTTGTTATCTAGATTAATGTTTCTAGCTGGCTTTCAAAGTACTTGTAACTTTAGATGATAAGCTTTGTAACACTTTGTAAGAAATTGAGAGCAATATACATCATTCTTGAAAACCATATCATCTTGTTCTTGTTCTGTTCTTTACTTGTGTTCTTTGTTTCATCATAATCGGTTCCTTACTTGATCTGTTAAGTGTTCTAATACTCTCCAAACATTGTGAAACTGTTACGTTGATCTCCCTTAACTGGTCCTGTAGTATGCCCTCCTTAAATAAACTTTAGATCAAGGCATACATATCAATGTGGGCCTGAGGAGGTTGTTGAGTATGGACAACAGCAAGTGAGGATGATGAGGCCTTTATGTCCATACTCTAGGCAAAACTCCCAGGTTTTGTGATTACAGGTAGTACTTTCTCCCCCTTTTTTGTAGCATCACCCTCTTGCACGGGGGAGCTAGGGGTTAGGTCTGTCACATCCATAGGTTCTTATGGACCTAGTTGAGTTTGCCAAGTAAGTCTCTCAGCCTTGAGATCAGTGATCTCAAGTTGTTGATCGATGACCTTCCTTTGCTAGGTAGCTACCTTAGATTCCAAGTGACTTACCTTTGCAACTGAGTAGGTGCATGTTTTTAATAGTATTTGCACCTTTATTTGCATTCTCCCCTTATCTTTATCATAAGAATCACGGGGGATGAGAGAAAATAACCAATTGATCTCTCTCACCACCAGCTTGTGGTTCTTGGCTAATGGATTTCCCCTGCTCCATGACAGCTTCAAGAGAAGTGTCAAGGGGCTGTGTTTACATGGTTGAGGTCTTAATGATGTAATCATTTGCAAAAGTGAGAGCCTTTTCCATATGGACATCATGAACATATTCAGGAAAGTCCACCTTAGTTTGTGGTAGATGATGTGGGCTAGATATGGGTGTTTTAAGAGCACTCATCTCTCCTTGAGTAAGGGAGGAGAAGAGAGACTCATGGTACTCACTGAAACCCATATTCTTATCATCATAGAATGGAGGTCAGGGATTGGTTGGTTTAAGTCTAATGGCTAGGGATGGTAGCTGTCACCTGAAGACTGATCAACTAATTTTTGAGACTCAGAGTGAAGGATTAAGGTTTGGGCAATGAGCTTATCTGGCTGAGCATGAAGAACCTCAGCACTAATTAAAGAAGTAATGGGAGTGGTTTGCTCCTCAAGGGAAGTGAGAGCTCTTGGTTCTACTTCGTCTTGCATGGGTGATTGTACGGGGGCTTGCTCAATCTGAATAGTTTGAGCAGGGGTTTGTTTGGATTTTCTTGAGTAGGTGAGGGTTATTTGTGGCTGTGAGGGTCAACATTGATTGGTGTTGTCAAGTTGTCACCTTAAGGTTCGAGCTCTATCATTTTTTGGACCAGGGCTGTTTCTACCCCTGAGAAGCCAACAGTAGTCTTTCTCATGATTTTAAAGATGCCAGGCTTTATCTGTTTCAATTTAAGAGTAGCACTTGTTCCCATTAACCGTGAACCTAGTTTACAGTTAAGAATGTGCTGGACATAACTAGGGAACATGTGGTACTCTAAGGAGTCCATGTTTGCAAGCAAATTTGTGTAAGTAAACTGGGAGTACTTGAACTTGACCCCTTGAACCATTCCATGGACTATGTTGGATAAGTCCTTAGGCATTTAGTTCCATCCTTCATGTTTGTTTGATAAAGAGTGAATAATAACATGGAAGAGGTACTTCCACTGGTAAGAAACCTTACATGCCTTAAGATTTTGACGGTAAAGTCCCCTCATAGCCCATCCGCCTGAATGATTCATTCATAACAGATTTTGGAAAAGACATCTCACCTTCTTCATCATCTAGCCTTAGATGAGTGTTGATTATGGCTGGAGTGATGAACACTCTCTTCCCCTTCACTGATGCAGTCAGTACCTTCTCACCGTGCATAATCACCTCTTAGAAGGTCCTCCAAAACTCCAGCAGTTGTTCTTCTTATAGTGAAGGGTCGATTGTAAGAGCGGTGAGGCAGGTTGATTGAGCAAGGAAACGTCAAACATCTGAGAAACCAAGATCTTTCTTAAATGTCAATAGAGCAACTTGATTATGTTACCTGTGAAGGTGCATGGAAAAATCTAGCTGGTTTTAGGGATCAGGGTTGGCCATTTGAGAAAACTTTGGGCTGAAGAAAGCTATGAACAAAGAGGGTTTGTGGGTAAATTTAGGGTTAGAACTTTTGCTGATGAATAGGAAGAAGAAAGAGGGGGAACCATTGTAAGGATATTTATATGGTTGGATTTGAGACAAAGTTAATGCAAAAGGATACACTTTGAAACCCGAATGTTGGTCTCACCTCTGAAAAAGTGCCCAAAAAGGTAGTTATCTTGGAAGTAGAAAATCATTCGAAGGTAATTTGACTTCGAAAGTTTTGAAAAAACTTCCAAAGCCAAATTGACTTCGTAAGATATTCTTTAGCTTTACAAGAATTGCTTTAGAAGAATAATACATAGAGTATTTTGCTACCAAGATATATTTGGTTTCGAAAGATATTAAGCTTCAGATGTTTTATCAAAAGACAAATAAAGCTTTCGAGACTTAATTGATTTCAGAACAAACTTGTCCTTTAAAACATAAATGTACTTAGAAGCATATTTTGAAAAATTTTCTTCCAAGGTAAACATGGTTTATATAGGTGATGATATAGACAACTTAAGACACACATATTTGAAAAATAATCTTGAAATTAATTTAAGAAAATCTACTCAAGGTTAATCATCCCAATAGCTGATACAAGTTTTTTAAATATATGTTCATCAAAAGCTTTTGTGAACAAATCAGCATATTGTTCATTTGTGTTAACTTGGACCAGTTTTATCAATCCTTTTTCAAAATTATCTCTTATCAAATGATACTTGATGTTGATGTGCTTTATCTTTGAGTGCTGCACAGGATTCTTTGAGATAGAAATAGCACTGTTGTTGTCTATGTGAATGGAAGTCTCTTTGAAGTTGATTCCATAGTCTAACATCTGATTTCGAATCCACAACACTTGAGCACAGCAGCTTGCAGTAGCAATGTTTTCACCTTAAGTAGTTGATGCATACACACAGGATTGTTTTTTGTATTTCCATGAGACTATCCTTCCACCAAAGAATTGACATCCCCCTAATGTAGAATTTGAAGTCATGTTGCAGCCACCATAGTCTCTATCTGTATAAGAATACATACTGAAGATAGAATTCTTTGGATACTAAAGTCCTAGCTTGGGAGCACCTTTAGGTATCTAAGAATTATCTTGATAGCAACCAGGTGTGATATCTTGGGTTTAGCTTTATATCTTGCTCAGATGCATATGGCAAACATGATATTAGGCCTGTTGGCTATGAGGTACATAAGGGACCCAATCATAGCCCTATAGAGATGTTCATCAACACACTCCCCCTCAAGATTAGGTCCTAGAGAGTGGTTTCTAGCTATGGGTATCTTAGCAACCTTACACTCAATCAGATGAAATCTGGTAAGTATGTCTTGCATATACTTTGACTAGTTTATAATTATGCCATTGTCAACCTGCTTCACTTGAATTCCAAGAAAGAAATAGAGTTCCCCCATGGCACTCATTTCAAATCTATTCTTCATTAGCTTCTCAAAGTCCTTGCAGAGCTTTGAATAAGTTGACCCAAAGATGATGCCATCTATATAAACTTGAATCAGCATCAAGTCATTTCCTATTCTTTTGATGAAGAGTGTTCCATCAATAGTACACCTCTATGCTGGAACTTGTAGGCACCTCAGATGTATCAGCTGAAGAGTTTGTCATGGTTTGCTGATAGGATTTTCAACTTCAGGGCTAGTTACCATTGGAGATGAAGTAGTTTGAACACTTGGTCTTCTCAGCTCAAATCTTAGATCAGAATCTCCTATTAATAAGCTACTTGTAGATCCTAAAAGTCGACTGAAACATCTTCACAAGATTTGTTAAAATAGTTGGTAACTAAATCAAGATCAAACAGCCAATCAAGACCAGAAGAACCTTTCACACTGGGTGGGTTCTCATTGAAGGTCACATTGGCGTCCTCAACTACTCTAGTTCTAAGATTGTACACTCTATAAGCCTTAGCTTGGGAAGAGTATCCAATAAAATGTCCATCATCTGATTTCTCAGCAAATTTGGCTATCTGATCTTTGGTATTCAAGATGGTGCAAGGACATCCAAAATGATCTGAGGAAACCAATAAAATGTCTCTTTTTGTGCCATAGTTCATAAAGAGTCTTACCATGAGTCTTGACTACTAAAACTCTATTCTGCACATAGTAGGCAGTGTTAACTACCTTTGCCTAGATGGTGATGGGTCATCTACATAAACTTGAACCAGCATTAAGTCATTCTCTGTTCCTTTCATGATGAGTGTGCTGTTAATAGTACCCCTCTTGTAGACATGCTGAACAAGATACTGTGATAGTGTCTTATACCATTTTTTTGGAGCTTGATACAGCCCATAAAGAACTTTGTCAAGTTTGCAGTCATAATCAGGTTGATCTGGCTCTCGAAAGACAGATGGTTGCTTGATATACATTTCCTCATATATCACTCCATATAAAACTACACACTCGACATCAAGTTGGTAGACCTTGAAATCCTTGGATGCAGTAAAAGCAAGGAATATTCTAACAGCTTCAAGTCTTGCTACTGGAGCAAAAATATCTATGTAGTCAATCTATTCTTCTTGAGTGTACCCTTGAACAACTAGTCCTACCTTGTTCTTGATGACAAGTCCTTTATCATCTTTCTTATTCCTAAAAACCCACTTGGTACCTATTGGTGTCTTCCCAAGAGGAAGAAGACATAGATTCCAAACCTTTTGTCTCTTGAATTGAAGCAGCTCCTCCTGCATTACTTCAACCCAACTTCTATCTTTCAAAGCTTTATCAACTTACTTTGGCTCAATCTGGGACAAGAAGCTAGAGTGTAGACAAATATTTTTATCATGGATTTATCCTCTTGTTCTTAACCCAGTCTTAAAATCTCCAATGATGTTTGTGGTAGGATGGGACTTATAGATTCTTAGTTGAGGAATCAAAGAAAGTTGGTTAGACAGATCTAAATTAGTGAAACATGGATCTGGTGATTGAGTATCATCCACCACATTAGCACACCAATCAAGAGAAACTTGATCCAATGAGTGTGTTACATCATTGATGTTGTTGTCAGTGAAGAGATCGTCAGCATCATGAAATTCTTGATCACTTTCACCATCTCCATCTCCTACTACATTTGAAACCCCTTCATTTGGGTTTTGTGCTTCTGTCCTGGAATTTATAAGCACCTCAAATGTATCAGCTTAAGAGTTTATCATAGTTGTGCTGACAAGATTTACAACTACAGGGTTTGTACCCCTGGAGTTGAAGGAGTTCTAACACTTGGTCTTCTCACCTCAAATCATGGGCCATGATCTCCTATTGATATGTTACCTGTAGATCCTAAAACATATTCACAAGATTTGTTAAAATAGTTGATAACTAAATCAAGATCAAATAGCCAATCTGGACTAGAACCTTTCACACTTAGTGTGTGTTCATTGAAGGTGACATTGGTTGACTCATCAACTACTCTAGTTCTGAGATTGTATACTCTATAAGCCTTAGCTTAGAAAGAGTATCCAATATCTGATTTCTTAGCAAACTTGGCTATGTGATCTTTGGTATTAAAGATGGTGCATGGACATCCAAATGACATGAGGAAACCAATGAAAGGTCTCCTTTTCTACCACAGTTCATAAGGAGTCTTACCATGAGTCTTGTCTACTAAAACTTTGTTTTGCACGTAACAGGTAGTGTTGACTGTCTCTGCCCAAAAGATGATGAGCAATTTAGAGTCAGAGAGCATGGTCCTTGCAGCCTCAATAAGTGCCCTGTTTCTCTTCTCAGCAACACTATTTTGCTGAGGAGTCATGGGAGCATGATATTGTCTTGTAATACCCTTTTCATCAAAAAATGTATCAAGGATTTGGTTCTTGAATTAATTTTCTTGATCACATCTTATGATCTTGACCTTGTGATCAAATTGATTATTAATTTTGAAGATGAAGTTCTTCAAGATTTTAGGGGTCTCATCCTTGGTTCTAAGAAAGAAAACTCATGTATATCTTGTGAAGTCATCTATGATCACTAGGCAATATGAAGTTCTTCCTAAACTCATTACACTCGTGAGACCATAAAGATCCATATGTAATAAGTGTAGAGGAGTAGTGATAAAGTTCTTTTCCTTTGGCTTGTGAGACTCTTTGAGTTGCTTTCCTTTTAGATAGGCAACACAATGGTCATCACCTGTAAACAATTTCTTTAGCATTCCAGATACCAAATCATTCTTATTTAGTTTATTCATGTTCTTAATGTTTACATGCCACATTCTTTTATGCCAAAGAAAAGACTCATCACTATTGGCTTTAGATAGAAAGCAAGAAACTTCTCTTGATGGGGATGTTTCCTACAAATCCATCTTGTACATGTTTGTGACATCCGGTAATTTTCCGTTACCAAACTCCGTTAGTTCCGTTAAGTCTTGCATACACGTGTCATGCACACACACTAGTTGTCGTTGAACGTTGGTGACTTAACAATAATCAGTAATGTTAAATTAATGATAATTAAGTTAACAATGTGATTATTAAGTTATGCTTATGTGATTTAAATGTTAACTGTAATTTTATCGCGTAACGTGGAAACGTGTGTATTTACTTTGTAAATTTTGTAGCTTGTAAAGATAATACATATAATTGCTACTACTAGTTTATATGTTTATTATTCTAGTTAAAAACATTTTAAAGGAGTGTGTAAAAGCTTAATTTTTATAAAGTACAAATTATAAGGGTTAAAAGGGTAATTATGGATTATTAAATAAAATAAAATCAAAACTCTAACCCTAATCACTCTTTCGGCCGCGACACCTTCAAACACACACACACACTTCGGTTTTCATCAAGAACAAGCAATTCCATTCGATTTTGGACCGATTTCAAGCATCACAACAAGTTAGAATCATCAATTGCAAGCCATTACATGTTTAAAGGTTAGATTTTTACATGTTTTTGATGGTTTTTCATGGTGGCCGAACCCTAGATCGAAAATCTTCAATTGAACGTTAAATTCTTGGTTGTTTGGTGATGTTATGATGTTAGTTAGGTTGTATTGATGCTAGTTAACGTTGATTATGCAAGAAAGTTTGGATTTTGGTTGTTTGTTCATATGATCATCTTTGGCCGAGAGTTTGAGGCGATTTTGGATCAAATTGAATGTTGAATGTTGGTTGTTTGATGTTGTAATGATGCTAGTTAGGTTGTATGCATATTGGTTAACGTCGATTTTGCAAGAAAGCTATGATTTTGATACGTTGTTCATAGGTTACTAATAATAGTAACTTTATTTTGCATGAATTGATGATTGGATGATGTATGAATGTTATGGATGTGTTTGTGATGATGATTAGATGCTAAGTTGATGATATGAACAATTGAAAATCAAGAAGATGTGTTATGGTTCATACATTGCTAAAAATAGTAACTTGTGGTGTTGAATGTTGATGAATCATGATGATTAGGTGTTGTTGATCATGTTTAGATGTTGTCATGGACTTGAAGCATATTGTTGATCACAAACGCTTTTATATATGAGTGTGTATAATATTGATATAGTGCTGTTTACCATGGAAAAGTCCTCACACTTTCAGATTGTTAATATTGACTAGCGGAGAAATTTTGGGTAGTACTACTGGGTCTGACGAGCCCACCTGTGCGACTCGAGGTCAAACGGGTGCAATTTTTTCCTAACATATATTCGTCACGACCTGGTAAGTTGTGACAGGAGGCAACAAACGTAACGCAGTCAGCTTCGATCGCGAAATCACTATGATTAATATTTTTATGTTAATAGACTAGCTATCTATTGCAATACACTACTTATGCTCTGGAAACTGTTGATTGGTTTATATTTTAACGGAAACTCTTGAACTCACCAACCATGTGTTGACTTGTTTAGTATGCTATTCTCAGGTTAGGGTTGCCAGTTGCCTAGGAGCACGCACACCAGCATCGTTGAGTTGCCTACATTTGTTTGTTTACAAATTTGGGATTATTTTCATATTAAACATTTGTGTTTGGGGCACGTATGTTTTGCGCATTCTCTTTACATACTACTTGTTTTGGGTTTTCTGTTTTAAAAACGCTTCCGCAGTATTTTAAACGTTAACTCTGGTTTTGTTTATTAATCATATAGAGTCGTTCTTGGTAACTAATGACTGAGATCCTGGTATGTCACGCGCCTCGCGGTAAAACCCCGCTCGCGGATTTTGAGGGTGTGACAGATTGGTATCAGAGCCATTGGTTATAGGGAATTAGGTTGCATACACACACTAGACTATAACCGCACAGTTGTTAGTTACTTATCGCTTACTCTCCTTACTGTATACTCATTGGCATACGCAACACGTACTTCGCAGCATGGCAACGTTGTCCAGAAATTTAGGCAAGAGACCTGCACGATCTGAGTCACCTCCTACTTCTCCCGTACCGGATAGGGGATTTAACTGGCCTCGACATCGTTACCCTCCCGGCGAGATAGACTGGGATCAGCCTTTAATACCTCCTGAGCTCGATCCTCCGCGTAACTGGGATTTCTACCCCACTTACATAAACCGTATGGCTTATAGAGAACACGTACCACCAGTAGCACCTACACGACCTAGGACTAGGTCATCAACCGCCTCTATTTTGCCTACACTTCCTACTTTGAGCATTCCTCTGGAGCAGGCATTTGCAGCCCTAGTAGCCACACTGGACACAGAGCGACAGCGGATTAGAGGACTCACTGATGAGAACTCTGCATTACGATCTGAGATGCGTCAGCTGTGTTTCCAGGTAGAGACGCTTCAGGAGCGAATTTCGATGGCCATTGGTGGACATCATACGCTGGCAGGCAACGTGGTAGCACTTAGTGAGCGCATGGATGCACAGGATCACCATAACGTTGTGATCGATGATAGGTTTGCTGATTTAGAGGCACAACTAGCAGCACTTCAGGTTGCTGAAGCCCCTGCACCTTTGGTGGACCCTGATGAGGAAGACCCAGAAGAAAAACCCGAGGAAGCCCCCGAAGAAGAACCAGTAGAGATGGATGAGGACAGTGACGGATCTGATGTACTGGACTGATTCTACTTTTAAATGACTTAGACTATGTAGTGTTTCTTTTCTTTGAAACCTATGTGGGAAGGGTTGTTTCCCACCCAACTGACAAACTTAAATTTTGACATTGATGGAATATTTTGTGACTCAATTGCAATTTATTTATCTTTGATTATTATTTCTGTTATAAATGTTGTGGTTGTGGTGAATACATTATTTCTTATTGTTTACTATACTTTGATGAGATTAATGTGTTGGATGTTACTCATTATTGTAATTGTGAATTTTAAAGTGAAATATGGACGCACGTGGAAGAGGACGTGGGCGTGGTCGTGGACGTGGCGCCAGAGGCCGTGGAGCCGGAGCCATAAACATGACTCCTGCGGAATTGGCGGCATTAATTAACGAACATGTTCAGGCGGCAGTGGCTGCTGCCCAACCTGGACAACCAGCAGGTAAATGATGATAAGAGGTTAAACTTATTATCCTAGTTATTTGTCTAGGATATCTGACTAATATTTGGATTGTCAAAACAGGACCACCACCATGTACCTACAAGTCCTTCATGGACTGTAAACCCCATACCTATAGAGGGACGGAAGGAGCTGTAGGGATTGTAAGGTGGTTTGAGAAGACAGAGTCTGTCTTCGCGAAATGCAACTGCCCGCCTGCTGATCAGGTGAAGTATGCCACCGGGACATTGGAAGGCGCAACACTTTCCTGGTGGAATGCCCAGGTGCAAATGCTGGGTCAAGCCATGGCCAATGAACTACCTTGGGATGAGTTCAAGGGAATTATGACCGAAGAATACTGCCCCCGAAATGAAGTGCAGAAACTGGAGATTGAGTTCTGGCAACTCAAAATGCAAGGCTCAGAAATTGAAGCCTACACGACTTGTACTCGTGAGTTAGCCACTTTATGCCCAGGGATGGTGAATGAAATGCACAAGAGGGTGGAGCATTATATACGGGGATTGGTGCCCGAAATTCAAAGTATGGTAACTGCCTCTAACCCCATTACCATACAACAAGCTATCCGAACAGCCCACAGGCTGACTGACCAGGCAGTTGAGCAAGGACGGTTACCCAAACGAGGTGCGGTGGCAAGCGTGCCCGACCAGAAACGCAAGTGGGATGGTTCAAGCAACAAGGGATCGTCATCCGGCAGCCAATCTCAATCTCAACAACAGCAGCAAAGTCAGCAACAGCAACGGAAGTTCGATAACAACCGAAGCTTCAACCAGGCGACTCCCTCAAATCAAGGACCCGGTGGGTATAGTGGAAGACTGCCGAAGTGCAACCAGTGTAACTACCACCATGTGGGTCAATGTGATAACTTCAAGTGCCAACGTTGTGGGAAGATTGGTCATGCAGCCAAAGACTGTCGGGGTGAACTGATGAAGAAGCCTCAATAATCACAAGAAACTCCGAAAGGTTGTTTCGAGTGCAGAAAAGAAGGCATTACAGACGCAATTGCCCAACTTAGGAGAAATGGAAATGGTGGGAACAACACTGGCAATACAACAAACGACAACAACAATAACAACAACAATGGTAATGCAACAACAATGAGGCAATAACAACAATGGAGCCAAAGGAAGAGCCTTCGTCATTGGCTCAGGTGAGGCTCTAAACGATCCTACAACAGTAACTGGTAAATTTTCGGTTAATGGTTGTTTTGCTACCGTATTATTCGATACCGGAGCCGATAGAAGTTTCGTGTCCACTAGGTTCTGTAGTCTTTTAAGTGATATGCCCTCAGCCTTAGAATCTAAATACACCGTGGAGTTAGCTAACGGCACACAGATTCACGTAACGCATATTCTTAGACACTGCAAGATAGAGCTTTCTGGTCATACATTCACCATAGATCTCATGCCTGTTACACTAGGAAGTTTCGATGTGGTAGTAGGCATGGATTGGCTTTCCGATAAACAAGCAGAAGTCATATGCCACGAGAAGATCATACGGATTCCCCTTGGTGAAGAAGTCCTTACGGTCAGAGTGATAGGAGTGGTATGGTGATAGGCATCATCTCGTTTATGAAAGCACAGAAGTTGTTACGAAAGGGTCGACTGGCCATATTAGCACTCGTCACAGATAAACAGGTCGAGGAAAGAAGATAGAGGATATCCCCGTAGTTCGTGAGTTTCCTGAGGTGTTTCCGGAAGACCTTCCTGGATTACCGCCTCATCGTCAAGTTGAATTCCAGATTGAGTTGACTCCAGGAGCCGCTCCAATTGCGAGAGCACCGTACCGGTTAGCTCCGAACGAACTGCAGGAATTATCTGCCCAACTACAAGAGTTGTTGGATAAAGGGTTCATCCGACCGAGTTCGTCGCCCTGGGGAGCGCCAGTTCTATTTGTGAAGAAGAAGGATGGTACATTTCGAATATTGACTATAGGGAACTGAACAAGGTTACTATCAAGAATAGATATCCGTTACCTCGTATCGATGATTTGTTTGATCAACTTGCAAGGATCAAGCTATTACTCTAAGATTGATCTGAGGTCTGGGTATCATCAGCTGAGAGTTCGAGAAGAGGACATCTCGAAAACTGCCTTCCGTACACGATATGGTCACTATGAATTTTTGGTCATGCCATTTGGGTTGACGAATGCACCAGCAGTATTCATGGACCTCATGAATCGCGTGTGCAAACCCTATCTTGATCAGTTTGTTATCGTCTTTATTGATGATATACTGATATACTCAAGGACCGAGGAGAACATGGAGAGCACTTACGTTCGATCTTGGAATTACTTAGAGAGGAACAACTGTACGCAAAGTTTTCTAAGTGTGATTTCTGGATACGTGAGGTACAATTCTTGGGTCATATTGTCAACGAGAAGGGAATACATGTTGATCCTGCTAAGATTGAAGCGATAAAGAATTGGTCTGTTCCTAAGTCACCAGTGAGATACGACAATTCCTTGGATTAGCGGGATATTATCGACGATTCATTGAAGGATTCTCTAAGATTGCACAACCTCTCACAGCCTTGACTCACAAGGGAACGACGTACAAATGGGGTGAGAGTCAGGAATCTGTTTTCAGTTGCTGAAACATAAATTGTGTAGCGCACCAATATTAGCGTTACCGGATGGTAGTGATGACTTCGTAGTCTACTGCGACGCTTCTATTCAAGGACTTGGATGTGTCCTGATGCAGCGGGATAAAGTGATAGCTTACGCCTCTAGACAATTGAAGATTCATGAGAAGAACTATACCACCCATGACTTGGAACTGGGTGCGGTAGTGTTTGCCTTAAAGATCTAGAGACATTACTTGTACGGTACCAAATGCACCATCTACACCGATCACAAGAGTCTTCAGCACATCTTTGAGCAAAAGGAGTTGAACATGAGGCAAAGACGCTGGGTGGAATTGTTAAACGACTATGAATGTGCTATTAAGTACCACCTGGGGAAAGCAAATGTAGTTGCTGATGCGTTGAGTAGAAAAGAGACTGCTAAACCTTGACGTGTGCGAGCTCTGAAACCAACGATTAGTACGCAATTACCTGAACAAATCCGAGAGGCTCAGACGGAAGCTCTGAAAACAGAAAACATTGGGTCTGAATCGTTAAGGGGTATGGAAAAACAATTGGAAGTAAAAGCGGGTACCTCTACACGGAAATCTGAGAGACTTGGTGATGAGTGAGGCTCACAAGTCCAAGTATTCTATACATCCTGGATCTGACAAGATGTACCACGATTTGAAGGCGCACTATTGGTGGCCTAACATGAAAGCAGATGTAGCTACTTATGTGAGCAAATGTCTGACCTGCTCGAAAGTGAAAGTGGAGTATCAGAAACCATCTGGTCTACTACAACAACCCGAGATCCCTATGTGGAAGTGGGATCAGATATCAATGGATTTTATTACTAAGTTACCTCGCACTTCTACGGGTTGTGATACATATGGGTTATCGTGGACCGATTGACAAAATCTGCTCATTTCCTAGCGATAAAGGAAACAGATAAGATGGAGAAGTTAACCCGACTTTATCTGAAGGAGATCGTTTCGAGGCATGGAGTACCGATCTCAATCATTTCTGATCGCGATTCTCGTTTCACATCACACTTCTGGCAGTCACTGCAGAGATCTTTAGGTACGCGATTGGATATGAGTACTGCTTATCATCCACAGACTGATGGTCAAAGCGAGCGTACTATACAGACTTTGGAGGACATGTTACGTGCTTGTGTGATTGACTTCGGGAATAACTGGGAAGTTCACCTACCATTGGTGGAATTTTCTTACAACAACAGTTATCACACTAGCATAAAGGCAGCACCTTTTGAAGCTTTATATGGGAGAAAGTGTAGATCACCAGTTTGCTGGGCTGAAATTGGTGATAGTCAATTAACGGGTCCCGAGTTAGTACACGAGACAACTGAGAAGATTGTTCAGATAAGAAACCGCATGGCCGCAGCGCGAGACAGATAGAAAAGCTATGCTGACAAATGACGAAAACCTTTGGAATTTCAGATAGGTGACAAAGTTTTATTAAAAGTCTCACTGTGGAAAGGCGTAGTTCGGTTTGGTAAGCGAGGAAAACTAAATCCGAGATACGTTGGACCATTTGAGATAGTGGAAAGAATTGGTCCAGTGGCTTATCAACTAGCCTTACCTGATTCATTGAGTGGAATCCATGATGTATTCCATGTTTCAAATCTAAAGAAATGTTTAACGGATGAAACGATGGTCGTACCGCTGGAAGAAGTTCAAGTAGACGAACAGTTACGTTTCATTGAGGAACCTGTCGAAGTGATGGATCGTGAGGTGAAAACGCTTAAGCAAAGCAAGATACCCATTGTCAAAGTTTGTTGGAACTCGAGACGTGGACCAGAATTCACGTGGGAACGTGAAGACCAAATGAAGCTTAAGTATCCTCAGCTATTCGAAAACGATGCCAGCCGGCGAAGGTACTAATTAAATTTCGGGACGAAATTTCTTTCAACATGGGGATGATGTGACAACTCATCCAAAACTCACACGATTTCGATTCCTTGTGCCAATGCAGTAGACCAGTGATGGAACACTCACCATGTAACGCAATTTTCGGGACGAAAATTCTTTCAACATGGGGATAATGTGACATCCGGTAATTTTCCGTTACCAAACTCCGTTAGTTCCGTTAAGTCTTGCATACACGTGTCGTGCACACACACTAGTTGTCGTTGAACGTTGGTGACTTAACAATAATCAGTAATGTTAAATTGATGATAATTAAGTTAACAATGTGATTATTAAGTTATGCTTATGTGATTTAAATGTTAACTGTAATTTTATCGCGTAACGTGAAAACGTGTGTATTTACTTTGTAAATTTTGTAGCTTGTAAAGATAATACATATAATTGCTACTACTAGTTTATATGTTTATTATTCTAGTTAAAAACATTTTAAAGGATTGTGTAAAAGCTTAATTTTTATAAAATACAAATTATAAGGGTTAAAAGGGTAATTATGGATTATTAAATAAAATAAAATCAAAACTCTAACCCTAATCACTCTTTCGGCCGCGACACCTTCAAACACACACACACTTCGGTTTTCATCAAGAACAAGCAATTCCATTCGATTTTGGACCGATTTCAAGCATCACAACAAGTTAGAATCATCAATTGCAAGCCATTACACGTTTAAAGGTTAGATTTTTACATGTTTTTGATGGTTTTTCATGGTGGCCGAACCCTAGTTTGAAAATCTGCAATTGAACGTTAAATTCTTGGTTGTTTGGTGATGTTATGATGTTAGTTAGGTTGTATTGATGCTAGTTAACGTTGATTATGCAAGAAAGTTTGGATTTTGGTTGTTTGTTCATATGATCATCTTTGGCCGAGAGTTTGAGGCGATTTTGGATCAAATTGGATGTTGAATGTTGGTTGTTTGATGTTGTAATGATGCTAGTTAGGTTGTATGCATATTGGTTAACGTCGATTTTGCAAGAAAGCTATGATTTTGATACGTTGTTCATAGGTTACTAATAATAGTAACTTTATTTTGCATGAATTGATGATTGGATGATGTATGAATGTTATGGATGTGTTTGTGATGATGATTAGATGCTAAGTTGATGATATGAACAATTGAAAATCAAGAAGATGTGTTATGTTCATACATTGCTAAAAATAGTAACTTGTGGTGTTGAATGTTGATGAATCATGATGATTAGGTGTTGTTGATCATGTTTAGATGTTGTCATGGACTTGAATTGGTATATAATTGATGAATTCATGAATGTAGTGTGAGTTTGATGAATTTGGGATGAACTTTCCCAAAAGGGAAACTTTAATTGTGCAAATCCTTGAATTGGATGATTTGAGCATGTTTGGGATATTAGGACCATGCTAGTGTGTTCATGGATGGTTTCTAAGGTGATGAAATGTGTTGTTTAGGTTATAGGGATGTTGATTTGGTTTGTTACCTGTTTTGGCCTGTTGTGATTCGCATGACTTATGTGATATCTTGTTGCATGATGATCTAGGTAGTACATGTGGTTAATGAAGTGCTATATGTAATCAAGTTGTATGTGAACATGTATGACATGCTGTTGTGTTAGTATTAACGAGTTATCACCTATAATGTCACCAACGGGTTAAACGGGTCAACTGGGTCAAATGTGTCTTGTCTTTCTAAAACCTTGAGTCTCTTGGTTTGTAGAGCACTTAGGGTTTCATGTTGATTTTGTGTACACGTGCTTATGTACTCTTGTATTCTAGGTGACCTTTGAAGGTTGTCTTTCCCTCTTTCTTTCAAGTTAAGCTCTAAGTTAATTCTTGCGCGCATCAGGTGAGTTCTTGCCCCACTCATTTTACATAATCTCTTTTGGGGGAGATAGCATACTGTTGATCACAAACGCTTTTATATATGAGTGTGTATAATATTGATATAGTGCTGTTTACCATGGAAAAGTCCTCACACTTTCGGATTGTTAATATTGACTAGCGGGGAAATTTTGGGTAGTACTACTGGGTCTGACGAGCCCACCTGTGCGACTCGAGGTCAAACGGGTGCAATTTTGTCCTAACATATATTCGTCACGACCTGGTAAGTCGTGACAGGAGGCAACAAACGTAACGCAGTCAGCTTCGATCGCGAAATCACTATGATTAATATTTTTATGTTAATAGACTAGCTATCTATTGCAATACACTACTTATGCTCTGGAAACTGTTGATTGGTTTATATTTTAACGCAAACTCTTGAACTCACCAACCATGTGTTGACTTGTTTAGTATGCTATTCTCAGGTTAGGGTTGCCAGTTGCCTAGGAGCACGCACACCAGCATCGTTGAGTTGCCTACATTTGTTTGTTTACAAATTTGGGATTATTTTCATATTAAACATTTGTGTTTGGGGCGCGTATGTTTTGCGCATTCTCTTTACATACTACTTGTTTTGGGTTTTCTGTTTTAAAAACGCTTCCGCAGTATTTTAAACGTTAACTCTGGTTTTGTTTATTAATCATATAGAGTCGTTCTTGGTAACTAATGACTGAGATCCTGGTATGTCACGCGCCTCGCGATAAAACCCCGCTCGTGGATTTTGAGGGTGTGACAATGTTCCCTTTCTTGAGGGCTCTAAGTAGGATATGCTCTTGAGGAATGAACACGCCGAGCTCGAGAACAATGCTCTCATGCTCAGTGAAGAGCATGTTATGTCATGTTATGTCTCTAATCATAAAATTGGGATACACTCAAGAGATTATACCCAAGCTCCTTAACATAGTTTACCTTCTTAATGTTGAGCTTACCATTTGTGACTCTGCCCCTTCCTGTGATGTAACCACCTGATTCTCCTCTAAAAGCAACTAGCCCTCCATCAATTATCTTAAAGTTCTGAAGCAAAGAGCCATTGTCTGTCATGTGCTTGGAACAGCCACTATCAATGATCCATACATTTCCCTTGGTCTTTAGTTGTTCCTACACAGAAAAAGATGGTCAGGTACATTTGGAAACCCATGCCTTGTTAGTCTTAGGCTCATCAATAAGAACTAAAGATAATTCAACAATTATAGATCCTATATTCAAGCTTTGAGGTTCTTTGATTGTTGTTGATGAAGAAACTTCAGTCACATGGTTTTTCTTCATCTTCCAAAGCATCTTTAGAAGAACAGACTTGACCTTCAAGACTTCAAAAGTTTTGACAACTTTGGAAGTTTTGGAGATTGAAACTTCGAAAGCTTTTGTATCCATTGCAGTAGACTTCAGTGCTTCGAAAGCATTCCTTTCTTTCGAGACCAAATTTTCTTCCAAAGGTAATTTTCCACCTATCTTCTTCTTGGTCACCTTGGAGCTTTCCTGGAAAAGTGATTTTTCTTCCGAAGCTATCTTCTTCTTCTTCCTCTCAGAAGTCTTCTTTTTCTTCCTCTCATAAGTCTTCTTCTTTTTCATGTGAGTCACACTCTTGGGATTGTAGATGCAATCCTTAGCAAAATGAGTTGCTCCACTACACATGATGCATTCAACTAGCATACTAGAAGGTTGAGCTTGATGTCTTTCCACTTCCTTTTTAGAGTATTTCATGACATACTACTTCCGTCTGCTTCTCGGATAACCAATCCATGCCCACAACCACATCAAAACTCCCAAGGGTAACATGCATAAGGTCAATGTCAAAAATGTGTCCGACCAGTTCTATCTTATAGTCTTTGTGAATGTGCGTGATATGAATTTTCTTACCATCAGCTAATTCTACGGTATACGTGGATTCCAAGGTAGAAGGCATATCATTCAAAAGACTACTCAACTTAGTGGAAATAAAGCTCCTATCAGCTCCAGTATCAAATAGTACAGTAGCATATCGACCATGAACATGAAATTTACCAGTAACAATAGTAGGATCTTTTAGGGCCTCACCTGAGCCAATGACAAAAGCTCTTCCCTTGGCTCCACCATTGTTTCTAACATTGTTATCTCTATTTCCTGTGTTGTTGTTATTTCTGCCATTTCCATTACCATTGCCATTCTTCTTTAATTGAGGGTAGTTCCTCTTGTAATGCCCTTCCTTTCCACACTCAAAGCAACCTTTTGGTGTTTCCTACGTTTATTGTGGCTTTCTCATCAATTCGCCCATGACAGTCTTTCGCTACGTGCCCTAGCTTCCTACAACACTGACACTTAAAGTTGTCACACCAACTAGTGTGATAATAGTTGTATCGGTTACACTTTGGGTGCTTCCCCACGTATCCACCTTGTCCTTGAGCAGCTGAGGAAGTTTGATTGTAGTTCCAGTTGTTGTCGAAATTCCTCGGTTGCTGTTGATGCTGTTGCTGTTGCTGGTTGCTGGAATACGAGCCCTTATTGCAAGTGTTTTCCCACTTATGTTTGGGTAGCTTTCCTTGTTCCATCGCTTGGTCGGTCAGCCTGTGGGCTAACCGATTAGCCAGTTGTATGATAGCAGGGTTAGAGGCTGTCACCATACTCTGAATTTCAGGAACCAAACCATGTAAGTACAGCTCAATCCTCTTATGCATCTCATTCACCATCCCCGGGCACAAGGTTGCAAACTCATGAGGCCTCGTAGTGTAGGCCTCGATCTGGGATCCCTCCTTTTTAACTGCCAGAACTCAGCCTCCAACTTCTGGACTTCATCCGGTTCTTCCTCCGGATCTTCTTCTACTTCCTCCTCAGGTACCTCCTCTGGTACCTCCTGTGGCTCAAGCTTGTCTTCCAACTTATGTATACGAACTATAGCCTCGTGAAGCTGATTGCGCATTGCGTTCAGGGTAGCCGTCGACTCAGCAACCTGTCCACGCAAAGCCTGGATCTCTATTGTCTGACCATCCTGGTGTCGTTGCATATCAAGCCATGAGTCCTCCATCTCCTCGTACACTCTACTGTCGCTCCTATTGTGTGTTCAACCTTTTAAATTTTGCCTCGACATTTCGTTGCAGTCGATCGTGTAAGGCCACCACAACGGCGATAGCTCTATAAGGGGTGCAATGTAAAGGGTATAATATGGAATCTCTAGTCATGGTGGGGATCAGATATGGAACACACTCCTTTTCTAGCATCCTGATCAGTGTAGTACGATACCAGTCCCAGTTGTAAGGATTAGTCATGTCCCGCTCAATCACAGGCTCGCCCGTAATATATGCATCAAATATGAACATAGTGGGTCGAGAACCATAACTCGTAGACGATGAAGGAATACTAGTAACCTCGGGTTCCTTTCCCGACACATGTCAAACAGGGGATGAAGAAGATGATGATGCCATACTGCAGTGTACGTAGTGTGTATGCCAATGAATATACAGTAAGAGAATAAGTAACGAGTAAATAACTATCTGTGTGTGGTTATAGACTAGTGTGTATGAAACCTAGTTCCGTTTAACCAATGGCTCTGATTCCATCTGTAACAACCCACATAAACCATACCAAGATATTGTCCGCTTCACCCCCGAAGGGTTTCCCATCCAGAAACTCACGGTTTTGTTTTCACTCGACGAGTTGCTCGCCCAGGTAAAACAAGTATTGGTAGAGGAGGTTTCTAGCCCCTTATAAGGATGGTTTCATTCTCCGCCTCGACTGATATGTGAATTACATCTCCACCCCCCTTATAGAGCCCAGCGTCCTTGCTAGTACATCGGTCCGGTAACCCGGCTCCGATACCAATCTGTCACACCAAATTCCATGTGCGGGGTTTTATCACGAGGCATGTGAACAAACCAGGATCTAAGTCATTAGTTACTGAGAATGACACTATATGAAACATTTAAAACAAACCAGAGTTTATAACTTCAAAATTATGCGGGAGCGTTTAATAAATAAGTCAAGCCCAAAGTAATGAAATGTAAAATACGCAAACACGCGCCAAACCACTATTTAAAACAAAATATATATTGAATCCCAAATGCAAAACAATGTTTGTCCCAATGCATGCTGACACATGAGTCTCCTAGGCACTGCTGCTAACCTCGACCTGAGAATAGCATACTAAAAGAGTCAACACAACGGTTGGTGAGTTCAAGAGTTTCCGTTTAACATAAGCGGTAATAGTTGTAAAGCATAAGAAGTTCATTGAAACAGATCGCTAGTCTATATTCCTGAGTAATAACCATAGCGACTTCATGATCGAAGCTGACTGTGTTTCGTTTGTTTGCCTCCTATCATGACATACCAGGTCGTGACGATGGTTGTGTTAGGAATATATTGTACCCGTTTGACCTCAAGTCGCATGCGTGGGGCTTGTCAGACCCCGTAGTACTACCCAAAATTTCCCGCTTGTTACCATTATTAATAATCCAAAACTATGAGGGCTTTCAAGGTATATCACACTATGTTACACTATACATAACTTACAATAATAAAGCGTTAGTAAAAGAGTATGCTATCTCCCCCAAAAAGTGAGTGTTTAAAAGTAGGGAATGAACTCACCTGGTGCTTCAACAGTAGAATAATGCAAGCTACAAAGGAATGGAAAGACAACCCGTCAAAGGTCACCTAGAACACGTGGGTTTGTAAGTACACAAGACCATAATGGCTTAACAGATCCTAAGTGCTAAAGTAACACGTTGACCCAAGTGACATGGTAAAAAGTAAAACATTTTGACCTAGTTGTTTGACCAGTTGGTGACATGTCAAGTTAGATTCTTGTTTGGCCAAGTACAATAATTCATAAATCATCATACCATCACCAACTAGCATACAAGTTATTCACATAAGCCACGTTACAACTCTTAAGTCTCATCATGCTCTTCATGCTAACTTAGGTTATCATAAAGCACGCAAACCAATTCATCATACTAAACAGGTTCACAATTAGATTCCTCTACATTTTACACATTGTGTTTAGTCACTCACCACGTGTCATGTGAAGCCACTCGCCACTACACACCTTAAACCCTGCCAATCCTACAAAGTAGGGGCCTCAGATTCGCACGAGTGTATGATACCCATCATCACATACCCAAATGAAATTCATACAAGCCATTAATCAACTTTATAATATTCAATTACTATATTGCATCATAACCCATAAACTTGTACATAATGCAATACTTACACATTTTCCAAGAACATCTATATTTTCCCATAGATTCATCAACTAACCATATGACCCAGTTATCATAATCACATTGTACATCATCCATGATCACTCTAGCATGCTCCTAACATCCTAATCATGGTTAAATCACAACATCCCATGCTTCATATAAATTAAGTTTTCCCTTTAGGAAAGTGATATCCAAAATCTATGTTTTCATCAATTTTAATCCCAAATTCATCAATAACATTCCTAATCTAGTTCATAACAATCATAACAACCCATCTAACATGCACTAATCATCAAAACATGAATTCCTATGAAGAAAAGTTTCTACTTTAGGCAATGTATGAACTATATGATCAAACCATGTAATTCTTGCATAGTCATCATAACCCAACATTCATACAACATAACTATCAACACATCATCGTCAAACAATCATCAATTTCGACTTTCCTTCACTAATTTAGAATTAGGGTTCTTCAAGTGACAAAAACCATGAAAATAATCAAAATATAACCTTTTAATCATGTAGTAATCAAGAATTGAACTTGCTAACGTGTTGTAATGATCATATCCAAGCAAAATCAAGTACTCTTGATGCTAGAACTTGAAATTGCAAAAGGATAGGATGCTTGGGAGTGTTCGGCCAACTAGAGGGGTATGGGAAGGGATTAGGGTTTAAATTTTGTAAATTTTAAGTTTAGTGGTAATTACACAATAACCCTCCCTTGTTAATCTTTTATAAAAACTAATCTGTTTTTCACTTTTTAATTAGTTTTTAACTACGAAACACAAGTATTAATAATCCATAATAATAATCATATATATTTTCAACTAACAACAAAACACATGAATCAACTATCACACGTCGTCACATTACAAAGTAAAATTCACAGTATATATATAAAATTCATAAATCACATAATCACAAATTAATAATCAAAATTATTAATTAAGTTATTACTTGTTTCACAAGGTTAATTATTATTAAGTCACCAATGCCCAACGACAACTTGTGTATGCTCACGACACGTGTATCTAAGACTTAACGAGACTAACGGTGTTTGGTAGCAGAAAATTGCTGGATGTCATAAAAAAGTTGTTGAACTCTCGTCCTTATAGTTGGAACAATAACCATACATCCATTAAGAGAACCAAGAATCTCTTCATCTTTCATTTAGTTATTTGATATCCACTATGAAATCCCATGATATGGATGAAAATCTTACACTAAAGCTATACCACTCTATGACAACATAGCTAGAAATCCCCATTACTATATGAGCTACACATAGATGTGTTAGCATCCTAATGTTCATAGCATCACTAAAGCTCAAGAACAACATGTATAGTATTTACCTCAATAAGTTCAAATGCCTTATGCATCTATTACTCAAGCTCTACTAGTTTAGCAAGCATATGTTGCTAAGTAGACTTCTTCACTACCAAAGAAGACTATCTAAATAGCTGAAGAACATCTAGTGCTATTCACTACATTTATGTCTAGTTATGAAGCGTTTATAGTTGGTCGTTAATCTGCTCCTACTATCCTGATTGATGACTTACAACTAGTTAATTCGAATGGCATTGAAGAAAATGATATTAAGTATCAAATGGCCATGAAATTATATTTAACTAATAACTTTGTCCAGAGAATTAGAAAGAAAGTTTTCAGGATAAATAACAATAGTAAAATTGGTTTTGACAAATCATCACTAAGATGTTTTAAGTGTGACAAATCCGGTCACTTTGGTCGGGAATGTAGTGAAACAAAAGTGACATATGCAGAAGGAAATAAAAACATGGTTACTATTCATGTTGAAATTAAATAAAAAGATGCTTTATCATCTATAAAACAAGGCCATGGTTACTCTGGTGACTACGATTGGCCAGATCAAACGTAGATATATGAAATGAAAGTTAGTACAACTCTATTTACTCAAGTGGAGAAAGAAAATCCAAAACAAGAATATGATGATTTGCTGGCAGAATTTGTTTCAAAAAAGTTGCTTGCAAGTTTATTTTTGTGTGAGAATGAGACTGTTCAGGATAGTCATGTAAGTAAGAATGTTCATGTAAAGTGTATTTCTAAAGAAGCTATTGATGAGGTTGCTACAGTTGATCATGATTATGAGATTGTTACTAAAGATGTTAGAGTTTCTATAATTGATTTTTTGGTTGTGCAAGTTATTGATGCCTTAAATATTGATAATTATAAGATTAAGATTTATGGAGATTCAGTTTCTAGGTAGAAAAGTTTAAGGAGAATGTTTAGTTGGAAGTTAACATTGATGAAGGTTTTGATGTTGTTTCCAAAATTTCTAAAGAAGGCTTAGAGGGTCTCAATGATGTTGAAACATTAGAGCATTAAAGTGGGGTTGATGAATCAAGATTGTTATGGAAAACCACAAGAGTAAAGAGGTTGCAAAGTTGTTAATAAGATGAAATCTTATCTGAACACACACAAAGCTTTCATGATTAAGGTGACAAAAGAAACGGATAATGGGTATGATTCTCACGAATGTTACTTATATGGATATGATTTTCACGAGTGTTACTTATATGGATGAGTACAAGCAGCCCAAGTCCACTATGGCTTGGTTCCACAAACGTAATTAATTATTTAATGTGTACGAGGACAACTTTGGAGGACAATTGACAACTTATGGCACATAGATAATGGGTTCTCTCAAAAAATGACAGGGAATATCACATTGTTACATAACGTTCAATCTTCAAACGGTGGATATGTGTTATTTCATGGAGATAAATGTGGGAAAGTGGCCATGAAAGGAATAATGTGGAATGGTTTGTTGGCTTTTAAAGATGTGATCTATGTAGTGGACTTGAAGCACAACTTATTAAATGTAATAAATATTTATGATAAGAACTTTTCAACTCATTTGACATCTAAGGAGTATGTAACATGTAAGTTGGGGTTTTTGGTACCCGATGATTGGATTCTATTAAGGACTCCACGAGACAACACATATCTTCTCAATATGAACAATTTGTGCACTTTGGTAACAACATCATGTTTCTTATCAAATGGATCATAAAGTGATTCCATCTTGTGGTCCTCGTCTAGGGCATGTCAACCTTAAGTCAATGAAACTTATCAAAGGGAATCATGTTTTTGACTTTAGAAAGAATTTAATATTATTGAACATTACCTATCGTGTTCCAAGGGTAAGCATTTCAAACTTCCTCACAAATTCACTTTTGATTTTTTTGGTTGTGACTAACAATTTCTCTATATTTTATTGGGTGTTATTTTTAGCAACATAGGATGAAACCTCTTATTTGATGATAAAATGGTATGACACTAGAAGGAATTGCATGAAAATTTGTGCTGCTAGAACTCAATAATAGAATGCATGTTGTAGAAAGACGCAAGAGGACTTTGATTGAAACAGGTAGAATAATGATTTCAATGATTTCTTTAGCCAAACTACCATTATTCTTTTGGGCAGAAGACGTTAATACTGCATGTTATGATCAAAATCATTTCTTAGTCAATAAATGATTGAATAAGACTCCATATGAAGTCTTGTAAACATAAACCAAAGGTCGAATTCCTTAAAGCTTTTTGATGTTGTAGCACATTGCTGCATACAAATGAAATGAAATCTACATTTGATGAAAAAGATGAAGAGTGTTATTTTGTTGATTACTTAACAAACAAAGTAGCATATTGTGTTTATAACAAAAAGACCAAACAAATTACTGAGTCCTTTAATATTGATTGGCATGTCACTAACAAAACAAATTGTAAGGCCCTGATCCCGGGAAACCCCACAGTTGGTCATTCATAGCACATTACTGTAAGGCCCCGTTCCCGGGAACCCCATAGTTGGTCAATCACAACCTCATTTATATCAAAACATATTAAGATTTATTAACTTAATAAAATATTGCAGTGGAATAATTCATCAAAAAACCATTTCATGCTTTAATAAACACATTTGCCAAGTAATACATCGTTGTTTAAAGGATTACAAAATGTCACTTAGTTGTATTACAAAACAACATCATTATCATGCATGAAATGGATGCCAGTCTTTGCCCGCCAAGTAGCTTCACCCTCGTGCCATCCTCAGCAACAAGCTACCTGCCAACTGAAAATGCATAAAAAGTCAGCGTTG
The DNA here is from genome assembly GCA_025506505.1 of Flaveria sonorensis. NCBI lineage: Eukaryota > Viridiplantae > Streptophyta > Magnoliopsida > Asterales > Asteraceae > Flaveria > Flaveria sonorensis. The sequence continues at coordinate 45,468,932 of CM046434.1, forward strand.
CTGAGTGAGTTCTAGTTTTATAAGTAAAATACTCTACCTTTAGTAAAAACTTTTCCTTTACTTTTGTTCGTGATCACACAACATACATACATCTTGATAATATCATTACTATCTTTTATCATCGTTCATAATCGTTCATTTCTTACTTTTTCATTATCTTTCACTTCTATCTAGATCCTGTCATAAGTTATACCCCATCATTAGGCATAAAGCCACCTCAGTCTTGGGGTTAAGCGACAAGGATCCCGTTTCCCACGTATGGATCAGTCACCAAGACTGACTCCCCTATGTGTAAACCCTCATGGGTTAGCCAATATCGCACGCTACATTGCACACAGTTGAGCTAACAACTCTTCATTGAGTTGTGAACCTCTTTAAATTTGCTTGCAAGACTTTCATTCATTCGTTATTTTCCACTTTACATTATCTTTAATCTTCCGCTTCGTTTATGATAATACTTTACATATAAGAGCATTAACACACCACGTAAAGTCACGTAATAATACGTAATAAGGAACATCAACAACAGGCCACAAACATGCATAACATAACCCATCAAAACATTCCAGAGCTTAGTCATTAATTTCTATTTACCAAATTTCAGAAAAATTCTAAGGCAACTTAGGCGCATGAGCACTATGTGGGCGCCTGGGCACTATGCAGGCGCACGGACAGTTAGGCGCATGGGAACACTTGGGCGCATGGGGAAAAACTTAGGCGCATGGCAAACACTTAGGCGCATGAGTACTATGCAGGCGCATGAGTACTATGCAGGCGCATGGGTACTTGGGCGTATGGGAAAACTTAGGCGGATGGGCAAACACTTAGCCGTATGGGCAAAAACTTAGGCGCATGGGAACTATGCAGACGTACGAATACTATGCAAGCGCATGGGTACTTTGGCGCATGGGAAACTTAGGCGCATGGGTAGTTTGGGCGTATGGGCACTATGCTAGTTCTAACTTATACTAATTTTAGTTCCCAATCATCATCCTAACATATTCTTAGCCCAAATCTAACATACTAAGCACATAAAACAAGCATACAACCATAAGATTCAGTCAAACATTCACAAACACACATAACCACATAAAACAGGGGAACACATACGGTTTCAACATACTGAGTGTTATAAAAAAAATTTATATGCATTTCCAACCCCAAAACAAGTTTCAAACAGAAAATTTGGGGTTCTACAACTCACCTACAACAGCCTTCGAGTAAAACTCCTCCAAACTCAAGAGCACTTGGATTTCAAACATCTAAACACACCAAAAACACCCAACCAAACACAGAGGAACACATAAGACTCGGTCCACAAGATGAAAATTCAGCTGAAACCAAAGAAAACACACGAAAAACTAACCTTCAAGCCAATTCTTCTTCTTCTCTCTAAAACTAATGGAAGCTCTGCTTTTCTTCTTTTCTACGGTCGAGCAGTTGGTGAGCAGGAAGAGTGGGCGGCCATGCCCACCTTTTAAACATAATTATATTAAAGTTTGCCTCTTGCACAACTTTAGCCCCTTAACTTGGGTTATTTCACCTTCTTTCTTTATACTTCTCTTTTATTTTCTTTTCTCTTCTTTTTTTTTTTAAATATCCAGGCGTTACAAGTCCACTCCCTTATATAGGTTTCATCCCCGAAACCTGTCACTCCTCGAACAATTGTGGATAATGCTGTCTCATCTCTTCCTCCGTCTCCCACGTAGACTCGGATCCCTTCCTGTGCCTCAACTGTACCCGCATCAGTGGAACCACTTTATTCCGTAATCTCTTTTCTTTTCATTCAATGATTTCCACTGGTTGCTCTATGTAATTGAGTCGTTCATCCACTTCAATGTCCTCCAGTGGTACAATCATATCTTCATCAGCTAGTCATTTTCTCAATTGAGATACATGGAATGTTGGATGAATCCCACTTTACTGTAACAACCGAAAATTTACTAAAAGGAAAAGAAAAGAAGAGTAAAACAAAGAAAGAAACATGAAATATCCCAAGTCAAGGGGTTAAAGTTGTGCAAGTGGCAAACTTGCCCATTATGGGATTTAAAGAGGAATGGCAGCCCACTCTTTCTTTTTCAGACTTGGTTCTCGGCTACTTGAGAGAGAGAGAGAGGAGCTACAAACCGAATTCTAGAGAAAGAAGGAGGAAGATCTGCTTGTAGGTGAGATTTTCATGTGTTTCTGCTTGGTTTTCAGTTATGTTCGAGTTGCTAGACTGATTCTAGTGTGTTTCCTTGTGTTTGGCTGCTTGTTTTTGGCTTGTTTAGGTGTTAGAACTCCAGGTTGCTCTCAGGTTTGGAGAAGTCTTACTCGTAAGCTGTTAAGGTGAGTTCTAGATCCCCTCTTTTACATGTTTTCTACGTGTTTTGGGGCTGATATGCATAATAATAGTTGTTTTTCCTAACCAAACTATGAGTTTTACATGGTATACGGTTGTGTTTGAAGTATGTTTGTTTTAAGTGATTTCTACGATGTTGTGATGATGTTTGATATGTTTTAAGCTTGTAACATAATATATCTAAGCTATGTTTAGATTAGGATGATGTTTAGGATTGGAAAAATTCATATGTTGCATCTCAGGTACTTAACAAAGTGTCCGCTGTGGATGTTGGTCATCCGCGGTGGACATTGTGTGTCCGCTGTGGACACTTAGAAATGTAGAACGTCCGCTGTGGACTTACATGTCCGCTGTGGACACTGTCCGATGTGAACCCTAAGAAAAATTGGTACGTCCACTGTCGATGTTGGTTATCCGCTGTGGACTTATTTCATCCGCTGTACACTTTTAGTTATCCGCTGTGGATGTTATTCATCTGCATTGGACAAAGGCCATCCGCATTGGATTATGTTCATCCGTTGTGAACACTTAGTGTTTTACTCATCCGCTGTGGAGCTTGGCTTTCCACTGTAGACTTAGGTTTCCTCTGTAAATACTTAGTACTTTAAGTCATCCGCTGTATATGCTACTCATGCGGAGTGAACACTTAGGATTTTCTGAAATTTTGGGAATAGAATTTAAGTGTTTAGTACTGATGGATAAGGAAGATTATACTTGTTAATGTTTCTAATGTTTGATTCCTTTCTTATGGGCCGCTGTTATGAATAGTTATTATTATTACTGTTTCATGATAGGTGAATTTGTGGTAATGAAAATTTTAAAAGTATTATTCATAATAAGTGGACACAAAGGAATAAAAGAAGGACAGTGAAACTTAATAAATGTTACCCCAGGGCCCTAACAATAGGTGAAAAGCCTTGCAAGCTTTTCCAACGGAGGTTCACGACCATGTTGTCGTTAGCTCAACTGATGTGCGCCTGTTTCAGGCCAAGAAAGGTACATCTGGGGTCTAATCCTTGTTATTAACCAATAAACTAATGGGATCCAAGTTCATGAGCAGGCTTCGTGCATAGCAGTGTGGATCAACTATCGGGGGTTAGGTACCACTTATTAATATGTACCGACAGGGGTTCGGCATTTGTTGCCAACCAACAATATAGGCTCTTGCTTTGTGCAAACCTAGACAATGAAAGTGAAAGATAATGAAAGAAAGAAGGATAAAGAATCCCTTAATGATTGAATTATGTATATTGATGAATGATCACCAGGTGAAGTTTACAAAAAGTATATTTTATATATTATTGAACTAGAACTCATTCAGCAACGTTTACTTTTTATATGCATATCAGTTGGCAGGTAATGTGGTTGCTAAGGGTGGCACGAAGTTGAAGCTACCTGGAAAATAAAGGCTGGCATCCATGACACGCTAAAAAGTTATTTTTGCTTTGAAATGCAACTAGATTTCCTTTTTGTAACTAGCAACAACAATGTATTTCTTGACAAACGTAATCGTCAATGAATGCTATGGTTTTTATTAAATTATTCCGCTGCAAAGTTTTCTTGTTTTGATAAATTTGAATGTGATTTAATATGAAAAGTGCTATGAATGACTAACTGTGGGGTTCCCGGGAATGGGGCCTTACAAGTTGGTATCAGAGCCAAAGTTTAAGAGAATTGGGTAACTTATTTTCAAAACCTAAACTTAAAATGAGAATGGGACCAAATGGAGGGATGCCAGCCCAAGTAGCTACATGCCATCAGGTAATTTTTTTTAAAGTTAACCGGTATTACATGCGTATGCTATTTGATTTATGTGCTTAGTAGATTTGGATACTGATGTAGTCTGGATAGCGAATGCTTGGGGGATGAAGAGTAAAGCAAATGGCTAATCACAACTGGCCACTGTAATTAGGGACTTACTAAACTTGACATAATCTGAGCTATTAACTTGAATGAGTGCATTGGTGTTTGAATCTTATAGTGTTTAGAGGATGGCTGGTGGTCGATCTTTAGGGGCTTCTAGAGGTGGAAGTCACGGTGGACGTGGTGTTGGACCACGTGTCACGAGGAACGGGGCTAGCACTGTTGAAGCGGCTCCTCAAGAGCCCGAGTTTCATCACCATGGAGGTGGGGATGAGAGCGTTAACCTGATGACCATAGTGAAGGAGGCTGTAGCCGAGGGAGTACACCAAGTCATGCACACGATTTTGCCGTCTTTGGTGACTGGGGTCATTAGGGCTGTAATGGAAGATAAGAGGATGGGGAGATTTGGAGTAGAAAACGTGCTGGTAGTGGCGGTTTCCCTCCCAAGGGCAAAAAGGAAAAGTTAGAGGATCGCAATATTGCTGTAACTAAGATAAGGGTGGAGGTGTACAAGAAGTGTGGGAAGGAGGGCCACATGACAAGAGATTATCACGTGATGAAGTTATGTGGTAAGTGTGGTAGAGGCCACGTGGAGGAGTGTAGGTGGGGATCGAATCTTTGCTTTAAATGTGGAAAGGAGGGTCACATGGCGCGAGATTGTAGATGAGTGAAGTGCTACAACTATGGCAAGAGGGGCCATATGAGCAAGGACTGCAAGAATCCAAGGGCGGAGAGCTCCGTGGCAATGTAGGGGATCGAGAAAGAGAAGGAGGGATAGAAAGCCAAAGTCAGGGCACTGACTATGACCCGGGAGGAGGCTACGGTGGACCCAGACTCAGTGTCAGGTACATTTTTAGTAAACCGAACTTGTGCCTCTATGATTTTCTTTCTGGTGCTAGTAGGTGTTTTGTTTTGCTACCTTCTGTGATAAGTTGCCCACTAGGAGTAGGAAGATTGGTGAGCCTTTCGATGTAGAAACTGCCATTGGTAAGTCAATCAGGATTTCTTTTATGGTAGAAAACTGTGACATAGAGTTGAAAGGCCATAGGTTCTCTGCTAGATTGTTCGTGATGCCCTTAGACAAATTGATGTAGTCCTAGGGATGGACTGGCTAGCGGCCTGTGAGGCAAACTTCGTGTGTCGCAAGAAGATGATTCGATTGACAGCACCCAATGGGAGTTCAATGACGATTTATGGCGATAGAGTTAGTACAATCTCGAAAGTAATTCGGATGGTTGTGGTGGAGAAGTGTACGAGACGTGGAAGTGGTGCCTATCTAGCCTACGTGAAAAATGTGGATGCGTTAGTACCACTTGTCCAACGTACCGGTCGTGTGTGACTTCCCAGACGTATTCCCGAAGGATCTACCAGGTGTGCCACCGGACCACGAGATCGAGTTCCAGATTGATTTGATGCTCGGTGCCCAACCTGTTGCCAAGGCAGCATATCGACTAGCTCCCTCCAAGATGAAGGAACTGATGGTCCAGTGGTAAGAGTTGCTGGATAATGGGTTCATCCGACCAAGTATCTCTCCCTGGGGTGCTCCGGTCTTGTTTGCAAAGAAGAAGGATGGTAGCATGAGGGTGTGCATCGACTACCATAAGATGGATAAACTGACTGTGAAGAATCGGTATCCGTTACCAAGGATTGATGACCTGTTTGATCAGCTTCAAGGTGCCAGTTGGTTCTCGGGGATAGATCTCTGATTTGTTTACCACCAACTGAAGGTGAGGGAGCAAGGTATTCCAAAAACAACATTTTGTATCTGTTACGGACACTACGAGTTTCTTGTTATGTCTTTCGGTTTAACCAACACGCCAACTACGTTTATGGATTTGATGAATCCGGTGTGCCGGCCGATGTTGGATAAATTAGTGACTGTGTTCATCGATGATATCTTGATTTATTCGAGGAGTGAAGAAGAGCATGCTGGTTACATTCGTGAGGTATTAGAGACGCTTAGAAGAGAAAAGCTGTAGCTAAGTTCTCCAAATGCGCGTTTTGTTTGCGGAAAGTTTAGTTTTTGGGATTTGGTTAATTCTGAAGGGATTATGGTGGACCCAGCAAAGGTGGAGGCGGTTATACAATGGAAGACTCCAAAGACGCCATTTGAGATCCGTAGTTTCTTGGGTTTGGCGGGCTACTACAGAAGGTTCATCCAAGACTTCTCCAAGATAGCTTCACCATTGACTAAGTTAACCCGTAAGGATGAGAAGGTTATATGGGTGATAGTTGACCGCCTGATAAAGAGTGCTCACTTTCTACCGATCCGCGAGATGTATTTATCTGAGAGATTGGTGGATCTGTTCATCAAAGAGATTATGACTCGTTATGGTGTACCGGTGTCTATAGTGTATAACCGTGACACTCGGTTTACATCTAAGTTTTAGAAGCGATTCCACGAATGCGACTGGGATGAAGCTACATATCAAAATGGCTTATCATCCCCAGATGGATGGTCAGTCAAAAAGTACGCTTCAGATGTTGGAGGATATGCTACGAGCATACGTCATCGACCTTGGTGGAAGTTGGGGCAAACCCTTACCGAGAGCCGAGCTCTCATATAACAACAGAGATCCTGCCAGCGTTGGTATACCTCCTTACTGGATGCTATATGATAGGGAGTGTAGAACTCCCATATGTTGGGGTGACTTCGGGCAGAAGGAGCTGGAAAGCATTGAGGTGATCGAGGCTACGACCCGAAAGTTGGAGAAGATCAACGCCTTTATGGAAGCAGCAAAGGACAGACAGAAGTCGTATGTCAGCAAGAGACATGGACCGATCGAATTCAAGCTAGGCGATAGAGTTATATGGAAGGTTGTGCCTTGGAAAGGGATCATCTGGTTCAGGAAGCAAGGAAAGCTAAGCCCGAAGTATATAACGCCTGTCCAAATCATTGCTCGAGTTGGAGATATGGCTTACTAGTTAGAGCTACACGATGAGTTAAGTGGAATTTATCTGAAATCCCATGTATCTCAATTGAGAAAGTGCTTAGCCGATGAGGATATGATTGTGCCATTAGAGGATATTGAGGTAGATGAATGGCTTAACCATATGGAGCAGCCAGTGGTCGTCATTGACAAAAAAGAGAAGAGGCTGCGAAATAAAGTGGATTCCACTGGTGCAAATACAGGGGAGGCAAAGGAAAGGATCTAGGTCTACGTGGGAAACTGACAAAGAGTTGAGCAGCATCACCCACAGCTGATCGAGGAGTGATAGGTTTCGGGGACGAAACCTTTATAAGGGGGGTGGACTTGTAACACCCGGAAATTTACTAAAAGGAAAAGAAAAGAAGAGTAAAAAAAAAAGAAAGAAAGGTGAAATATCCCAAGTCAAGAGGTTAAAGTTGTGCAAGTGGAAAACTTGCCCATTATGGGATTTAAAAGAGGAATGGCAGCCGACTCTTTCCTTTTCAGACTTGGTTCTCGGCTGCTTAAGAGAGAGAGAGGAGCTGCAAACTGAATTCTAGAGAAAGAAGGAGGAAGATCTGCTTGTAGGTGAGGTTTTCGCGTGTTTCTGCTCAGTTTTCAACTGTGTTTGAGTTCCTGGACTGATTTCATGTGTTTCCTTGTGTTTGGCTGCTTGTTTTTGGCTTGTTTAGGTGTTAGAACTCCAGGTTGCTCTTGGGTTGGAGAAGTCATACTCGTAAGCTGTTAAGGTGACTTCTGGATCCCTCTTTTACATGTTTTCTAATTGTTTTGGGGCTGATATGCATAATAACAGCTGTTTTTCCTAACCAAACTATGAGTTTTACATGGTATATGGTTGTGTTTGAAGGATGTTGTTTTAAGTGATTTCTACGATGTTGTGATGATGTTTGATATGTTTTAAGCTTGTAACATGATAGATCTAAGCTAAGTTCAGATTAGGATGATGTTAGGATCAGTGATCTAAGTTTGATCAATTAGAGTTGAATCACAGCGGAATTAGAGCAAGATACGTCCTCTGTGGATGTTGGTATCCTTTGTGAACTTATTTCATCCGCTGTACACTTTTAGTTAACCGCTATGGATGTATTCATCTGCATTGGACTATGGCCATCCGGATTGGATTATGTTCATCCGTTAGGAACACATAGTGTTTTACTCATCCGCTGTGGACCTTGGCTGTCCGCTGTAGACTTAGGTTGTCCGCTATGAATACTTAGTACTTTAAGTCATCCGCTGTATATGCTACTCATGCGCTATGAACACTTAGGATTTTCTGAAATTTTGGGAATAGAATTTAAGTGTTTACTACTGATGGATAAGAAAGATTATGCTTGTTAATGTTTCTAATGTTTGATTCCCTTCTTATGGGCTGCTTGTTATGAATAATATTATTATTACTGTTTCATGATATGTGAATTTATGGTAATGAAAATTTTAAAAGTATTATTCATAATAGTGGACACAAGGAATAAAGAAGGATAGTTAAACTTAATAAATGTTACCTAGGGCCCTAACAATAGGTGAAAAGCCTTGCAAGCTTTTCCAACAGAGGTTTCACGACCATGTTGTCGTTAGCGTCAGCAACTGATGTGGGGCGGCTTTTTCAGCCCAAGATTACATCTGGGGTCTAATCCTTGTGATTGAACGAATAAACTAATGGTATCCAAGTTCATGGGCAAGCTTTGTGCCTAGCAGTTGTGGATCAACTGTCGGGGGTAGCTACCACTTATTAATATGTACCAACAGGGGTTCGGCATTTGTTGCCAACCAACAATATAGGCTCTTGCTTGTGCCAACCTAGACAATGAAAGTAAAGATAATGAAAGAAAGAAAGATAAAGAATCCCTTAATGATTTAATTATGTATATTGATGAATGATCACCAGGTGAAGTTTACCAAAGTAATTTTATATATTATTGAACTATAACTCACTTAGCAACGCTGACTTTTTATATGCATATCAGTTGGCAGGTAATGTGGTTGTTGAGGGTGGCACGGTGTTGAAGCTACTCGGCAAATAAAGGTTAGCATCCATGACACGCTGAAAAGTTATTTTTGTTTTGAAATGCAACTAGATGTCCTTTTTGTAACTAGCAACAACAATCTATTTCTTGACAAAGTATGATCAATGAATGCCATGGTTTTTATTAAATTATTCTGCTACAAAGTTTTCTTGTTTTGATAAATCTAGATATGTTTTATTATGAAAAGTGCTATGAATGACCAACTGTGGGGTTCCCGGGAATGGGGCCTTACATTAACTCATCCGGTAGCTCCAACTTATAGGCCACCTCTCCTACTCGAGCAATGATTCGAAAAGGTCCTATATATCTCGGGCTTAGCTTACCCTGCTTTCTGAACCGAATGATCCCCTTCTAAGGTGAAAAATTCAACATAACTTTATTACCCTCCTTGAATTCACTCAGTCTATGCGCCTCTTGTCAGCATACGACTTTTGCCTATCTTTTCCGCCTTCATAATGGCCATGATCTTCTCCCACTTTTCAGTCGTAGGCTCGATCACTTCAACGCTCCCAACTCCTTCTGTCTGTGTCACCCCCATACGGGCGTTTAACACTTCTTATCGTTATAGCAGCTCATATGGTGGCATACCAATGCTAGCATGATAACTGTTGTTGTATGAAATTCAGCTAACGGTAAGTGTTCGTCCCAACTTACTTCGAAATCAATGACACACGCTCGAAGCATATCCTCAAGCATCTGTATAGTTCTCTCTGACTGACCATCCGTCTGAGGATGAAAGTCTACTGATGTGCAACCTCGTCCCCATCGCGCCATGAAATCTCTTTCAAAACTTAGATGTAAACCGAGTGTCACGGTCAGACATGATAGACACCGGTACACCATGACGCGTCACAATCTCTTTGATGAAGATCCGCCAACCTGTCAGATGAATTTGTCTCATGGATTGGTAGAAAGTGAGCACTCTTCGACAAACGGTCAACTATCACCCATATAGCATCGTACCCCCTTGCCACATGGTAACTTCGTATTGAAGGCCATGGTGATGTGCTCCCACTTCCACTCGGGAATAACCAAAGGTTAGATCTTCCCGTATGGCTTCTGATGCTTAGCCTTCACTTGCAAGCAAGTAAGGCACTTGCTCACATACTCCGATATATCGTGCTTCATACCCGGCTACCAGTAATCTTTCTTCATATCATGATACATCTTTGTAGCATCGGGATGAATAGAGTATCGAGTCTTATTAGCTTCATCCATGATTTTCCCCCGACTAGACCTCTCATCCTTTCGAAGTTAAGGAGCTCTTCTTTCAATGCCTCATCTTGGAACCCTTGACTGTGTCATTACATCGGAGGTCATCACTAACTTGTAAGCTTTCACCCTGATTGGCTCAGGTCTCTCTTTTTCGGCTAACGGCATCCGCCCACTACGTTGGCCTTGCCGGGATGGTAGTGGATCTCACAATCATAATCCTTGATCAACTCTCACCACCTCCTTTGCCTCATATTAAGGTCCTTCTGCTTGAAGAAATACTTCAAGCTCTTTTGGTTAGTGAAGATAGTGCACTTCATCCGTACAAGTTGTGCCTCCAAATCTTCAATGCAAAGACCACAACCGCTAGCTCTAAGTCATGAGTAGGGGTAATTAGCCCATGGATTTTCAATTGTCAGGACGCATAGGTTATAACCTTACCTGTTGCATGAGCTTGAAACCCAATCATAAATAAGAAGCATCTGAATAGACCACCAAGTCTTCATTCCCTTCGGGTAACGTCAAGACAGGAGCTTGAGTCAATCTTGTCTTTAACTCCTCAAAAGCGTTCTCCTATTCTAGACCCCATACAATCTTCACATCCTTGCGGGTCAGCTTGGTCAATGGTGTGGCTATCTTAGAAAACTCTTGAATAAATCTCCTGTAATAGCCGTTAAACCAAGGAAACTACAAAATATGGATGGCGTCTTTGGAGTCTTCTATTGCATCACCGCCTCCACCTTTGCCAGGTGTACCATGATCCCATCGGAATTTACCACATGACCCTAAAACTGAACCTCACGCAACCAGAAAGCGCACTTGGAGAACTTAGCATACAACTTCTCTCTTCTAAGTGTCTCCAATACCTCATGAATGTGACTGGCATGCTCTTCTTTGCTCTTCGAATATAATTAGGATATCATCGATAAACAAAATCACTGATTTATCCAACATCGGCCGACACACCCAGTTCATCAAATCCATAAAGACAGCTGGCGCATTAGTTAGACCAAAAGACATAACGAGAAACTCATAGTGTCCATAACGCGTGCGAAAAGCTATTTAGGTATATATGCTCCTTCACCTCAACAGATGGTAACCTGGTAAAAGATCTATTCTCGAAAACTAACTAGCACCTTGGAGCTGATAAATAAGTCATCAATTTTGGGTAGTGGATATCGGTTCTTTGCCGTCAACTTGTTTAACTCAAGGTAGTTGATGCACATCCTCATACTACCGTCCTTCTTCTTTACAGACATACCCGGAGCACCCCAGGGAGAGATACTCGGTCGAATGAACCCTTTGTCCAACACCTCTTGCAACTAAACCATCAGTTACTTCATCCAGATGGAGGCAATCGATACGGTGCCTTGGCAACAGGTTGAGCACCAGGTATCAAGTCGATATGGAACTCGATCTCGTGGTCCGGTGGCATACCTGGTAAATCTTCTGGGAACACTTCTGGAAAGTCACACACAATTGGTACGTCGGAAAATTGTGGTACTGACGCATCCACATCCTTCACATAAGCCAGATAGGCACTACATCCACGTTTCATGCACTTCTCTGCCACCACCATCGAAATCACCTTCGAAACCGTAGTAACTTGATCACCGTAGATCGTCACCGAACTCCCATCAGGCGCAGTCAATCGGATCATCTTCTTGCGACGCATAATATTTGCCTCATAGGTTGCTAACCAATCCATCCCTAGAACCACATCGAATCCGCCTAGGGGCATCACGAATAATTTAGCAGAGAACCTATGGCCTTCCAACTCTATGTCATAATTCTCTATCAGATCAGAAATCCTGGTAGACTTATCAATGGCAGTTTCTACATCAAAGGGCTCATAAATCTTTCTACTCCTAAAAGGCAACTTAGTACAGAAGGCAGCAGAAATAAAACTCTTACTAGCACCAGAATCAAATAATACAGGGCACAAGTTTGGTTTTTACTAGGAACGTACCTGACACAACATCGGGGTCCACCCTAGCCTCCTCCTGGGTCATTGTGAATGCTCTGGCTTTTGCCTTCGGTCCTCCTTCTCAACCCCTTTCTTCACCCTGGAGCTCTCGGCCCTTGGCCTCTTGCAATCCCAGCTCATATGGCCCTCTTCACCACAGTTATAACATCTTACAACACCACACTCTCTGGCCATATGACCGGGCTTCCAACACGTGAAGCAGAGATTCAGTCCCCAGTTACACTCCCCTGAATGTTCCTTCCCGCACTTACCACACCTCTTCCTTCCCGTACTAGATGTTACTACACTTCGATCATCCACCCTTGCGCTCTTGTTACTCGGTGTAAAACCACCACGACCAAACTGCTTCCCATTCCAGTTCCTGTCACCACCACCCTTCTTACTAACCTCTACCACTGCCACCTCTCTCTTATCATACAGCCTCCCTGCCAGATCAACCACCGACCTAAAAGTACTCGGCCTGGCGGCGATCATGTGCCTGCGGATATCTGCCGTCAAACCCTGGATATACCTATTGATCTTCCTTGACACCGGCGTCACCTGATCCGGCACCAGCCTTGCTATCTCATTGAACTTAGTCGTGTATTACTGGTGTGTCATGGTTCCCGCCTCTAGCTGTAGGAACTCTCTCTCAATCTTGTCAAGCTCCCTGTAAGGACAAAACTCCTCGATCACCATCTTCTTCAGTTCACTCCACCTCATCCTCCTAACAGCCCTGCTGCCCTCGGCTTGGACAATATTGTCACACCAGCATAAGGCCGAGTCCACAAATGAGTGGGTAGCAAACTTCACCTTCTGATCCTCTCGGCACTCACTGATATCGAGCACCACCTCAATCTCCCTCACCCATCGGTGAGCAGTAGCAGTACTACCATTCCCATCAAAAGTTGGGGGACTGGAATCTCTGGAATGCCCCATAACTACACCCCTTGGCGGTTTCCCACACTGTTTCCTCTTCCTCTTCGTCACTAGAGACAACCATCTCAGTTTCTGGTTTCTCCCATTCACCTGAACCTCTCCCAACGGTCCTCCTCTTCTCCTCCTTCTCATTCTTTTCATCCTCCCTTACAGCACGAATAACCTCGATCACTACAGACAGCAGAATCGTCTGCATGACCTGATGAACTTCCTCCACAACTTCCTCCTTCACAGAGGCTCTCAAATTAGCACTCTCATCACCGCCTTCCTGGTGATGAAGCTCGAGCTCTGCAGCCTTAGCCTTGTTCCTGGTGACACGTGGCCTAGCACCTCGACCACCCTGCACACCCCTCTAGAAGCCTTTGAAGATCTACCACCCGCCATCCTCTAAACACTATAAGATTCAAACACCAACACGGTCATTCAAGGTAATAGCTCAGATTATGTCAAGTAAAGTAAGTCCCTAATTACAGTGGCCAGTTATGATTAGCCACTTACTTTACTCTTCATCCCCTAAGCATTTCCTATCCTGACTACATCAGTATCCAAATCTACTAAGAGCACATAAATCAGATAGCACAAGCACATAATACCGGTTAACCTTAAGAAAGTAAATCACATGATGGCACATAGCTACTTGGGCTGGCATCCCTCCACTCGGTCCCATTCTCAGTTTAAGTTTAGGTTTTGAAAATATTTACCCATTTCTCTTAAACTTTGGCTCTGATACCAACTTGTAAGGCCCCATTCCCGGGAACCCCATAGTTGGTCAATCACAACCTCATTTATATCAAAACATATTAAGATTTATTAAGTAAATAAAATATTGCAGCGGAATAATTCATCAAAAAACCATTTCATGCTTTAATAAACACATTTGCCAATTAATACATCATTGTTTAAAGGATTACAAAATATCACTTAGTTGTATTACAAAACAACATCATTATCGTGCATGAAATGGTTGCCAGTCTTTGCCCGCCAAGTAGCTTCACCCTCGTGCCGTCCTCAGCAACAAGCTACCTGCCAAATGAAAATGCATAAAAAGTCAGCGTTGTTGAGTGAGTTCTAGTTTTATAAGTAAAATACTTTACCTTTAGTAAAAACCTTTCCTTTACTTTCGTTCGTGATCACACAACATACATACATCCTGATAATATGTGGGCGTATGGGCACTATGCAAGCGCACCAAAACATGCATAACATAACCCACTAAAACATTCTAGAGCTTAATCATTAATTTCTATTTCCAAAATTTCAGAAAAATTCAAAGGCAACTTAGGCACATGAGTACTATGTGGGCGCCTAGGCACTATGCAGGTGCACGGACAGTTGGGCGCATGGGAACACTTGGGCGCATGGGAAAAAACTTAGGCGCATGTGCAAACACTTAGGTGCATGGGTACTATGCAGGTGCATGAGTACTATGCAGGCACATGGGAAAACTTAGGCGCATGGTGAAACACTTAGGCGTATGGGCAAAAACATAGGCGCATGGGAACTATGCAGGCACACGAGTACTATGCAGGCGCATGGGTACTTGGGTGCATGGGAAACTTAGGAGCATGGGCAGTTTGGGCGCATGGGCAGTATGGCAGTTCTAACTTATACTAATTTCAGTTCCTAATCATCATCCTAATGTATTCTTTGCCCAAACGTAACATACTAAGCACATAAAACAAGCATACAATTACAAGATTCAGTCAAACATTTACAAACACACATACCCACATAAAACAGGGGAACACATACGGTTTCAACATACTGAGTGTTATAAAAAAATAATTTATATGCACTTCCAACCCAAAAAAAAGTTTAAAATAGAAATTCAGGGTTCTAGAAGTCACCTACAGCAGCCTTCGAGTAAAACTCCTCCAAAT
The DNA here is from genome assembly GCA_025506505.1 of Flaveria sonorensis. NCBI lineage: Eukaryota > Viridiplantae > Streptophyta > Magnoliopsida > Asterales > Asteraceae > Flaveria > Flaveria sonorensis. The sequence goes on from CM046434.1 coordinate 45,484,087, forward strand.
TCGAGAGCACTTGGAGTTCAAACACCTAAACACACCAAAAACACCTAACCGAACACAGAGGAACACATAAGACTCGGTCTACAAGCTGAAAATTCAGCTGAAACCGAACAAAACACACGAAAAACTAACATTCAAGCCGATTCTTCTTCTTCTTCTTCTCTCTAAAATCGATGGAAGCTCTGCTTTTCTTCTTTTCTGCGGTCGAGCAGTTGGTGAGCAGGAAGAGTGGGCGGCTATGCCCACCTTTTAAACATAATTATATTAAAGTTTGTCTCTTGCATAACTTTAACCCCTTAACTTGGGTTATTTCACCTTCTTTCTTTATACTTCTCTTTTCTTTTCTTTTTCTCTTCTTTTTTTTTTTAAAATATCCGGGTGTTACAATTACACATTAAAATACAAGGAAGTACGAAAACATGGCAGCGGAATAGTTAAACAAAAACCATTTCATGCATTCATATAACTTTTGCCAAGAAATATATCGTTGTTACAAGTTTCAAAAGAGAACATTTAGTTGTATTGCAAGACAAAAATATTAATTCTGCATAACATGGATGCCAGTCTTTATTTGCAAAGTAGCTATAACATCATGCCATCCCTAGCAACATCATTACCTGCTAACTGATATGCATATAAAAAGTCAGCATTACTGACTGAGTTCTAGTCTGGGCGGGCGGGCGGAATGGATGAACGAAAGGTTTTCAAGCTTCACTTGGTGATCATTCATCATTATACATAATCGTTCATCATGTAACTCATTATCTTTCTTTCCTTTATTATCTTTCTCTTTCATTAACTAGGATTGCATAAAGCAAGAGCCTATATTATTGGTTGGCAACAAATGCCGAACCCTCGTCAGTACACATTTTTAAGTGGTAGCTAACCCTTGACAGTTGACCCACTTTTGGGCTAAAACAGCTGTACATCATTTGAGCAAACCACACTCGAAGGTCATGAACCTCCGTTCATTTTGCTTGCAAGGCTTTCCATACATCATACGGGCCCGGGGGTAACATTCATTAAGTTCCACTGTCTTTCTTTTATTCCTTTGAGACCACTTTTTTATGAATAATACTTTTAAGGTATCTGGTCATTAGAGTCACATAACATGAAATATTAATTATCGTAACAGTAGCCCATAAAAGATTAAAACATTAAAAACATCAAACAATCACATTCTCCCATTAAAACATAAGTACAAATTACTTAATATCTATACCCAAAATTCCAGGATAAACCTAAGTGTTCACAGCGCATGAATGAGGTACACAGCGGATGACTTAAATGCTAAGTGTCCACAGCAGACAGCCAAGGTCCACAACAGACGAGCAAAGTCCACAGCGGATGAATTAAACACTTAAGTGTCCTCAACGGACAGTCAAGTTCCACAGAGGATGACTAAGGAAAACTAAGGCATTACAGCAGATGACTAAGTTTCACAGTGGATGAGTTAAGCACTTAAGTGTTCACAATGGACGTGCATGAATACCTTAAGTGGTCACAGTGGACAAACAATGTCCACAGCGGACGGTCTAGAACACAAGTGTCCACATCGGATGGAATGAATAATCCTCCTAAGTGTCCACAGCGGACATTCAAAGACCACAACGGACAGTCATCCAAATACTTATGTTCTGCTTATACAAATTCTAGTTCCATACCACACTTCTAAACGTATGCTTTGCATAGATCTATCAGATTCACACTTAGTCACTCATTTATTATCATAGAATCATGGAAACACATGCAATATTCGTATAAAGTTATCATTTTCATGAAAGTCATAATTTTTGTTTAAGAGACATCTTTGTAATACACATATCTGCCCTAATCAAGTAGAGAACATATAAAAGAGGGGATCTGGAACTCACCTTAAACAGTGTTCAAGCTGAACACAACAACCCGAGAGCAACTTGGAGTTCTAACACCTAAACACACGTACACATACAAGCTCAGCACATAGAAACACATAAAAATTAGTCCTGAATCTTGAAACTGACTGAAACTAAGGAGAAAACACCTTAAAATCTTACCGTTTGACGATTTTTTCTACTTTCTCACTCTAGAACCGGTGGAAGTCTTTTCTCTCTCTCTATCCGAAGGTTGAGTTCATGGGAGAGAGTGTATGGGCGGCCATTTCTTCCTTTTGAACCCATTATGGGCCGGTTTGGCCCTTGCACACTTTTAACCCTTTCTTTTGAAATAAAATCCCGTTTGCTCCCTTACTTTTCTTTTCTTTTCTTTTTTTCTAAAATTTTCTGGGTGTTACAGATCCACCCCCATTATATAGGTTTCGTCTTCGAAACCTGTCACTCCTTAAAGAGATCTGTGTAGTGCCGTCTCATTTCTTCTTCTGACTCCCAAGTGGCCTCCGATCCCTTACGATGCTTCCATTGAACTTTTACTTGGCTAATCACTTTATTCCTTAATCGTTTCTCCTTCCAGTCCAAAATAGAAACTGGTTGCCACATGTAATTCAACCTTTCATCAACCTCGATGTCCGTGAGAGGAATAACAACGTCACCTTCAGCCAAGCACTTTCGTATGTGAGATACATGGAACGTAGGATGAATCTCATGCAGCTCATCTGGAAGTTCAAGCCTATATGCCACCTCACCAGCTCTGGTAATGATTTTGAATTGCCCGATGTACCTTGGGCTCAACTTCCCTCTCTTTCGAAACCTGAAAATCCCTTTCCAAGGAGATACTTTCAACATCACCTTAACTCCCACTTGGAACTCAATTGGCCTCCTTCTCTTATCAGCGTAGGACTTCTGCTAATCCTTTGCTGCCTTCATAAAAGCCATGATCTTTTCCAACTTCTCAGACATGGCCTCAATGATCTCAATACTTCCCAACTCCTTCTGCCAGATATCACCCGAACACATCGGGGTTCTGCATCGTCTCCCGTACAACATTTTGAATGGTGGCATGCCTATACTGGTATGATAACTACGGTTGTAGGAGAACTCTGCCAACGGCAGGTGTTCATCCCAACATCCACGAAACTCAATAATGCATGCTGGAGCATGTCCTACAAGGTCTGAATGGTCTGTTCTGATTGATCATATGTCTGAGGGTGGTAAGTTATGCTAATGTGTAACCTTATTCCCATATCATCATGAAATTTCTTCCAGAACTTGGATGTGAACAGAGTGTCTCTATGAGAAACAATGGACACCAGCACGCCATGACAAGTTACAATCTCCTTGATGAACAGCTCTGCCAACCTTTCTGACGAGTAGGTCTCTCGGATTGGCAAGAAGTGAGCACTCTTCGTTAAGCGGTCTACAATAACCCAAATGGTATCGCATCCTCTCCCCGTACGAGGAAATTTCATGATGAAGTCCATGGTGATGTGTTCCCACTTCTATTTGGGTATAGCCAAGGTTTGGATCTTCCCGTATGATGCTCTTCCTTCACTTGTAAGCAGGTCAGGCACTTACTCACGTACTCCACCACGTCATGCTTCATCCCTGGACACCAATAATCCTTCTTCAGGTCATGATCCATCTTTGTAGCACCAAGATGGATGGAATACCATGTTTTGTGAGCTTCATCCATAATCCTTCCCCTCAGATCCCCATAACGAGTTCTAACACCAAGGGTGTTCTCCCCTAAATCTGTTACCTATCCCTTCATCTGTTCAAAGTTGATCCTATCATCTTTCAGTGCGTCATCTTGGAATTCTCTGATTTGACCCATGACATCCGGTGTCATAACCAACTGACAAGCCTTCACCTGAATCGGTTCTGATCATTCCTTTTGACTGAGGGTATCAGCAACCATATTCGCCTTGCCCGGATGATAGTGGATTTCATAATCGTAATCCTTGATCAACTCTAACCACCTCCTTTGCCTCATGTTAAAATCCTTTTGCTCGAAGAAATACTTTAGGCTCTTGTGATCTGTGAAGATGGTACACTTCAACCCATACAAGTAATGCCTCCAAATTCTCAATGCAAAGACCACAGCCGCCAACTCAAAATCATGAGTAGGGTAGTTAACCTCATGGATCTTTAAATGCTGAAACGCATAGGCTATAACCTTTCCTCGTTGCATCAACACGCAAGCTAATCCCAAATACGAAGCATCTGAGTATACCACCTAGTAGTCATTCCTTTCAGGCAATGTCAAGATTGGGGCTTGGGTTAACCTCGTCTTCAACTCTTGAAACACACTCTCCTGATTGGAACCCCATTCAAACTTTACATCCTTACGAGTGAGCTTAGTCAACGAGGTTGCCACCTTAGAGAAGTCTTGAATAAATCGTCTGTAGTAACCTTCCAAACCCAGGAAACCATGGATCTCGGATGGTGTCCTTGGGGATTCCTATTGCATTACAGCTTTGACCTTTGTAGGGTCCATCATTATTCCTTCGGGATTAATCACATGGCCCAGAAATTGAATCTCTTGTATCTAAAACACACACTTAGAGAACATCACATACAAGTTCTCATTTCTAAGTGTCTCTAGTACCTCCTTGAGATGGCAGGCATGCTCCTCTTTGCCCTTAGATTAGATTAGAATATCATCAATGAATACGATCACCGATCTGTCTAGCATCGGTCGGCATACCCGATTCATAAGGTCCATAAAGGCAGCCAACATATTGGTTAAACCAAAAGACATCACGAGAAACTCGTTGTGTCCATAACGCGTGCGAAAGGTTGTCTTAGAGATATCCTGCTCCATCAACTTCAGCTGATGATACCCCGATTGAAGGTCTATCCTAGATAACCAACTAGCACCCTAGAGCTGATCAAACAAGCCATCAATCCTTGGTAACGGATACCGGTTCTTCACAGTCAACTTGTTTAGCTCATGGTAGTCGATGCACATCCTGATACTACCGTGCTTCTTCTTCACAAATAAAACCGAAACAACCCATGGAGAGATACTCGGCTGAATAAAGACCTTATCCAAAAGATCTTGCAGTTGCGTCATCATCTCTTTGAGTTCAGATGGAGCCACCCGGTATGGTGCCTTGGCGATGGGTTGTGCTCCTGGTATCAAGTCAATCTGAAACTCGATTTCTCTATCGGGTGGGACCCCTGGCAGGTCTTCAGGAAACACATCGGGGAAATCGCATACTACCGGCACGACAGACAGTTGAGGCATGGTAGCATCCACATCCTTTACATAAGCCATGTAACCACCACACCCTTTCCTCATAAACTTCTCTGCCATGATCATATATATCACTCACTGAGTGATGCATTCCTTATCCCCGTGAACCGTAACCAAACTGCTGTCGGGCGCAATCAGATGAATCATCTTCTTTCGACACATGATATTCTCTTTGTATGTCACCAACCAATGCATTCCAAACACCACATCAAAACCTCCTAGGGCCATCACATACAATCTAGCAGGAAACCTATGACCGTCTAATTCTTTGAGGCAATCTTCAATCATATCGGTCACCTTGGTAGATTTTCCTATCACTGTCTCTACATAGAAAGGCACATCTATCTTGAAACACCTATTCATCCCATTCTAGATTCACCCATGTGACTCTTACCACACTTCTTACATTTCCTTCCGTCATTCCCCTTCCTCTGTTCTGGGCGACGGTCGTCAACCCTCATCTTCTTCTCCCCAATTCCATAGTTGTCGTTCCTGAACCTTTTCCTATTACCATTGTTATTCCAACTATTCTCGACCTTCCTCTGAAATGGCATCGGTTCTCTCTCATCATATAGCCTCCCCGCTAAATCTACCACCGACCTAAACGTGCTTGGTCTAGTGGCTATCATGTTCCTCCTAATGTCCACTGGCAAACCTTGCGTGTATCTCTTAATCTTCTTAGAAAATGGAGTTACTAGGTCTAGCATAAGCCTTGCAAGTTCATTGAACTTGGAGGTGTACTCTTGATGATTCATGTTCCCGGCCTCCAAATACAGGTACTCCTTCTCAATTTTGTCCAACTCTCGATAGGGACAATACTCCTCTAGCACCAGCTCCTTTAAATCCGACCACCTCATCTTTGCTATAGTTCGTTTTCCCTCTACCTGAACAATGTTGTCCCCCTAGCATAGTGCTGAGACAATGAAAGAATGGGAGGTAAACTTCACCCGCTGATCCTCTCGACATTCACTGATATCTAGGACTGCTTCTATCTCTGGAATCCAACGGTGAGCGGCAGTAGCATTACCGTTACCGTCGAAGGTCGGGGGTTTTCATCTCTGAAACGCCCCATAGCTGCACCCCTTAGAAGTCTCTTTCTCCTCGTAGCTATCATCATCATGAATTACAACCTTTGGGCTAGATGGCTCTTCTTCAGCTTCCTCAGTCCTTTTAGTGGACTTTCTTGATCTCTTCTCCTTCTTCCCCGTATCCTCATCCCTTTCTTCATCCTTTACAGCCCTCAGCACTTCAGTCGTCACCGAAGGTAATACATTCTGCATGATGTTATAGACCTCATCAGCAATAGCTTCCTTCACCATAGAGTACGTCTGCCACGGAGATCTGTATCTGCATGAACTGTCACGGGAGCCTTAGCTTTGCCCCTGGTGACACGTGGCCTAGTAGTACGTCTACTACGAGTACCACCTCAGGTTGCCTTCCTAGATTTTCTACCCGCCATAAAATCTACTTCCTATAAGATTCAAACAACAACAAGGTCATTCAAGGTAATAGCTCAGATTATGTCAAGTATAGTAAGTCCCTAATTACAGCGGCTAGTTGTTATTAGCCACTTACTTTACTCTTTATTCCGGAAGCATTTCCTATCCTTGCTACATCAGCATCCAAATTTACTAAGCACATAAGTCAGATAACACACGCACATAATACCCGTTAACTTCAAGAAAATTTTACCTGATGGCACGTAGCTACTTGGGCTGGTATCCTTCATTTGGTCCCATTTTCAGTTTAGGTTTTGAAAATAATTTACCCAATTCTCTTAAACTTTGGCTCTAATACCAACTTGTAAGGCCCTGATCCCGAGAAACCCCCATAATTGGTCATTCATAGCACATTACACATTAAAATACATTGAAGTAAGAAAACATGGCAGCGTAATAGTTAAACAAAAACCATTTCATGCATTCATAATAACTTTTGCCAAGAAATACATCATTGTTACAAGTGTCAAAAGAGAACATTTAGTTGTGTTATAAGACTAAAATATCATTTCTGCATAACATGGATGCCAATCTTTATTTGCCATGTAGCTTGAACCTCATGCCATCCCCAGCAACATCATTACCTGCCAACTGATATGCATATAAAAAGTCAGTATTGCTGAGTGAGTTCTAGTTTTGATAATATAGAAAATATACATTTTTCAAGCTTCAGTTGGTGATCATTCATCATTATATTTAATCTTTCATTAGGATATTCATTATCATTCTTTCCTTCATTATCTATCTCTTTCATTAACTAGGATTGCACAAAGCAGGTGGCTGCATTATTGGTTGGCAACAGATGCCAAACCCTTATCTATACACATTTATAAGTGGTAGCTAACCCCTAACAAATGACCCACACTGCTAGGCATGAAGCCTACTTATGAATATATGTCCCATTCATTCATTGGTCAATCACAAGGATTAGACCCCAGATGTGCATCCTTTGGGCTAAAACAGCCACACATCAGTTGAGCAAATGACACCCAGGGTCATGAACCTCCATTCATTTTGCTTGCAAGGCTTTCAATTCATCATATGGGCCCTGGGGTAACATTCATTAAGTTCCACTATCTTTCTTTTATTCTTTTGTGACCACTTGTTTATGGATAATACTTTTAAGGTATCCGGTCATTAGAGTCACATAACATGAAATATTAATTATCATAACGGTAGCCCATAAAAGATTAAAACATTAAAAGCATCAAACAAGCACATTCTTATATTAAAACATAAGTACAAATCACTTAATTTCTATATCCAAAATTCCAGGATAAACCTAATTGTTCACAGCGCATGAATGAGGTACACAACGGATGACTTAAATGCTAACTGTCCACAGCAGACAACCAAGGTCTAGAGTGGATGACCAAAGTCCATAGTGGATGAATTAAACACTTAAGTGTCCACAGCGAATAGTCAATTTCCACAGCGGCGGATGAATAAGGAATACTAAGGCATTACAGCGGATGACTAAGTTTCACAATGGATGAGTTAAGCACTTAAGTGTTCATAACGAACGTGCATGAATACCTTAAGTGTTCATAGCAGACAAACAATGTCCATAGCGGATGGTCTAGAACACAAGTGTCCACAGCGGACGGCATGAATAATCCTCTTAAGTGTCCACAGCGGACATTCAAAGCCCATAATGGACAGTCATCCAAATACTTATGTTCTGCTTATGCAAATTCTAGTTCCATACAACACTTCTAAACTTATGCTTAGCATAGATCTATCAAATTCACACTTAGTACCGATATTTATCATCACAGAATCATGAAAACACATGCAATATTCGTATAAAGTTATCATTTTCTTGAAAAACATAATTTTTGTTTAAGAGACATATTTGTAATACACATATCAGCCCCAAACAAGTAGAAAAAATGTAAAAGAGGGGATCTAGAACTCACCTTAAGTGTCCATAGCGGATGGTCTAGAGCATAAGTGTCCACAGTGGATGGCATGAATAATCCTCCTAAGTGTCCACAGCGGACGGCATGAATAATCCTCCTATGTGTCCACAGCGGACATTCAATGCCCACAGCGGACAGGAATCCAAACACTTACGTTCTGCTTACGAAAATTCTAGTTTCATACAACACTTCTAAACGTATGCTTAGTGTAGATCTATCAGGTTCACACTTAATACACTAATTTATCATCACAGAATCATGGAAACACATGCAATATTCGTATAAAGTTATCATTTTCAAGAAAAACATAATTTTTGTTTAAGAGACATCTTTGTAATACACATATTAGCCCCAAACAAGTAGAAAACATGTAAGAGAGGGGATCTAGAACTCACTTTAAGTGTCCACAGCGGATGCTCTAGAACATAAGTGTCCACAGCAGACGGCATGAATAATCCTCCTAAGTGTCCACAGTGGACATTCAATGCCCACAGCGGACAGTCATCGAAATACTTATGTTCCTAAATACTTATGTTCTGCTTATGCAAATTCTAGTTCCATACAACACTTCTAAACATATGCTTAGCATAGATCTATCAGGTTCACACTTAGTACACTCATTTATCATCACAAAATCATGGAAACACATACAATATTCATATAATGTTATCATTTTCAACCCGAGAACTACTTGGAGTTCTAACACCTAAACACATGTAAACATACAAGCTCAACACATAGAAACACATAAAAATCGGTCCGAAAGCTTGAAGCCAACTGAAACTAAGTAGAAAACACCTTAAAATCTTACCTTTTGAAGATTCCTTCTTTCTCACTCTAGAATCGGTGGAAGTATTTTCTCTCTCTTTAGCCGAAGGTTGAGTGCATGGGAGAGAGGGTATGAGTGGCCATTTCTTCCTTTTGAACATATTATGTGCTAGTTTGGCCTTGGTCACTTTTAACTCTTGGTTTTTGAAATAAAATCCCATTTGCTCCCTTACTTTTCTTTTCTTTTCTTTTCTTTTTCCTGAAATTTTCTGGTGTTCATAAATGTATGGTTTGCTACTTCATGGATGTATGACTATGATTCATTGTTTAATCATTATAATAAAGTCAAGTTCTCTGGTTGAAGATGTGGTTGACATGAATTAGTAAGTGTATTATATTCCCCAATCATCTTCTACTTTAAATCTATTGATAATGTATCCTTCTAATAATGAACCTGCTTCTGTTCAAGAATCTGATTTAGTTCAAGTTCCTTATCAAGTTCAAGTTCCATGTGATATTAAGGCTATTACATCATACGTATCTAAATATTCTACAATGGAATTTCACAATAAGACTACACAAGTTCCATTTGATGCTCTCAATCTGAAAAATTATCATCGGCTATAGCTACCTCTGATGATCATTTTGAATAAACCATTGTATATCTACCTGAAGGTTATGATGATACCAGTGATGTTATTGGTCACATATCTAATTTGGAGGAAGTTATTTAGGAGAATGACATTCCTTTACTGAGAACTCACAAAGATCGTCCAACTTATGTGTCACACCCCTACCAAGGCGGAATCATGGAAATGCAATGAATAGACCATCAAGAACATAATGTTTATAAAAGAATATCCATAAATCTAACTACAGTGTCTCGACAAATCCCTATAAAGTATTTATTCCTCTAAATCTATACTATCAAATAAACATAGTTACATAACATAAAGTTTTATAAGGAAATAAAACAAGTCTATAACTTCTTGTATAATGTAACACCCAAAAATTTCATTCAAAGAAAAGTAAAGTTATTGCATAGACAGGAGGTTCTCGGGTGATTGGGGAGTTCTTGCATGAGAATATTTGAGATAGAAAGGAGACTCTATAAATTGGCCAAAGTACCCAACATTTTTCACTACGCGCGAAAAGTTCTGCTGCTGTGTTTAGAGAGAGAGGTGAAAGGTTAGAGAGAGGAATCAGTGCATAGTGGTGTTTAAGATATGTATTTGATGATATTCGATGTATTTATGCATTTTTGAATGATATTTAATGATATTAGTGTATGATTATGTAGCTCCTGATCAAAAAGCTTTCGGTTTGGTTCTGCTTTTGTGCAAATATCATAAAATGAGTTCTAGACCCCTTTTTTACATGTTTCTATGATTTCGGGCAAATATGCATACCTTAATGAATGTTTTGATAAAGTATAATAGTATAGATTGTTTTAGTACGTGTTTGAGCATTAAATAGTTCAAGAATCAATAACTTGGGATTAAAGTTTCGAACAACATCATAGTTATCGTGTGACAAGTATAGTTCTCACGCGAAGAATGAAACTTGGGAGGCAAGTTATCGCGCCCTGGTTAGTTATCGCGTGAGGGGTTCTCGCGCAGGATATAGTGTTTGCATAGTGAAGTTCTCGCACGAACTTCAGTTACCGCATAGTGAGTTATCACGTGAATGGTAGCTCTCGTATAGATGTAATTCCATAGTTTTACAACTAGATGCTAGAATAGATGCCAGTGTATAGTGTATGAGAAAGAGAGTACGCATAAAGATTTATAGTTAAAAAAAGAAATAATGATATACGTATTACAGTTAAAGATTAAAAAAACATAGTAGTGTTCACATGTGAAACGTTAATGTATGCTAAAGAAGTCTTGCAACAACTAGGAGATATGAAGATAAAGGAAAGATTGAATTATGTGGAACAGCCCGTAGTGATAATAGACAGGAAGAAGAAACGATTGAGGAATAAGGTGGTTCCATGTAACATCCATGTTTTTTTTCATGCTTAACTATTTTATAATTCTAGTACTTCAATGTAAGCATTAATTGAATTCAAGAACCTATTTGTGTAAACTATCTTATATTCTATATACTATTATTTATTATGATACTATTACCTGCTAATGTAATTCTACAATAACATGTGTGTAAATATTATATCTTGCTAGAAACAGTAACTTGGAATTGCCCTAGAATTAAGCGAAGTCTAAGATAATGTTAAATTACTACATAAATAAAACACATATAACTATAAGGGCAAAAGTTTATATATGTGTAACTTAGGGTTACATAAACTTTTGATAAAAGGATAAAGATTTAAATAATTAAATTAATTCTTTTAATAATATATATATATATATATATATATATATATATATATATATATATATATATATATATATATGCAAGGATAATTACAAATATATATATATATATATATATATATATATATATATGTTATTTTACTATTTTAATCATTTAAGTGATATATATCTAATAAACTAATAAATAATTAACTAGTAATTATCCTAATATAAAAAATAATTAATCAAACTTATTGTAACTCTAAAATATTGAAAAAAATCGTTTATCCCTACCCCTACTAAAATATATGATTTTTATTAATAAAAATATTAAGAAAATCTATCTTAATTGAAACCTAAAACCTTAAATTTTCAACTATAAATATGGGTCTAGTTCTCATTATTTTTCATACCAAAATCTAAATCTAGAACTCTAATAGCAAAAATCTCACCCATAGAAACTCTCTTGAAGATCCATGAAGCTTAAATCATCAAATAATAGGTTTAAAAACATCAAACTTAAATTTTTGGATTTTGACAGATTCATAGGGCCAACTTCAGATAGTCATATATCCCTCATAACAAACCCTTTTTCAATGAATCTTTTTTTTTTTAATTCAGAGTTTTATCTTTCCAACCATTTAAAGAAAATCTTCTAACTCATTGATTTGACCCTTCAAACAGCTCGCTCAAGTTTAGTGCGCGAATCTGTCCAAAGCTATCAAAACCCTAAATTTTACAACATTCCAATAATTTCATGAATACAATGTAATGAACAATTTTTATTATAAAATAAGTAATATAAATGCTGAATCAATATTTTATATTCATTAGGCTTGCATCTTAGGATTTATCATGTTCAAGACCAAGAAATCAAAATTAAGATGGGTGGATGTGTATAAATCAAAGAACAAAGAGATGAATAATGTATAATGTTATGATTTCATTGATGTTGATGAAAAAATTACAATGAGAATCATAGATGAAAGATGGAATCAAACCCACCCAAAGGAGGAATTCTCCTTGGGTGGTGGTTCACACCATATTAAATACACACACAAGAACCACACTTGCAAAAATGCACTAGTGGGTCTATTTATACTATTGTTACATCATGACCTAATTTTGACTTTTCTTTTTGTCTTGATGTTGACTTTGTCATGTTGAATTTTCTTGTATTGTTGTTCTTGTTGTGATCAACTTGGTCTCTGAACTTGTACAATGAGATCTTCAGTCGGCTGTGATTATCATTTGGTAAGTTTCAGTTTATTCAATTGTTGAACCCAACAATAAACATGTTTTAAACAATAAAAATCCAAACTTTAATGATTATTATGATTATCTATCAACTTGAATCATGTTTCTTGTAAAATTCTTCGTGTTTTTAGTTGTAACCCTATTCTATACAACTTGTTCATTTCCATCCTTGCTAGCCTTATATTTACACTTGTTCCCTAGACTTTATAAATATACTAAACACACCTTTAACTTGGTCTAGTATATTTCTAGAATCAATTCACCTGGTATGTAGTTATATGGCAAAGAAATGATTCTAGCTAAGAAAAGATGGGGTACATAAGTGATAAAAATCCACCAACTCTTTCCTGGGAATTCTTTTGTTGGATATGCTACTCTGGGATTACACATATCTAGTATACAACAACCATTGTTAAACTTTTACAATAACAATCCCTATACTATGAACAAATACAATAAATTAACTAAACAAACTTACTTAGGGCAATCCACACTTCAAGTTACAAGAAGTTGTAAGATCAACGCACCTACTTTACAAGGTGAGTTCATAGCCCCCTTTTCTTTTGTATCTTGGGGTGGAAACATGCTTTCTATATCAAACTGGGAATTCAAATTCTAAAGTAAAACTAGTCTTTTGTAAACTTAATGACAACTTTCTTATACTAGTAAAACTAAAGTGATTATACATGTTGCTATATTCTATGACATTCTTTAATATAATGTCCCTCTATTTTCTAAAATCTACATAACCATTAACTTCAGGGAAGCCACGGGAGTATGTAGATAGATCTATTGGCCTGACAAGCCCATTCGGTACTCGGGTTGATGCATGCCAATCAATATCCAGCATCCTATGAGTCAACGTATTCTTTTTGACTTGAAAGGAGCTGGATTTTCAGAAACCGCATACTAGACAAGCATACTATTAGTCTGACCACTTGTGTCAGGTGCTAGACGGGAGGTGTGACGACCCTAAAACTAAGGTTAGACAAATTAAAATTTTAGGATTTATTATAAGTTAGTATTATAGTTATATACATATTAAATTAAGAATTGCTAAGATGACTTTATTTGGTAAGAGTTTTTATCTGTGTTTTAGCATGTATAAGTATGTGTATATGCTTCTTTAACGTGCATGCATGCAAAATTATTTACGTGAGTGTATATGTGTATATTTAGGGATATGAATTTTATTAAGGACAGGTTTATAAGTTACCAAATCATGAAAGTGCACCATAATATATTTGATACAGAAGCATATTACTATTAAGCAATGAAACAAGATCAAAACTTAAACAAATTGTAACAAGAGTCCACAGCGGACGTATAAGAGTCCACAGCAGACGTGTAGGAGTCCACAGCGGACGTGTAAAAGTCCACTGCGGATGTATAAAGGTCCACAGCGGATGTGTAATCTCACTGTGTGCCCACAGCGGACAGCCAAATGTCCGCAACGAACAGCCAAAGGTCCACAGCGGATGAGGAAATCTCACTAAGTGTGCCCACAGGGAATGGACAAGTCCACAGCTGATGTATAACAATAAACATAAAAACTTAAGCTAATGTGCTAATGTTAGTCACTTGCTTATTAAGATATTTACACAAACTAATCCAAATCAATAGATTACTAGAATACTTATCTAAAACTAATCACTAACTAACTAAAATTTTTCAATCGCATAAACACATTAGCATGGGGAGATGACACCTATCCCCATTGCCACTCAACACTCTCAGTAGTTTGACACACACACCCCATAACTTGACACACATTAAGCCTACATAACACCTCACCAAGGCTAAGATTTGTTATCATTACAAGCTATTAACACCACTCTTTATCCTTCTCGTGAACCTTCGGCCGAACTAACCTTTTCAACACCACCATCACCATCGAGCACCACCACTACAACCGACCCTTCTATATTTCTCTCGGAAACCTTCTCACCTCCAAGACTCTCTCTTTTCTCTCGATTGTTATACCACCGAAACCATCATCAAGTCATCATCAAAATCCTTTGAAGTATTATCCAAGTTCAAGAACATCTTCCTTCGAGTTTGGAACTCAAGGAGATTGAAGTCTTCATCAACCGTCTTCTACACCTTGCTTTTATCTACAATCAAGGTTAGATTTATGAAATTTTATAACTAAAAAGCTTGTAAACTTATGTAAGCCTGCAACATACATATAGTTGAACCCTTATGTTATATCATCAAAAACTAATTATAAATTTCATAAAATTTTTGATTTTAAACTAAAATCAGTAACTAAGTTTACAAAACAGAAAGTTTCAAAGGTATTAATAAAAACAAAAGATTTAAAAAAATGAAGGGTTTAGAGATGTTAAACTAATTGTTATTACATGATTATCTAGGCTATACTAGGTTGAATACTTAATTGACTATGATTATAGGAATAAAATTTTTAGAAAGTAGTTAAGAATATATAAAAAAAATAAAAATAAAAATAATAATTAACTGGAAAATATGAAGTACCTATATGAGATATATTGATTTACATAATTTAAATATTAAAAAAATATATAACATAGGAAAGCAAGAGTTAATAAAAATCTAAAAAATTTATATAATGATATCAATAATATATTGAAGTTACAGAATAAAATTCGTGAATTAATTCATTAGTATGATAAAGTTTTATATTTTAGAATAATTAATAAGAAGGAAAAATTAAAAATAATAGTAAAACAGTAGATAAAATCATTAAAATTTTACATAAAATGTTAGATATTGTGTAGAACATTCTAGGTGATTTTTAGAAATTTTAGAGATAAATAGCTATTTCTGCTATTAATTCGAAATATTGTGAAAATTTTAGAAAACTACTGGTAAGGATATATGAACTATAAATTTTATATTATAATGCTGGTATAAAGATACTATTTTTTGTAAAATTTTATAAATTTTGGAGAGTGTTAACTACTGTTTTCAAAATGTAAGTCTAATTAAGGATATTTCTAAAAAAATAAAAGTGAATAATAATGATTATTAGAATAAGAAATTCTTCTAACAAATAATTATTTTATAGGAAATATCTGATCAGTTTGCTGAAACTAAGATGAGTAACATAGCCCCTTTTTATTTATAAGTTTTGGGGGAAAAAGCATACTGTGTATTTTACTGTTGATGCTAACATGAATTAGGATTTTAATAAGTTACTGTCATTGATTGCTATAAGTCACAACCATTAATTCACACAAGGAACCATCAAATAGTATAGGTAACTACTTAGGAACATGTTTCCTGCACCGATTGGACCCAGTTAAAACTGTCGAATAAGAGTCGTGATGTTATATTATTTGATTCTATGATTTATATGTGTGACAGTTATGAATCACTTGGCATAATAGTAGGTTTGGTTGTGGTCTTGTTTATGTTACATCAGTAAGAAAATTTTGTTAAATTATTAAATCTATGTTCTCACCAACTTTATGTTGACTGTTTTGAGTATGTTTTTTCAAGAAATCATAATGTTTTATAATTTCATTTACACGTTCAACTTGTTCAATGAATGGCATGAGTACATACGGCAATTGTGCGTTTGGTTGACGGTAGATTTGATGGATTTTAGTCTCTTTGTGGACGTTCCATTATTAGCTGGGAAATGTTACGTAACGAATATGTTAAATTTTTTAATGTTGGGTGATAAGAACTTATGTAATAGTCTCATGTGAGACAAATTTTGTATTTATGATGTAACCCAAAATATACATATCTAATGAAAGTTTAGTTTATTTAATTGTTTTGAATGTATCTTTTTGTAATCAATGTGTTGTGAGCCAAAAGTCACACCCAAGCATCTCACGCTTCCGTCGGGATGTGACAGGAGGGCATTCAATCACTATGTTTGGTTGTGGACTCATGTATAATAGTTTACTTACTTGTATTTGTATTTAGAAAATTATGTATTGGTTTGTACATTGTTATCTACTATATGTATACCTCTAAACTTATGTACTCACCAACTTTTTAGTTGACATATTTTAGCATGTTTTCTGGTAATGGGAACTAAGTTCATTCTTTGCTCATGCTAGGTTTCATGGATAAGATTTATTTGGACCTAGTTAGACTTTGAATAAAATGAAGACTTATTTACTTGTTTGGTTTATTTGTTATTAGGATTTGATATAACCAACTATTCAATTTTAATAATTAATTTCCTTTAGTACTCTTTACCCTTGTGTTATGATTCAATTTCATCTCACCTTGGTGTTTTCGCTTTAGCTGGGATGTGATATTCCACTAGTCCGTGTATAGTGGAAACATAGAAAGGGGTCGGAATCCACTAGGAATCCATAGATGAAATGAGACAGCATTACCCTCAATTGTTTGATGTATAGCAGGTTTTGGGAATGAAACCTAAATAAGGGGGGTAGACTTGTAACACCCCGAAATTTCTTTCAAAGAAAAATAAAGTTATCGCCCGGACAGGAGGTTCTCACGTGATTAGGGAATTGTCGCGTGAGAACACATACGGTAGAAAGGAGACTCTATAAATAGGCCAAAGCACCTAATTTTCTTCAGAACGCGCGTAAAGTTTTGCTGCTATGTTTAGAGAGAGGGGCAAAAGGTTAGAGTGAGGAATCGGTGCAAAGTGGTGTTTAGCGTATGTATTCAATGATATTCGATCTATTTATGCATTTTTGAATGATTTGTAATGATATTAGTGAATGATTTGTAGTGATATTAGTGCATGATTATTTAGCTCCTGCTCGAAAAGCTCTCGATTTGGTGTCAATTTTGTGCAAATATCATAAAGTTAGTTCTAGCCCCCTCTTTTTACATGTTTTCTATGATTTAAGGCTAATATACATACCATAATTAATGTTTTGATAAACTATAATAGTATAGATTGTTATAGTACGTGTTTGGGCATTAAAATAGTTCAAGAATCGATAACTTGGGATTAAAGTTTCGAACAACACCATAGTTCTCGCGCGAATGAAACTTAGGAGGAAAGTTATCGCGCTCTGGTTAGTTATCGTGTGAGGTTTCCCGAGAGATATAGTGTTCGCATAGTGAAGTTCTCGCATGAACTTCAGTTACCGCATAGTGAGTTATCGTGTGAATGGTAGCTCCCGTATAGTTGTAATTCCATAGTTTTACAACTAGATGCTAGTATAGATGCCATTGTATAGTGTGATAAAGAGAGTACGCATAAAGAATTTATAGTTAAAGAAAGAAATAAAGATATACGTATTACTGTTAAAGATTAAAGAAAACATAGTAGTGTTCACATGTGAAACGTTAAAGTATGCTAAATAAGTCATGCAAGCATAGAGGTCTTGATGTATTTCAAGCCTCGACATAGGAGTCTTGCGTAGTGGCAAGCGATAGGAGCCTTGCATGTGTTGCAAGCCAGATAGAAGTCTTACGTAATGGAAAGCGACACGAGTTATGCGTAATGGCAAGCGACAGTGAAGTCTTGTGTTTTACACGAGCAATGGCTAAAGGAGTGTTGTACGAAGTACTTGCTTATGATAAAGTACAGATAAAGTAAAGATAAAGTAACGATAAAGTAAAGTTAAAGCATGGTTAAAGAATAAGCATAATGGTAGATAAAGAAGCCTTACCTTAGCATAAGCATAAAGTTGAAGTGTATGTATTGTTAAAGTATAAAGGAGCGTATGTTTATGATAAAGTTCGGTTATAGTAAATTGATAAAGTAAACCTAGAGCTCACTCAGCATCCTTGAATTTTTGTATGCATAATAGATTGACAAGTATGCTACATGAATAAATTATGACCTTGGCATGGATTGGAAGCTACCTGTCATATGATCGAGACTGGCATCCTGACATAATTAAAAATAGATAGTTAAAGTTATCATAGTTTAATGTAACTATTGAATTATGACAAGTATTGCAATTCCGCTACGTATGTTAATGAAATTTTGAGTTCGAGAACTTGTGTTTCTGATGTTCGAACCCAACTGTGAGGTTGCCTGGAAAAAGGGCCATACATATAATGTTGTCTATATTAAGTCACTTATCTTTAGTATCCAAGCTAAAAACTTTGCTTAAAAATGTCAATGCTAGATTGGTGTATCCAAGCTGAAAAAATTGATTAAAAATGTCAATTCTAGATTGGTGAGTTTGTAGGTTTAAAATGAATAATAATATCATGAGTCACCAAAACCAAATCTTTAGTGTGTGCAATATTTTAAACAAGTAGTTAAAAAAGTCACTTAGCTAGAAATAATAAGCACAACCTATTAACCATAATCATTATCAAAGCAACCAACACAACCAAATCACCAAATGATTCCATCATCCAAGGGCTCACCATGACCATGTTAGTTTTATTATGCATACTGACAACAAAGGTTGGGTTGTCAACCCGTTAAAACTAACATTCCATCTCCAGAACCTCACCTTAAGTGGAATGATAAAACCCAAGAAGTAACCTAACTCAAACTTACAAATACTCACAACACACGTTAAAACAAAAATCATTAACCCTCAAAACAAGGTTTAATAACCTTTTAGAAATTCCCGGTTTAAAATATTTAAAACTAAATAGGGCAATGAACACAGCTTTCATATGACCAAAAGAGCTAACACTTGAATGATCAAAATACCAAATTACAGAACCAAATGAACACTAGTTACAATAGGATCAAGGCAATCTAGAATTCCCATTGTAACCCAAATAACAAGACTTGCATGACCATCTCATTTATCAATTAATAAAGTATGCTAAGTGATTAACCTAAAATTAATCATCAAAACTTCATATTACACATATGATATTGGCAGACTGGACCTACAAGTCCATTTGTGCATTTTTAGCTTTGTTCCATGTTTTAAATTAATGTTAAAACCCATTTTAAACTACTCATTTAAGTCTCCCTTTTTTACCACAGTAACACTAGGGTATTTTTAATTTGTTCATAAGATATCATTCTCATATAAATTCATTTTTACACCAAATTTAGGATAATGGACTGAATGAAGACTAAAAGGTTTTGCATTTATTGGAAGACAAAATAATAGACATAGAATGTGTAATATACCTTAAATGAAAGCTTACACATTAAAGTTTAATTGGTGTAAGAATCACCCAAAAAGGCTAAAATTTGAGGAATCTGTAATAATGTAAACACTACCTATATTCTGCCCAATTTTTTTTAGAATCGACCTTTAATAAACATATGACCATTTAGACATTTTAAACTTCTTTTTTGGTCATGAGACCACATGGAATATAAATTAGAAATCTAAAAATTTTAGACCAAAATTTTATGACAAATTTTTGTGTTATGGTCAAGATATGGCTATTTGAATCCAAGTTACAAACTGTCCAGATTTTCAGCACTAAATGGGTGGTACATTTTATTACACAAACATGAGTTTTAGACCATTTAAACAATCACCTAAATTTTACACTAATCATATATGTTATATCATCATTTTTATGATCAAGGTAGTTTGATATATTATTCTCTTTGTCTATTAATACTTATCACATATCAATAGATCAAAATTTCATCTTTTTTATTTTACCTTTTTCCTATGTAAGATAATATATATGTATCCATTATCACTCTTTATTATTATTATTGTAACATATTCTTAACATTATGATGATGGTCAATATGAAATCTTCTCAATGATTATAGTATAGTAGAAGGGGCTATAAATAAACTTGAAAGAAAACCTGATAACCTGATTTCACATAAAATGCTAAGAAATAGGAAAAAGTGAAAATTCTTTTAACAAAGGATTTTAAAGAGGAACACCATCACTTTAATAATTCATAAAGAAGAAGAAAAATAGATGATGATATGGTGGTGATTCAGGATTTTAGATTTCACAAGTATACAATTTCAAAATAATATAACACTTACCAATGATCAAGATGTCCATCAAAAGCTTTTGATTTCTTGATGTTCTTGGATAAAATAAGATGAAGATGTGTGTTTTAGGTGTGTGCCTTTTGAGAATTTAGAGAAAAAGAGAGATGTGAAATGCATGTTGGTACATCTCAAGAAACTTCTCTAAAGAACATCATTGCACTAATTCGAAGTGCAAATAAAAAAATCAACCATGTTGGAGAAACTAGTAGATCAAAATTAACAGCTCCATCTAAACCGAAAGCCAAGGTCATCAAAAAACGCTATCGAAGTCATGTAGGCAAACTGCCGAAAGCACTCATCAAGTGACAACTACTCAGCAAGCTCTTTTGTAAATAACAACTAAAGTCAAGCCAATGGCCACCTCTCAAAAGAAGATGGAAAAAGATCAAGAAAAATGTATCATGGCAACTCAACTTGAGATGAAAGGATTCAATTTCAATGAGGTCATTGAGTGGAGCCTTGCTGAGTTAAAATCTAAGTTAATAGCTTTAACTCATGCTGAGATGGAGAAATCAGCTGAGTTGGTTAGAAGAAGAAGAGCTAAATCTAAAAGAAGACAAATTATAAAAATCAGGCAAGAGTTGAGAGATAAGCAACAAATGAAGATGCACTTAAGGTACTATGGTTTCTCTAGAAAACAAGTAGGTACGATGTGTATATCTACTCTTAACCTGAACATAAGAGAAATCAAGAAAAAAGTAGTACCCGGAGAGCTCCCCAAAAATTTAGAAGCAAAACAGAAATCGGAAAGACAATAAGGAAAAACAAAGAAAACTGTTCAAAAGTCTTCCCATCAGCCTCTATCATCAGTCATTGCTATAAAGAAGGTTGAATCTAAAAGGGTAGTGAAATCAAGATTGTTTAAACCTAAACTAGAAGAGAAGATAATTAAAAGAACAAAAGTATTGGGAGTTGGGTACATAAATGAAATGAAGAAATTTGTAGCAAAAAGAGCAAATGGAGTGATCACTTATCACGACCACAAAAAAACAATTCTTGATTTACCTCTTGACATTATAGAGTAAATTGTTGAAATCTTATGCATTTTTGGATGTAGAAATAAGAAGACCGAAGTACTACTTCAAAAGGTGCTATCTTTAGTCAAAGCCGAATCTACTGAAGAGATTCCTAAACTCCCTTATTAGCATATGACCCAATATTCGAGTGGAAATAAGATCTAAACAAAGCCACATTCTTCATCACAAGTTCGGTAGCTGGAAGAGTAACCTACTCAAGAAATCAGCTTATCTGCTTTAATCAATTTGAGGTAGCTAATTTGGTCATGCTGTGACTAAGAAACCTCAACAATTACTCTAAAGCAAGGGAAGTGGAAAAGGTGCTTCTGAAGATCTATATGTCACACCTTCCAAAGTCAAAGCAAGTTTCAGAATAAAGAAGACAACAAAAAAAAGCTGAAGCTGCTGAAGCAACCTTATCCACTAAACCTTTACCCAATGCTCAATCACAATCTCCTCTTCCTTCTTAATCTGCTCAAACTACTAAGCAAAATTCTCCATCAATCGAACAAAAACCACAAACAACTGAGTCTCCATTAGCAAGAAATCAGACAGATCCTTTGGCAGATGAAGTGCAAATCACAACAGCTGGTGAAAGAATCAAAAGAGCTTTAGAAAATCTGGAGCTCTCAAATGAAGAATATCACTCATAATATAACCAAGAGGGGTCCTTAGAAAATGATAGTACATACATCATTGACTGATGATATGACTTAAAAGTTGAGAGGTACCTTATTAAAAGAAAGGATGGATCAAAGTCTCTCTTTTGAACTGAGTTAGAAGTTATAAATCTAAAATAAAAAGACCTAAAGAAAGTGTTTTCTTTGATCAAAGAATGTAAGACCATTGAAGGGTGGTCAATTCAGCAGTTTAACAAGGTGGAGAGAGTTAGAACACTTAGCAGATCAAATAGGGAACCGCCTTAGATGAAACAATGAACACGTAGTGAAAGAACAATAACAAGAACAAGATGAAATGGTTTTCAAGAATAATGTATATTACTCTCAAGTTCTTACAAGTGTTACTAAACTTAATTCTAAACACAAGTACTTAAGATATTTTATACTACATCCTACAGCCGACCATACTTTGAAGGCTATCCGAAAACAATAGAGTCAAAAGGAAGATTGCCTTTTCACTAGTGACTATGACATGCCATAGCTCATATTCTTATCTATTACAAAAGGGATAAATGTACATAGTTGGAAAGTTACAGACTCAACATCTTAATCTACTATTGACAAAAGCATGGAATTTTCACCAACTCATGCTAGTTGGTGAGTCTTCAGATATGGCAGTAGAAAGGTGTTTCAGCTTTGACAAAAGTATGTCAGAGAAAGCATGCCTTCTCTGTCTTTTGAAGAAATCAGTCTTTGGCTTCGGAAGACTTTGTCTTTGAAGCTTTGGAAGACTTCATCTTTGGCTTCAGAAGAATTGGTTTTTTGGCTTTGGAAGATTTGATACTTAACATAATTCACTGAGTTATATCAAATCTTCCGAAGTACTTTCCTAGTACTTCACATGTGCATGCTGAGAGCTCTTTGGTTGTTCTTTAGTTGCATCAGCCTTTAAGTGTATTCCTTACAAACTCCCTCTAGGCTGATGCTACCAAACCTGAAGAGACCTTTGAGTCTTGATTTTCATCTGTTGATAGTCCTTATCAGAATCAAGACCATTCCCTTCATCATCAGTTGGTCAGGATTCCTTAGACTCTTAAAGTATCTCCTCATGTCATAAAGATCATACAGAGGGAGATCAAAATGTTTTACCAGAAGAACATGTCTTGACCTCCTTGTTCTCTAATGACATACCATCTGTCTAGGTTAGTAGCAAACACCCAAGATAAGATGGGTCTCTTAGCAGCAAGAGGTTCTACTATGAGTGGACTTTGTTGAACAGCCTCTTCTTGAGCACCCTTAAGATGTTCTGATCCATCTTGAGGTGCAAAGGTGGATGCCTTGGATGTTTTCTTCTTGTACTTGTCTCTTCTTATGGCCATCCTTTTCCTCATCTGTACTTTAACTGAAAAGACTGGCCTGCAGTACCAAATTGCTCTTGTTTGTCCTTCTTAGTTGGGTCCTTGTCCTTCACAGATTCAGAAGGAGAAGGATAAGGACCTTGTTATGGATCAGAAGATGAGGCTGGCTATGATGCAGCACTAGGTCAAGATTGTGTTGCGTCTTAGGGTTCAACCTTGACCTCAGCTTCAGGTGCAGCCTGACTTGGTGGAGAATGCAAGTCAACCAGCTCACACCTTTTGATCTTCTGTGTGATCACTCTAATGCTCATCAATAGTGGATAAAGACATTAGATCAAGTCTCCTTCCAAAGAATCCATACAGCTTCAAGAAGCTCACCATCTTTTATCTATCTGCAGACTTCTTTAGATTTTTTCTTATGGTGGCTCTTGACCTTGCAGCCTCTTCCCTCATCTTCCTCTTAGCAGCTTTTTGCTCTTTTAGCACTTGTTGCTCAAGCTACTTGAGGTATTCAAATTCAATGTTTTCATATGTTAAGAGAAGAAGGTCTGCTGCCTGATAGAGACCTGTAGCACTCAGGTAGGTTATCATGCTTTGTCTGTCTTGTTCCCTACCTACCTGAGTTTGTTGTTTAGTAGCCATAGCCTCTGCCTCAGGACTTGCCTAAACAGGGGAGAGGGTAGAAGCTTTTTAGAGTCTTTATCTCCCTCTTTCTTCCTTGATATTGAGGAGCAATTCTGCATCCTTAGCTTCCCTCCACTTCTTTGACACTTCCATGTCAACCAGTTCATTTAGTTCATCCAAAAGGAGAAAGATGAGTTCATCAACATTGTAGTTCCTATACCCCAAATAGTTCAATCTGGTTGCCCTTAACTCATCATCTTGAGTGCTTGGCCTGGGGCATCTCTGATAGCAGCTTCTATGAAGCCAAGGGTCCCACTTAAACTCTCTCCTCTTGACTTCCACTTCCTCTCTCTCTTCTCCTCCTTAATATCCTTAGAGGTCATTTTCCTCTTCCCTTTGTCACTCACAGGCCAATGTGACTCAGTGTGAAGAGAGCTTTGGTGTTCATTGCTTGGTGCTACACTTGAGCACCGGTAAAGAGAGGCTATGAGACACCTTCACCAGCTAGTGCCTCACTGAGGGTAATGGGTGTTGAAGTAGTTCCTATCTCCAGGTTCACAGGCTTAGTTACTAGGCATTCAACCAAGGTTTCCCATTGAAGCTAATCTTAGGGTTCACCTCAGCATCCAGTTGACCAGCAGTCTTACCTGCTAGCCTCTATCTATATAATTTAGATCTTAGCTTGAACTCTTCAAGCACCCTTTCTTGTATTCTCTCAGCTAACCTTGCAGCTTGTCTTGATTTACTTGTGTTGGCAAGTGTCAAGTCAACTAGAGAGAAGCTCTTATAGTATCTTAGGTTGTAGAAGTTGAAGATTTTTTGTTGTCTCTGAGAACTAGAGATTACCAGGGCTCTCCTTTAATATCATACCTCCATCCCACTATTGGATTCTCAGCAGGGTGAGATAGAGTAGGCATTGCCCTTGGTATACCCTCCTCAAACAAGCTTCAAATGAGTGAGTCCACATCAATATGGACCTGAGGAGGTTGTTGAGTATGGAAAAATGCAAGTGAGGATGGTGAGTCCTCCATGTCCATACTCTAAGAGGAACTCTAAGGTTCTATGATTGTAGGTAGGACTTTCTCCCCCTTTTTGATAGCATCACTCTCTAGCACAGGGGAGCTAAGGGATAGGTCCATCACATCCACATCTTCTTATGAGCCTGGTTGAGTTTTCTGGATGGGTCTCTCAGCTAACCTTCCCTTGAGATCAGTGATCTCAAGTTGCCACCTGACATTCCAGGTGACTCACCTTTGAAACTAAATAGGTGCATGTTTTTGATAGTTTTTACACCTTTAGTTGCAGACTCCCCTTATCTTCATCAAAAGAATCACAAGAATATAAGAGAATAAGACCAAAGTCTTCTTTCTCACCACCAGCTTATGTTTCTTCGCTGCTGAATTTCCCCTGCCACTAATAGCTTCAAAGGAAGTGTTAGTGGGCTGGGTAACCATGGTTGAGGTCTTAAAAATGTAATCACTTGCAAAAGTGAGAGCCTCATCCATATGGGCCTCCTAAACATGTTCACGAAGGTCCGCCTCAGTTGTGGGTGCATGATATGGGCTAGATATGGGTGATTCAGGAGCACTCATCTCTCCTTGAGCAAGGGTGGAGAAGAGAGACTCATGGTACTCACTAAAACCAATATCCTTATCATCATAGAATTCTAGGTTGGGGATTGGTTGATTCAGACCTAGCGGCTGGGGATGGTGGCTTTCCCATGAAGGTTGATCACTAGAGTTTTGAGACTATGAGTGAAGACTTAAGGCCGGAGTAATGAGCTCATCACGCTGAGCATGAGGAACCTCAGCACTGATCATAGAGGTAATAGGAGTGGTCTACTCCTCAGCAGAAGTAGGAGCTCTAGTGTCTATTTCTTCATGCATGGTTGGTGATTTAGGGGCCTGCTCAACCTGAGTAGACTAGTAGGGGTTCGTTTGGATTTTCTTTGGTATGTGATTGTGATTTGTGGCTGTGTGGGTGGTGCAGATGTAGAAGGTGTGGTTTCAATATTGGCTGGTGCTGCCAAGTTGTCACCTTGAGCAATAACCTCTAACATTTTTTGGACCAATGCTGTTTCTACCCCTGAGAAGCCAATAGAGGGCTTTTTCATTGTCTTGAAGATGTCAGGCTTCATCTGTCCTAGATTATGAATATTGCCTCTTCCTATTGCTATGAGCCCAGTTCACAATTAAGAATGTATTGAACATATCTAGGGAACATATAATACTCTAAGAAGTACAAGTTGGCAAGCAAGTTTGTATAAACAAACTGAGTACTTGAAATTGACCCCTTGAACTGTCCCATGGACTATATAGGATACGTCCTCAGGAATTTGATCCCAACCTCCGTGTTTGTTGGACCAAGAATGGATGACCACATGGAGGAGGTACTTCCATTGGGAGGAAACCTTACCCTTTATGAAGGTTCTTACAGAGTAGATAATGCCTCTTTATCATTTCAGCTTCTTATCATCCACCTCAAATGAGAGTTAATGGTGGCTAGAGTGATGAAAGTTTTCTTCCCCTGCACTGTGGCAGATAATGCCTTCTCAACATCTAAGATGACATCTTGGCAGGTCCTCCGAAACTCAAAAAGTTGATATTCGTACAAGGGAGGGTCAATGGTAAGTGTGGTGAGGTAGTTTGAAAGAGAAAAGAAGTGGCAAACATTTGAGAAACCTGGATCTTTCTCAAATGATAATAGAGCAACTTGGTTGTGTTGTCTATGTAATTGCATGGAAAAATTAGGTTAGTTTTGGGGATCAGTGTTGGCCATTTTTGAGTAGCTTAGAAGTGAAGGAAGATAAGAAAAAAACGTTTTATGGGTGAATTTAGGTTATGAACTTTTGCAGATGAAGGAAAAAATGAAAGAGGGGGAACTCTTAAAGGTATAATTATATGAATTGGATTTGAGACAAAGTTAATGCAAAATGATAAACTTTGAAATCCGAATGTTGGTCCCACCTCTAAAAAAGTGCCCAAAAAGGTAGTTTTCTTGGAAGTCTAAAATCTTCGAAGGTAATTTGTCTTCGGAAGGTTTGAGAAAACTTTCAAAACCAATTTGGATTCGAAAGATATTCCTTAGCTTATCAAGAATTTGCTTTGAAAGAAAATTACTTAGACTATTTTGCTTCCTAGATAAATTTTGCGTCGGAAGATATCAAATATGAGAAATTTTATTTAAAGAGAAAATAAAGCTCCAAATAAAGCTCCCGAGACTTAGTTGCTTTCCGAAAAAAAAATAGTCCTTCAATACACTTAAGTACTTGTTGACAAATATAAGCTTCAAAAGATATATCAAAATGTCATCCAAAGGTTAATTTCTCAGAAGTAGTTATTTGTTTTAAAGACATAAATTCCTTCCAAAGATAATTTGATGTCTTTCGAAAGAAAACATATCCAAAATTTTCAAATTTTTAAGGAATATCATTTTGAAAAGTTTTTTCCAAAATAAACTAGGCTTATATGGGTGATGATATAGACAACTTAAGACTCACATATTAAAAATATTCTTGAGTTTAGTTTAAGAAAATTTATTCAAAGTTAATCATCCTAATAGCTTATACAAGATACTTAAATCTCTGCTCATCAAAATCTTTCATGAACATATCAACATATTGTTCATTTGTTTTAACCTTGACAAGTTTTATCAATCCTTTAACAAAATTATCTCTAATCAAATGATACCTGATGTTGATGTGCTTTGTCTTTGAGTGCTGCATAGGATTCTCTGTAATAGAACTAGCATTGTTGTTGTCTATATGGATGGGAGTTTGTTTGAAGTTGAATCCAAAATCCAGCATCTGATTTTGAATCTAAAACACTTGAGCACAGCAGTTGCAGCAGCAATGTATTCATCTACAACAATTGATGCAGACACAAAGGATTGTTTCTTGTATTGGCATGAGACAATCCTTCCACCAATAAATTGACATCCCCCTAAATGTAGACTTTGCAGTCATATTGTAGCCACCATAGTCACTATCTATATAGGCATACAGATTGAAGTCAGAATTCTTTGGATATCAAAGGCCCAGTTTGACCTTTGAGATATCTAAGAATTTTTTTGATAGCAACCAGGTGTGACATCTTGGGGTTGGCTTGATATCTTGCACAAATACATGTAGCAAACATGATATCAGGCCTGCTGGATGTGAGGTACATAAGACACCCAATCATAACCCTGTAGAGATGTTCATCAACATGCTCCCCATCAAGATTAGGTCCTAGGGAGTGGTTTCTAGCTATGGGTGTCTTAGCAACCTTACACTTAGTCAGATGAAATCTGGTAAGTATGTCTAGCACATACTTTGATTGGTTTACGAAGATTTCATTGTCAACCTGCTTCACTTGAATTCCTAGAACGAAATTGAGTTCCCCCTTGGCACTCATTACAAATCTGTTCTTCATCAGCTTCTCAAAGTCTTTGTAGAGCTTCGGATTAGTTGACCTAAAGATGATGTCATCCATATAAGCTTGAACCAGCATCAACTCATTTCTTGTTCCTTTAATGAAGAGTGTTGTAAAGCCCTCATCGCGATTGATCCCACATTTTGTTGCACTTGATAATTAAATTAAGATGGATGTGAGCTTGTGTGATATCAACAAAGATTAAACAATTCAATTGAATATTATTAATCAAATGATTATAATACCAAAGGAGTATGCATTTTTTAAGCTCGATCCACCCGAGGTGTGCTCCCCTCGGGCGGCCTATCACATAACTCTTTGCTCTCTAACCCTCAGAGCACTTTTACAAAATGATCACACATTATGAAATACAAAGAAAAAACATCTATATATACTGTCTAGATGTTATCGTGCGAGAACTCCGTAAGGTATCGTTCCTGGGAAACCCCACAGACGGTCATGAACAACACTTTATACATTAAAATACATTGAAGTAAGAAATCATGGCAGTCGAATAATTAAACAAAAACTATTTCATGCATTAATAATAACTTTTGCCAAGAAATACATCGTTGTTTCAAGTTTCAAACGAACATTTAGTTGTATTATAAGACAAAAATATCATTTCTGCATAACATGGATGCCAGTTTTATTTGCCAAGTAGCTTCAACCTCATGCCATCCACAACAACATCATTACCTACCAACTAATATGCATATAAAAAGTCAACGTTGTTGAGTGAGTTCTAGTTTTGATAATATAGAAAATATGCTTTTGTAAGCTTCACTTGGTGTTCATCCATCATTATACATAACCATTCGTCAAGATATTCATTATCTTTCTTTCTTTAATTATCTTTCTCTTTCATTAACTAGGATTGCACAAATCAAGAGCCTACATTATTGGTTGGTAACAAATGCCGAACCCCTATCAGTACACATTTATAAGTGGTAACCAACCCCTAATAGTTGACCAACACTGTTAGGCACGAAGCCTGCTCATGAATACATGTTCCATTCATTTATTGGTCAATCAAAGGATTAGACCCTAGATGTGCATCCTTTGGGCTGAAACAGCCGCACATCAGTTGTGCAAACAAGACCCAAGGCCGTGAACCTCCATTCATTTTGCTTGCAAGGCTTTTCATTCATCATAAGGGCCCGGGGTAACATTCATTAAGTTTCATTATCTTTCTTTTATTCCTTTGTAACCACTTATTCATGAAT
The DNA here is from genome assembly GCA_025506505.1 of Flaveria sonorensis. Lineage (NCBI taxonomy): Eukaryota > Viridiplantae > Streptophyta > Magnoliopsida > Asterales > Asteraceae > Flaveria > Flaveria sonorensis. The sequence goes on from CM046434.1 coordinate 45,514,116, forward strand.
AATACTTTTAAGATATCCGGACATTAAAATCACATAACATGAAATATTATTTATTCATTACAGCAGCCTATAAACAAATAAAGCATTAGAAACATTAAACAAACATAATCTACCATTAAAGCATAACTACCAATCACTTAATTTCTATTCCCAAAATTATGGAATAAACCTAAGTGTTCACAGCGCATGAAATAGGTATACAGCGGATGACTTAAATGTTAAGTGTCAACAGCAGACAGCCAAATTCCACAGTGGATGACCAAAGTCCACAGCGGATGCCTAATGGTCCACAGTGCATGAATAAAACACTAAGTATGTCCATAGCGGATGACTTAAATATTATAAGTGTCCATAGCAGACAGCTTAGTCCACAGCGGATGACCAAAGTCCACAGCGGATGCCTAATGATCCACAGCGCATGAATAAATCACAAAGTATGTCCATAGCGGATGACTTAAATATTATAAGTGTCCATAGCGGACAGCCATGTCCACAGCGGACAGCCATGTCCACAGCGGATGACCAAAGTCCACAGCGGATGCCTAATGGTCCATAGCGGATACCTAATGGTCCACAGCGCATGAATAAATCACTAAGTATGTCCACAACGGATGACTTAAATATTATAATCGTCCACAGCAGAAACCCAAGTCCACAGGGGATGACCAAAGTCCATAGTGGATGCCTAATGGTCCATAGCGCATGAATAAAAGACTAAGTATGTCCACAGCGTATGACTTAAATATTATAAGTGTTCACAGCGGACAGCCAAGTCCACAGCGGACTGTTAAATGCTTAAAGTGTCCACAACAGACATTCTAACAATGTTCAAGTGTCCACAGTGGACTGTATGTTCACAACTTACGATCCAACTTATGCAGTTTCTAGTCCCATACATCATCTTAAGCTTATTCTTAACATAGATCTACCAGATTCACACTTAGTACCCTCATTTATCATCACAGAATCATGGAAACACATGCAATATTCGTATGAAGTTATCATTTTCATGAAAAACATAATTTTTGTTTAAGAAACATCTTTGTAATACATATATCAGCCCCAAACAAGTAGAAAAGATGTAAAAGAGGGGATCTAGAACTCACCTTAAACAGCTTTCAATCCAACACAACAAACCCGAGAGCAAACCTAGAGTTCTAACACCTAAACACATGAAAACAAGCAACTAAACACATAGAAACACATAGAAATCTACCTATAAGCTTAAACCTGACTTAGATCTGAGAATAAATCACCTTAAAATCGTACCTTTGAAGAATTCTTCCACTTTTTCTCTCTAGAACCGGATGGGAGCTTCTTTTTCTCACTCTACCCATATGATTTGAGTGCATGGGGAGAGAGTATGGGCGGCCTTACATTCTTTTTAAACCCCATTATGGGTCGGTTTGGCCCTTGTACTCAAATCGGGAGCAAACGGGAATTTATTTTAAAAAGCGACCGCCCATACTCTCTCCCCATGCACTTAAAACCCTTGCTTTTTAAAATAAATTCTCGTTTGCTCCCTTACTTTTCTTTTCTTCTCTTTTCTTTTTTCAAATTTCCAGGTGTTACAAGTCCACCCCCCTTATATAGGTTTCGTCCCCGAAACCTGTCACTCTTAAAGAGCTCTGGGTAGTGCCATCTCATTTCTTCCTCTGACTCCCAAGTGGCCTCCGACCCCTTGTGATGCTTCCATTGCACTTTTACTTGGCTAATCACTTTATTCCTTAACCAGTTCCAAGTAATTCAACCTTTCATCAACCTCAATGTTTGTGAGAGGAATAACAACATCACCTTCTACCAAGCACTTTCGTAAGTGAGATACATGGAACGTAGGATGAATCCCATGCAACTCTATGGGAAGTCCCAGCCTATATGCCACCTCACCAACTCTGGCAACAATTTTTAATGGCCCGATGTACCTTGGGCTCAACTTCCCTCACTTTCAAAACCTGATAATCCCTTTCCAAGAAGACACTTTCAGCATCACCTTATCTTCCACTTGATACACAATTGGCCTCCTTCTCTTATCAGCGTAGGACTTCTGCCTGTCCTTTGCTGCTTTCATAAAGGCCTTGATCCTTTCCAACTTTTCCGACATGGCCCCGATGATGTCAATACTTCCCAACTCCTTCTGCCCGATATCACCCCAACACATCAGGGTTCTGCATCGTCTCCCATACAACATTTTGAATTGTGGCATGCCTATACTGGCATGATAACTATTATTGTAGGAGAACTCTGCCAACGGTAAGTGTTCATCCCAACTTCTACCAAAATCAATAATGCATGCCCGGAGCATGTCCTCCAAGGTCTGAATGGTCCATTCTTATTGGCCATCTATTTGAGGGTGGTAAGTTGTGCTAATGTGTAATCTCGTTCCATTCGCATCATGAAATTTCTTCCAGAACTTGGACATGAACTGAGTGTCCCTATGAGAAACAATAGACACCAGCACGCCATGATGAGTTACAATCTCCTTGATGAATAGCTCCGCCAACCTTTCTGACGAGCAAGTCTCTCAGATTGGAAAGAAGTGAGCACTCTTTGTCAAGCTGTCTACAATCACCCAAATGGTATCACATCCTCTTGTCGTGCGAGGTAATTTCGTGATGAAGTCCATGGTTATGTGCTCCCATTTCCACTCGGTATAACCAAGGGTTGGATCTTTCCATATGGTTTCTGATGCTCTGCCTTCACTTACAGACAAGTAAGGAACTTACTCACATACTCCGCTACATCGAGCTTCATTCCTGACCACCAATAACCCTTCTTCATATCCTGATACGTTTTCATAGCACCGGGATGAATTGAGTATCGAGTTTTATGAGCCTCATCCATGATCTTCCCATGTAGATCCCCATAACGAGGAATCTATATCCGCCATGATCGAGTCCTGACACCAAAAGTGTTCTCCCCCAACTCGGTGACTAGACCTTTCATCCTTTCGGAGTTAATTTGATCTTCTTTTAGCACTTCATCCTGAAATTCTTTGACCTGCTTCATCATATCAGAGGTCATAACCAACTGATAAGCCTTTGGCCGAATCAGTTCAGGTCACTCCTTTCGGCTAAGGGCATCCGCCACCAGTTTAGCCTTGCCCAGATGGTAATAGATCTCACAAACATAATCCTTGATATGCTCCATCCATCTCCTTTGCCTCATGTTCAAATAATTTTGCTCGAAGAAGTACTTCAAGCTTTTGTGATCAATTTAGATGGTGCATTTCATCCAGTACAAGTTGTGCCTCCAAATCTTTAATACAAAGACCACAGCCACCAACTCCAAATCATGTGTAGGGTAGTTAGCCTCAAGGATCTTCAATTTCCAAGAAGCATAAGCTATAACCCTTCCTCGTTGAATCAACACGCAAGCTATACCCAAATACAAAGCATCTGATTACACCACCAAGTCGTCATTCCCTTTAGGCAATGTCAAGATTAGGGCTTGGGTTAACCTCGTCTTCAACTCTACATTCACCCGTGTGACTATTCCCGCACTTCTTATAGCCTCTTTGATCATTCCCCTTCCACTATTCTGGGCGACGGTCGTCAACCCTCATCTTCTTCTCCCCAATTCCATAGTTGTCATTCTTGAACCTCTTCCCATTACCATTCTTATTCCAACTCCTCAACCTTCCACTGAACTGGCACCGGGTCCTTCTCATCATACAATCTCCCCGCCAAATCTACCACTGACCTAAACATGCTTGGTCTAGCGGCTATCATGTTCCTCCTAATGTCCACTCGCAAACCTTACATGTATCTCTTAATCTTCTTTGACACTGGAGTTACCAGATCTGGTACAAGTCTATAAATCCAAGGATCAAATCAAGAATTATTAGTTTGATTAAACAAATAAAGATCGTGGAATAATCAATATTTGATTTTTAATTTAATTATTTGTGAAATTGAAATCCACTAACAAAATATAAAACAAATTGAAAACAGAATAATATAATGCAACAAAAATATTGTTTCAATAGTTTTTCATTGATACAAAATCAATTACAATGACTAATGATGCTTTGGTGATCTTGTGATCTCCAATGATGTTCTTGATGTTTTGTTATTTTTTGCTATATTGATTGATATCATTTCTATGAATAAGTGACTCACTATTTTAGTATCGATATCTCTCAATCACGTAATCAATCACCTATTGATTGATATCGATTGCTTATGAATCGACTATCAATAGTGTATATATTATCTGTATTTAATGAGTGTATCCTTGCTTTATATTTATGGGCAGAGGGATTCACGATTTACAATGGAAACTGTAACTTTCCTATTTGTGAAGGCTACAGCTGTAACATTCCTAATATGATATCCTAAGTCCTCTGACAGAAAGCAAGTCTTCCGTAGATGTTGACTTGATGACATCACTTCAGGCAGCTTGACTTGTTAATCATGTGTTGGTACTTGACAAGTCCTCATGCAAGTTGTTCTTCCGTAGGAAGTTGGTCTTCCATAGGAAATTGGTCTTCTGTAGGAATTTAGTCTTTCACAGGAAATTGGTCTTTTATTCTTAAACTTCATCCTCAGGAGCAAACTTCCTTCTTCCGCAGCAGCAGCAACTTGACTTCAGAACTTGTTCTTCAGCAGATGTTGTGCTTCTGCAGGAGATCTGCGGATGCATATCACTTGTTCAGATATGTTCCGGAGAACATCTACGAACAAAATTATTCATCCGCAGTTGTTCTTGTACTTGGTCCATTTTTCCAAATTGACCAAGTATGATATTTTTCTACAGTTACAAGAAATACACACAAATAATAATATGGGTTAACTTATAATTCATGCATTACATTATGATAAATAAAGAAGTTCATTTCAAGAAATGATTCATCATCTAAACCTATACAAAAGATCTAGACCTAACAATACTCCCCCTTAGGTTTAGATTCTTGTAATCATAGGTTCAGAGCTCTTAATTCTTGAACTCTTCTCAAAATTATTGTGTAGAAGTATTCAATCACATTCTTTTGATCATCATATAAATACTTGATCTTATTCTCTTCATTTTCTTTAAAGTGTTGTAATTCAGCCCAAAGATGTCTTCTTCTGTGGTTAGTGTTGCAACAACACTGTTGTTTGACACCACTTTCAATTCATCTTGTTTTGACATTCTGAGCTCAGTGATTGATGGAATGTTAGATCCCATAAGCTGACATGCTTAAAATCTTCTTCTTTTGTAAGCTTTAGCATGCAGCTTGTCAATCACTTGGATGATATGGACATATAAGCATAAGTCATCTTGAGCTACTTTGTCATTCAATTTTGGAAAATACTTATCATGAAGAGAGGATGTGTAACTAGGATGAAGGAGCTTGATTTCCATTGGTTCAAAAAGTCTTATGTTAGAAGCTTTATTCTGAGGATTATTCCTTTGTAGCACAAGCTCTTTTGTTCTCTCCACATATCCCCATTCTGTGATAGGGAATGAGTACTGATTTCCTTCAATGCTCTTTACATATGCTAAAGTTTTGTCTTCATATCCAACTCTTCTTAAAAATTCATCATCAACTAAGTGAGATGAGCTGGAATGAGACCTTTTCTACCTCTGTCTTCTTTGATTGTGTTCAGCATCTTCTCTCTTTGCTTCCTTTAACACATCACCTTTAAACTTGTTTCTGAGTTTTGCAATCAGCACAGAAAAATCTCTTCCCCTTGGACTGATTGGGTAATTGATGATAGGGAGTGCTCTCTTTATCACACCACAATCCCATTCAGAATCAAACTTCCATGCTACAATTTTGTTTTCTTTTGCTGATCTTGGGGTGGTCATGTGCTCAAAAATTTGGATAAGAGAAGATTTTTGTTCAGTTATTTCTCTCACAGCGGTTCCCAGTGGCCAGATTTTGTTGGGGATCACATCCCTTGACTCCCTGATAAGTTTTTCTTTTCCTCTATGCATATCCTTACTTTTTACAATTGTTGGCTTAGAGGGAGTTTGTTTTGATTGTTGTTTGTAAGCAGGATTAGGAGTTCCAGTTTTGAATCTCACACCAATGTCTAGCTCAACCTTTATGTTGGATTCAATAATAGAATAAACTGAAGCTTACCAAATGATAATCAGAGCCAACTGAAGATGTCATTATACAAGTTCAGAGACCAAGTTGATAAACAGAAGAAAAGCAAATACAAGACAAAGTCAACATCAAGAAAAGAAGAAAAGTCAAAATTAGGTCTTGATGTAATAATAGTATAAATAGACCCACTAGTGCATTTTTGCAAGTGTGGTTTATGTGCGGTTCAAGGGTGATTCTTGTGTGTGTGTTTCTGATGGTGTGAACCACCACCCAAGGAGAAATCCTCTCCTTTGGGTGGGTTTGATCTTCATCCATCTTTGTATATGATTTTCGTTGTAACTTGTTTATCAACATCAATGAAATCATAACATTATTATTATCCTTCCCTCTGTTCTTTGATTCACACACATCCACCCATCTAAATTTTGATTTTTTTGATCTAAACATGATGAATCCTAAGATCCATGTTCATTGAATCCGAAATATTAATTTAGCAAAATGGTATTAGAGCTGTTGGTTGCTGGATTCATGTGTTTTTCAGATATGATTTCATCTTTAATGATGTCATGAAAAAGGAAGAAACAACAAAAAATGAAGAAAGTCTCTGTTCATCTAAACCCTCACATGTTCATCAACAAAATCAACAAAAATCAAGTACTCTGTTCAAATATGGTACAATTTGAAGATGATGAATCATTCCGTAGATTATAACTTCAAAATTCAAAGCAATTGAACCAGATCCAAATCAAATACAAGAAGAACATGAGTTCGAACAGGTTGCTCCACAAAGAAAATCAATAAATCAATCTATTCACAAGACTAAATCAATTCACATGCTTTCGTAGATGATTCATGAATTATTCTCACATTAAATTGAATATGTTGAAAGATTCGGATTGAAGCTCAGATTAATACTTTCAAATCAAAAAAATAACAACTCTGATCAAACAAATGCTAATGATGTGTAACACATCCACATTTCTTCATGATAAATGCGCATGTGTAAAACACAAATGTGCATGTGTAAACACACAAAAGCGGAAAAACATTACACAAATGAGGATGAGTTCCAATCAAATGCAGATGATGTGATAACAAATGAGGATGAGTTGCAATCAAATACGGATGATTTGATAACAAACACTGATCAGTTGCAATCAAATGCAAATAATGTGATAACAAATGTTGATAATCTGATACCAAATGCGGATGAGTTATCTTAATTATACAAATACGGATTCATATCATACAAATGTGGATGGTTGAAAATCAATACGGTTTCATTTTTTATGTGTAACAAATGCGGATGCCTTGCTCAACTAATGCAGATGAGTTAGTTTCATATGCAATCCATTCAACAACCAATGAATTCAATGCAACTCATCCAACAACAGAAATGATGAACAGATGACAACAACAAACAATAAAAAGATATTATCATGAATGCGGATGATTGCAACCAACATGCACATCCATTTTGAGCATTCAAAACAAAAGAAGAAATCAACTTTGGTCAAGTAATCATTGATTTATTTAGGGATTTGTACAACTGTCAGACACTCCTTCTAAAGTACTTGAATTCATCTTCTGTGATGACATTTTGCACCCGTGTCTATCAACTGAGCGGAGCTAGTTAGACAGACTTTAACTAAGGGAAATGATCGTCAACTGAAGTGTGGTAATTATCAAGTTATTTCAGAGATTCAAAGAGTGGAAGTGTTTTCAAGATTGATTTATGCTCCTGATGCTGTTTATTGAAGTTCAAAGCCTCATCATATGCCTAATACATTCTAATCCTTTGAGTGTGATATGAACAGTAATCCAAAAATGATACGACCTATATCCAATGCGCTAAGTATTCTCAAAGAGATTCTATCCTTTGTCAGAGATATATTAGAAGAAGCTTAATCTGAGGGGGAGAACTACAGTGAACTGTGTCAGAACATCAGTTGATCAAGAAAACATGTGACAGGGAAGATCTTCAAAGTTAGAGTTTGGCAAGCATCAGTTTAGGGGGAGTATTATTGGATTCAACAATAGAATAAACTGAAGCTTACCAAATAATAATCAGAGCCAACTGAAGATCTCATTGTACAAGTTCAGAGACCAAGTTGATAAACAGATGAAAAACAAATACAAGACAAAGTCAACAAGACAAAGTCAACATCAAGAAAAGAAGAAAAGTCAAAATTAGGTCTTGATGTAATAATAGTATAAATAGACCCACTAGTGCATTTTTACATGTGTGGTTTATGTGTGGTTCAAGAGTGATTCTTGTGTGTGTGTTTCTGATGGTGTGAACCACCACCCAAGGAGAAATCCTCTTCTTTGGGTGGGTTTGATCTTCATCCATCTTTGTATATGATTTTTGTTGTAACTTGTTTATCAACATCAATGAAATCATAACATTATTATTATCCTTCTCTCTGTTCTTTGATTCACACACATCCACCCATCTTAATTTTGAATTTTCAGATCTGAACATGATGAATCCTAAAATTCACGTTCATTGAATCTGAAATATTAATTTAGAAAAATGGTATCAGAGCTGTTGGTTGCTGGATTCATGTATTTTTCAGATCTGATTTCATCTTTAATGATGTCAAGAACAAGGATGAAACAACAAAAAATGAAGAAAGTATCTGTTCATCTAAACCCTCACCTGTTCATCAACAAAATCAACAAAAATCAAGTAATCTATTCAAATATGGTACGATTTGAAGATTATTAATCATTCCGCAGATTATCACTTCAAAATTCGATGCAATTGAACCAGATCCAAATTAAATACAAGAAGAACATGAGTTCAAATAGGTTGCTCCACAAAGAAAATCAATAAATCAATCTATTCGCAAGACTAAATCAATTCACATGCTTTCGTAGATGATTCATGAATTATTCTCACATTAAATTGAACATGTTGAAAGATTCGGATTGAAGCTCGATTAGTACTTTCAAATCAAAAAATCACAACTCTGATCAAACAAATGCTAATGCTGTGTGACACATCCACATTTCTTCATGATAAATGCGCATGTGTAAAACACAAATGTGCATGTGTAAACACACAAATGCGGAAAAACATTACAAAATGATGATGAGTTCCAACAAATCAGATGATGTTATAACAAATGCGGATGAGTTGCAATCAAATACGGATGATGTGATAACAAATGCTGATGAGTTGCAATCAAATGCGGATAATGTGATAACAAAATGCGGATAATGTGATACCAAATGCGGATGAGTTATGTCAATTATACAAATGCGGATTCACATCATACAAATATCGATGGTTGAAAATCAATGCGTTTTCATTTTGTTACGTGTAACAAATGCGGATGCCTTGATAAACAAATGCAGATATGTTGCTCAACTAATGCAGATGAGTTAGTTTCATGTGCAATCCATTCAACAACCAATGAATTCAATTTCAATTCATCCAACAACAGAGATGATGAACAAATGACAACAACAAACAATAAAAAGATATTATCATGAATGCGGATGATTGCTACCAACAGGCACATCCATTTTGAGCATTCAAAACAAAAGAAGAAATCAACTTTGGTCAAGTAATCATTGATATATTTAGAGATTTGTACGACTGTCAGACACTCCTTCTGAAGTACTTGAATTCATCTTCTGTGATGACATTTTGCACCCGTGTCTATCAACTGAGCGAAGCAGTTTGACACACTTTAACTAAGGGAAATGATTGTCAACTGAAGTGTGGCAATTATCAAGTTATTTTAGAGATTCAAAGAGTGGAAGTGTTTTCAAGATTGATTTATGTTCCTGATGCTATTTATTGAAGTTCAAAGCCTTATCATATTCCTAATACATTCTAATCCATTGAGTGTAATATGAACAGTAATCAAAAAGTGATACGACCCATATCCAATGTGCTAAGTATTTTCAAAGAGATTCTATCCTGTGTCAGAAATATATTAGGAGAAGCTTAATCTGAGGGGGAGAACTACAGTGAACTGTGTCAGAACATCAGTTGATCAAGAAGACATGTGACAGAGAAGATCTTCAAAGTTAGAGTTTGGCAAGCATCAGTTTAAGGGGAGTATTATTGGGTTCAACAATAGAATAAACTGAAGCATACCAAATAATAATCAGAGCCAACTGAAGATCTCATTGTACAAGTTCAGAGACCAAGTTGATAAACAGATGAAAAACAAATACAAGACAAAGTCAACAAGACAAAGTCAACATCAAGAAAAGAAGAAAAGTCAAAATTAGGTCTTGATGTAATAATAGTATAAATAGACCCACTAGTGTATTTTTACATGTGTGATTTATGTGTGGTTCAAGAGTGATTCTTGTGTGTGTGTTTCTAATGGTGTGAACCACCACCCAAGGAGAAATCCGCTTCTTTGGGTGGGTTTGATCTTCATCCATCTTTGTATATGATTTTTGTTGTAACTTGTTTATCAACATCAATGAAATCATAACAATATTATTGTCCTTCTCTCTGTTCTTTGATTCACACACATCCACCCATCTTAATTTTGAATTTTCAGATCTGAACATGATGAATCCTAAGATCCACGTTCATTGAATCTGAAATATTAATTTAGAAAAATGGTATCAGAGCTGTTGGTTGCTGGATTCATGTATTTTTCAGATCTGATTTCATCTTTAATGATGTCAAGAACAAGGAAGAAACAACAAAAAATGAAGAAAGTCTCTGTTCATCTAAACCCTCACCTGTTCATCAACAACATCAACAAAAATCAAGTAATCTATTCAAATATGGTACGATTTGAAGATGATTAATCATTCCGCAGATTATCACTTCAAAATTCGATACCAGATCCAAATCAAATACAAGAAGAACATGAGTTCGAACAGGTTGCTCCACAAAGAAAATCAATAAATCAATCTGTTCGCAAGACTAAATCAATTCACATGCTTTCGTAGATGATTCATGAATTATTCTCACATTAAATTGAACATGTTGAAAGATTCGGATTGAAGCTCGGATTAGTACTTTCAAATCAAAAAAATCACAACTCTGATCAAACAAATGCTAATGCTGTGTGACACATCCACATTTCTTCATGATAAATGCGCATGTGTAAAACACAAATGTGCATGTGTAAACACACAAATGCGGAAAAACATTACAAAAATGATGATGAGTTCCAAACAAATCCAGATGATGTTATAACAAATGCGGATGAGTTGCAATCAAATACGGATGATGTGATAACAAATGCTGATGAGTTGCAATCAAATGCGGATAATGTGATAACAAAATGCGGATAATGTGATACCAAATGCGGATGAGTTATGTCAATTATACAAATGCGGATTCACATCATACAAATATAGATGGTTGAAAATCAATGCGTTTTCATTTTGTTACGTGTAACAAATGCGGATGCCTTGATAAACAAATGCAGATATGTTGCTCAACTAATGCAGATGAGTTAGTTTCATGTGCAATCCATTCAACAACCAATGAATTCAATTTCAATTCATCCAACAACAGAGATGATGAACAAATGACAACAACAAACAATAAAAGATATTATCATGAATGCGGATGATTGCTACCAACAGGCACATCCATTTTGAGCATTCAAAACAAAAGAAGAAATCAACTTTGGTCAAGTAATCATTGATATATTTAGAGATTTGTACGACTGTCAGACACTCCTTCTGAAGTACTTGAATTCATCTTCTGTGATGACATTTTGCACCCGTGTCTATCAACTGAGCGAAGCAGTTTGACACACTTTAACTAAGGGAAATGATTGTCAACTGAAGTGTGGCAATTATCAAGTTATTTTAGAGATTCAAAGAGTGGAAGTGTTTTCAAGATTGATTTATGTTCCTGATGTTATTTATTGAAGTTCAAAGCCTCATCATATTCCTAATACATTCTAATCCTTTGAGTGTGATATGAACAGTAATCAAAAAGTGATACGACCCATATCTAATGTGCTAAGTATTCTCAAAGAGATTCTATCCTTTGTAAGAAATATATTAGGATAAGCTTAATATAGGAGGGGGAGAACTACAGTGAACTGTGTCAGAACATCAATTGATCAAGAAAACATGTGACAGAGAAGATCTTCAAAGTTAGAGTTTGACAAGCATCAGTTAGGGGGAGTATTATTGGGTTTAATAATAGAATAAACTGAAGCTTACCAAATAATAATCAGAGCCAACTGAAGTTCTCATTGTACAAGTTTAGAGACCAAGTTGATAAACAGAAGAAAAACAAATACAAGACGAAGTCAACAAGACAAAGTCAACATCAAGAAAAGAAGAAAAGTCAAAATTAGGTCTTGATGTAATTATAGTGTAAATAGACTCACTAGTGCATTTTTTCAAGTGCCGTTTATGTGTGGTTCAAGAGTGATTCTTGTGTGTGTGTTTTTGATGGTGTGAACCACAACCCAAGGAGAAATCCTCTCCTTTGGGTGGGTTTGATCTTCATCCATCTTTCTATATGATTTTAGTTGTAACTTGTTTATCAACATCAATGAAATCATAACATTATTATTATCCTTCTCTCTGTTCTTTGATTCACACACATCCACCCATCTTAATTTTGAATTTTTAGATCTGAACATGATGTATCCTAAGATCCACATTCATTGAATCTGAAATATTAGTTTAGCAAAATGGTATCAGAGCTGTTGGTTGCTGGATTCATGTATTTTTCAAATCTGATTTCATCTTTAATGATGTCAAGAACAAGGAAGAAACAACAAAAAATGAAGAAAGTCTCTGTTCATCTAAACCCTCACCTGTTCATCAACAAAATCAACAAAAATCAAGTAATCTATTCAAATATGGTACGATTTGAAGATGATGAATCATTTCGCAGATTATCACTTCAAAATTCGATGCAATTGAACCAGATGCATATCAAATACATGAAGAACATGAGTTCGAACAGGTTGCTCCACGAAGAAAATCAATAAATCAATCTGTTCTCAAGACTAAATCAATTCACATGCTTTCGTAGATGATTCATGAATTATTCTCGCATTAAATTGAATATGTTGAAAGATTCGGATTGAAGCTCAGATTGATACTTTCAAATCAAAGAATAACAACTCCAATCAAAACAATGCTAATGAGGTGTAACACATCAGCATTTCTTCATGATAAATGCGCATGTGTAAAACACAAATGCGCATGTGTAAACACACAAATGAAAAAGGACATTACACAAAGACGGATGAGTTGAAATCAAATATGGATGATGTGATAAAAAATGTGGATGAGTTGCAATCAAATGCGGATGATGTATGAAGGGTCCAATGAAGCCAAAGAGAACAAGAAGGACCTCCTGAAGCAGCAGTTTGAAAACTTCACCTTCTTGATTGGTGAAATCATGACTTAACAATACTTCAGGTATGTTGAGATTGTGGATACTCTGGCTGATGTTGGAGTAACTATTGAGAACAGGGATATTGTTAAGAAGTTCATGTCCTTTCTTCCCAGATAATGGACACACTACTGTGTGGTTATTAAGATGACTGAAAACCTCAAGACTCTTACTCTCACTGAGTGGTATGGGATACTCAGTGGATGCCAGATGGAGATGAACATGCAAAATTCTTCTGATAACTCCAATACACACCAGAGTTAAGCCCTTCATGTGGGTGAAAGGCATAGCAGAGAACAACAGTATCATCTTATTTGCTACCTAGAAACTTCACAAAAGGGTCCTTTCATCACCTTCCCAGAGGCACCCAGAGAGAGCTACATCCAAGGAAGTCTCTTCCAAGAGACAAGTTCCTCTCAAGCCTTTGTCTCTACTGATGAAAGTTTAGGCAACTTTTTCTTCACTCTTGAAGACCTGGACTGTATCCATCCAGATGATCTGGAATATATGGAGATAGTCTAGCAGATGGCTCTTCTCACTCACAGAGCCCAGAAGTTCAACAAGAGGACTGGGAGAAGGTTTCCTAGCAATGCAGCTAGTGGCAAGTTTGGGCTGGACAAAAGCAAAGTAAAGTGTTACAACCGTAACCAGATGGGACACTTTGCCATAGAATGCAAGGCACCTAAGTCAAATGGTGGCCAAGCATCATCAAGGCCAAACTACACTGAAGGAGGGCACCAGAATGAGAAGCCAAGACAGCAAGCTGCAGTTGCTGTTGAAAAGGAGGCTTTGACAGGAGCTTCCAAGCTGAAGATGCTTCTCCAAATCAAGCACTCATGGCTGACCATGATGAAGCCAATATATTAGAACATCTTTGCTCTTCTGAATGTATTGCTAAACTAAACAGATACAGGTCCTACAACTTAGAAATGAGATCTAATATTGAGTCTTTAAACATTTTAAAAGCTGATTTTAAGAGAGCTGAAAATGATTATAAGGTTAAAATAGAAGATCTAGAGAAAACAATTTCAACTCTTAAACATGAGCAAACAAACTACAAGACTCAAATAAAAGACCTTGTTACTAAGTTGACAGAATGCCAGGCTGAGGTTGTGATCAGCAAAGCCATGGCAGAAAAATGTGTTTTTGAAGAAGAGACCTTCAAGAACATAATATCCTCATCTTTGCATGCAAAAGTTTATAATCAGAATAAGCAGGGACTGGGATCTTATGAGATAGCTCCTCCACACACCATACTATCAGTAAGATCTCCAAGGTGTAGAACTGGTCAAGATGAGATGCCCTCTATAGACCCCAGTGATGAAGAGGATAAAGTGGAGCTAGTGAGGAATGACTATGAAATAAGTGAAGAGAGTCAATCCAAAAGGGGTCACCATGCTCTTGAGGAGAGTTAGAAGGATGGTATGACAAAGACAAAGAGGAAGAAGTTGATCAGAAGAGTAAAGAGAAGATCAAAGAAGGCTCAAGAGATCAAGGCCACTTTTGACTCCAAGCAGAAACAAGTGTTCATCTCTGTAGGGTTTGAAGTGGTAAAGGCTGAGGAATCAACTACAAACTCTAGTACCAAGAGTTTTAGTACAGTTCTAACTCATTCCAGCAAAGAGAAGGCTAAATTGTTATGTACCACTGCTACATAGTCTGAACCATCCTCCTCCAAGAGCAATTCTCTCCCTAAGAAAATTGTTGCATCATTTGTGAAGAAGAAATTGGAGAAAGAAAGTGTTCAAGTTCAGTCTTGCTCTCAGAAGAAGACTCCCAGAAGGAAGCAAATGGACTACATCATGTGTGGTAGTACTTCTCTTCTGGATAAGGATTGCATCTAAAAGTACTATCCACATGGTCAAAGAGATGGCTTCTGGGAAGAAAAAGGAAAAGAAAGCTTTGAAAAGAAAATCTGTTTCCTTTAGAAGCTCCAAAATAAATAAGAAGGCAAGTGAAAAATTTTCTTTGGAAGAAAATTTGGTCTCGAAAGAAAGGAATGCTTCCGAAGTACTGAAGCTTGCTGCAGTGAAAGCAAGATCTTCAGAAGGTCCAGTGTCCAAATCTTCCAAAGTTGCAAAAGCTTCCGATGCTTTGAAGGTCAAGACAAATTTTCCAAAGGTGGTGTGGAAGATGAAGGAAGACCGTGTGACTGAAGATTCTTCATTAGCAACAGCAAATGATCCTCAGAGCCTAAACATAGGATCACTTAATGTTTCATTGCCTTCAACTCATTTTAACAAGCCCAAGACCAATGAGGCTTGTGTTTTCAAATGTAACTAAATCATCTCTTTTTATGCAGGGACAGCCAAAGGCAAACAGAAATGTGTGAATCATTGATAGTGGCTGCTCCAGGCACATGACAGGTAATGAGTCCTTACCTCAAAACTTTGAAAGATTTAATGGAGGACCATTGCTTTTGGAGGAGATACAGGAGGTTCAATTACTGGTAGGGGCAAGTTTACAAATGGTAAGCTTAGAATTGAGAAGGTAAACTTTGTCAGGGAGCTTGGATACAATCTTTTAAGTGTGATCCAATTTTGTGATAAAAAACATCACATGCTCTTTACTAAGCACGAGTGCATTGTTCTCAAGCCTGGGGTTGACATTCCTCAAGAGCATATTCTACTCAGAGCCCCCAGGAGAGGAAACATGTACAAGATGGATCTACAGGAAACATCTCCCTCTGGAGAAGTTTTTTGTTTTCTGTCCAAAGCAAATAGTGATGAGTCTTTCCTTTGGCATAAAAGAATGTGCCATGTAAACTTTAAAAATATGAATAAATTAATTAAGAATGATTTGGTATCTGGAATGCCAAAGAAAGAGTTTACAAGTGATGACCACTGTGTTGCATGCCTGAAAGGAAAGCAACACAAAGTGTCTCACAAGCCAAAGGAAATGAACTCTATCACTACTCCCCTACACTTGTTACATATGGATCTGTTTGGCCCCACCAGTGTAATAAGTCTAGGAAGGACCTCTTACTGTTTAGCGATCACAGATGACTTCACAAGATTCACTTGGGTGTTTTTCCTTAGAACTAAGGATGAAACCCCTGAAATCTTAAAGAACTTCATTTCGAAAATTGAGAATCAATCTGATCACAAGGTCAAGATCATATGATGTGATCAAGGAACTAAATTTAAAATCCAAATTCTTGATACATTTTGTGATGAAAAAGGTATTTCAAGACAATATAGTGCTCCCAGGACTCCTCAGCAAAATGGTGTTGCTGAGAGGAGAAACAGGACACTTATTGAAGCTGCTAGAACCATGTTGTCTGACTCTAAACTGCCTATCACCTTCTGGGTAGAGGCTGTCAACACAGCCTGCTATGTGCAAAATAGAGTTTTAGTGGTTAAGACACATGGTAAGACTCCTTATGAACTGTGGCATAAAAGGAGACCATTCATTGGTTTTCTCAGAACATTTGGATGTCCTTTCACCAACTTGAATACCAATGATCAAATAGCCAAGTTTGCTGAGAATTCAGATGACGGAAACTTTGTTGGATACTCTTCTCAAGCTAAGGCTTATAGAGTATACAATCTCAGAACTAGAATCATTAAGGAGTCAGCCAATATGACTTTCAATGAACACACACCCTATGTGAAAGGTTCTGGTCTAGATTGGTTGTTTGATCTTGATTTAGTTACCAACTTTTTTAACAAGTCTTGTGAGAATCTTTCAGGATCTACAGATAACCTATCAACAGATGATCCTGATCCAAGATTTGAGCTGAGAAGACCAACCAAGAAGACTACTTCAGCTCAAGTGGTGCCTAACCCTATAATTGAGGCTCCTATCAGCACAAGCATGACAAATACTGCTGACTTAACTGAATTGCCTTCAAATTCCAGCTCAGAGGCTTAGAATTCAGGAGAAGGAACTTCTAATGCAGGAGGAACTGGAGGTGGTGATAGTGATCAAGAATTTCTTGACGCTGATAACCACTCCATTGAAGACAACATGAATGATGCCACACACTCATTGGATCAAGTTTCTCTTGATAAGTGTGCTGATGTGGTTGGAAACACCTCATTGCCAGATCAGAATTTCTCTAATTTAGATCTATCTAACTAACTTGCTATGAACCCTCAACTTCGAATCAACAAGTCTCATCCCACCACAAACATCATTGGAAATGTTGACTCAGGGGTAAGAACAAGAGGACAAACTCATGACAGCCATGTTTGTCTACATTCTTGTTTCTTATCCCAGATAGAGCCGAAAAAAGTTAATGAGGCTTTGAAGGATGGAAGCTGGATTGAAGCTAGGCAAGATGAGCTGCTTTAAATTAGAAGACAAAAGGTGTGGAACTTATGCCCTCTTCCTCAAAGGAAGACTGTCATAGGTACCAAATGGGTATTCAGGAACAAGAAGGATGATAGAGGGATTATCATCAAGAACAAGGCTAGAATGGTTGTCTTAGGATACACTCAAGTAGAAGGGATTGATTACACTGATGTCTTTGCTCCAGTTGCAAGACTTGAAGCTGTAAGAATATTCCTGGCTTATGCTGCATCCAAGGATTTCAAGGTCTACCAGCTTGATGTGAAATGTGCTTTTCTCTATGGGGTGATTGATGAAGAGTATATATCAAACAACCACCTGGCTTTGCAGACCTAGTTCATCCTGATTATGTCTGTGAGCTTGATAAAGCACTATATGGACTTCATCAAGCTCCAAGAAAGTGGTATATGACGCTATCAACATACCTCTATCAACATGGATACAAAAGAGGTACTATTGATGGGACTCTCTTCATCAAAGAAACAGGAAATGACACACTGCTAGTTCAAATATATGTAGATGACATCATCTTTGGATCAACTAATCCAAAGCTTTGTAAAGTCTTTGAGATTCCGATGAAGAATAGATTTGAAATGAGTGCCATGGGGGAACTCAGTTTCTTTCTAGGAATTCTAGTGAAGTAGGTTGAAGATGGCATCTTCATTAGTCAGTCAAAGTATGTACAGGACATACTTACAAGATTCAAGATGACTAACTGTAAGGTTGCAAAGACACCCATAGCCAGAAACCACTCCCTTGGTCCTGATTTTGAGGGGGAGTGTGTTGATGAACATCTCTACAGGGCCATGATTGGGTCACTTATGTACCTTACTGCTAGCAGGCCTGATATTATGTTTGCCACATGTATATGTACAAGATATCAAGCCAACCCCAAGATATCACACCTAATCACTGTCAAAAGGATTCTTAGATACCTCAAAGGTGCTCCAAATCTAGGCCTTTGGTATCCAAAGAATTCACACTTTAATCTGTATGCTTATACAGATAGTGATTATGGTGGCTGCAACATGACTGCAAATTCCATATCTGGGGGATGTCAATTCCTTGGTTGAAGGATGGTCTCTTGGTAATGCAAGAAGCAATCCTGTGTGTCTGTATCAACTGCTAAAGCTGAATACATTACTGCTGCAAGCTGTTGTGCTCAAGTGCTTTGGATTCAGAATCAGATGCTAGACTATGGGTTCAACTTCAAGGAGACTCTCATCCACATAGACAACAACAGTGCCATCTCTATTACAGAGAATCCTGTGCAGCACTCAAGGACCAAACACATCAATATCAAGTATTATCTGATTAGGGATAATTTTGAAAAGGGATTGATCAAACTAATCAAAGTTAACACAAATGAATAATATGCTGATCTGTTCATAAAGGCATTTGATGAATAGAGATTTAAATATCTTGTATCAACTATTGGGATGATTAACTTTGAATAGATTTTCTTTAATAACTTAATCAACTTTATTTCCTAAAATTATGTGTCCTAAGTTGTCTATTAGATCTCATAAGCCCAGTTCTCTTTGGAAGAAAACTAACTTTTAACTGATATTCCTTATATTTGTGAAAAAAATTTACATTCGGAAGAACTCAAATTGCCTTCGGAAGAAATTTATGTCTTTAAATCATTTAACAGCTTATCTAAGATTTACCTTCGGAAAAAATTCTTGGAGTATCTTCCAAACCTTAAATTTGTATATAAGCACTTAAATGCATTCAAAGAACAAATATCTTCCGAAAGCAACTAAGTCTCGGAAGACTTATTCACTGCTTCCGAAGCCAAACTTTCAAAATTCTTAGAAATATCTTCTGAAGCACAAATTGCTTCGAAAGCTTTGCTACAAAGCTTCCGAAGCCAAAATTGTCTTCGGAAGTTTTATAACTTCCAAGAAAACTAACTTTTTGGGAGCCTTTTTCAGAAGTAGGACCCACTTGCGGATTTCAATGTTTATCTTTTTGTCATAACTTTGTCTCAAATCCACAACATATATCTTCCAAATGGTTCTATTTCGTCTCTCTACTCTCACTAATCCTTACCCTAAAATTACCCCCAAATTTCATCTTCTTCTTCCTTTCTTCACTGTAAAGCATCCTCAAATGGCCAACATTGATCGTCGTAACGACCCTGATTTTTCCATGCACCTACACAGGCAACACAATCAGGTTGCCCTGTTACACTTTGAGAAGGATCCAAGTTTCTCAAATATGTGTAGGTACCTTTCTTCGTCACACTACTTCACCTCCCTTACACTTGATCCTCCTCTCTATGAGGATCAGTTGCTTGAGTTCTGGAGGACCTGTCAAGAGGTCACCATGGACGGGGAGAAGGTACTGTCTATTACAGTGCAGGAGAGGACAGTTTTCATCACTCCGGCCATCATAAACACCCATTTACAGCTGGATGATGAAGCAGGTGAGTTGTCCTTTCCCAAATCTGCTGTCAACCACTAGTTTTAGCAGATGGGTTATGAAGGTGACTTCTCAGTCAAAACCTTCAGGAAGGGGAAGGTCACATCTCAATGGAAATATCTCCTCCATGTCATCATTCACAGCCTTTCTAACAAGCATCTTATTGAAGAAGCCAACTGTCGGCTTCTCTGGGGTAGAAACAACCCTTGTCCTAAAAATGTTTGAGCTCATTGCTCAGGGTGACAGCCTAGCAGCACCAGCTAGTGATGAACCAACACCCTCTACCTCTTACCCACCTCAAACATAGCCTACTATCACCATCACCTACAAAAATGAACCCTGCACTTGCTACTAAGCATGTGCAGGCCCCCATATCACAACCCATACAGGATGAAGTGGAATCTCGAGCTCCCACTTCCCCTGAGGAGCAGACCACTCCCATCTTTCAACCAATCAGTGCTGAGGTTCCTCATGTTCATCCTGATGAGTTCATAACCCCATAAACAGCCTTAAGCTATCACTTTGAGTCTCAACACTCTAGTGATCAACCTTCTGGGGAAAGTTACCATCCCCAACCTCTTGATCTAAACCGCCCTATTTCCATCCTTGACTTCTATTCTGATGAAGATTTGGGCTTCAGTGAGTACCATGAGTCTCTCCTCTCTTCCCACACTTAAGGAAAGATGAGTACTCTTGCTTCCCCCATCTCTAGCCCACATCAGCAACCCCCTACTGAGGTGGATCGTCCTGAACTTATTCAGGAAATCCATATGGCAGAGGCTATCACTTTTGCAAGTGATAACATCACTATGACCTCAACCATGGCAACCCAACCTTTTGACACTTCTCTAGAAGTTGTCATTGGGCAGGGGAAATCCAGCAGCCAAGAAACCCATGCTGCTGGTCAGGAAGAAGACTTAGGTCCAATTCTCTCATCCCCTAATGATTCTTCATCTGAAGATGAGGGGTGTCTGTAACAAAAGGTGCACAAACTATCACATCTTTGCACCTATTTTGTTTCAAAGATAGCTCACCTAGAATCTCAGGTGACTATCTTACAGAAGAGGATCAATGACCAGCAACTTGAGATCATCGATCTCAAGGGCAAGTTGGCTGAGAGACCCATGAGGACAACTCATCCAGGTCCACAAGAACCTGTGGAAGTCATGGATCAATCTCCCAGCTCACCTATGCAAGAGGGTGATGCTACCAAAAAAGGGGAGAAAATTCTAACAATCACAGAACCTGGGAGTTCTTCCCAGAGTATGGACATAGAGGAATCACCATCCTTTCTTGCAGATGTTCATACTCAGCAACCTCCTCTAGACAGTGATCTACATTTGCTTATTCAACAACTGTTTGAGGAGGGAATACCAAGAGAAATGTCTGCCCCTTCTAAGAACCCAATCTGGGGTTGGGGGTAGACAGTAATAGGAGAACTCTTCTGATCTCTAAAGCTCAAGGTCAACTAGAAGTTTTCAATATTTCAAACCTGAGTTTTTATAAGAGCATCAACTTGGTAGATCTGCCACTTGTCAACCCAAGCGATAACAGACAAGTAGCAAGATTGGCAGAAATAATCCAAGACCTGAGTTTTTATGAGAGCATCAGCAGGTGAGATCTTTGGTCAACTGGATGTTGAGGTAGACCCAGAGATTAGCTTCGAAGGGAAAACCTTGTCTGAAGGCCCAGAGGTTATACCTGTGAACCTTGAGACATGATCTCCCTCTGCACCCATTATCCTCAGTGAAACACCAGCTGGTGATGGTGTTTCATAACCTCTCTCTGGCCAGAGTTAGACAGCTAAACCAAGCAATGAAGGCCAAAGCTCTCTCCAGCCTGAGTCACCAAAGCCTGTGGTTGACAAAGGCAAAAGGAAATTGACTCCTGAGGAGAGTGAGGAGGAGAAGAGAGAGAGGAAGAGGAAGCTGAGGGGAGAGAGTTCAAGTGGTTCCCTAGGGTTTATGAAAGCCGCAATCAGGGCTGCCCCCAGGCTAAACACTCAGAAAGATGAGTTAAGGGCAGCCATGCTAAACTACCTGGGAACCAGAAACTATAATTTTGATGAACTCATCTCTCTCCCCTTTGATGAGTTGAATGAACTGGCTGACACAGAGTTGTCAAAGGAGAGGAAGGAAGCTGAGGATGCAACATTGCTCCTTAAGCATAAGGAAGAAATGAGGCTGAAAAGACTCTACAAGAACATTCCTGTCCTCTCCCCAGTTCAAGAAAGTCCTGAGCCAGAGATTGTGGCCACTGAACAAACTCAGGTAGCAACTGAAGAAGAAAGACTAAAGATGATCAGCTACCTGAGCGCCATAGGTCTCTATCAGGCAGATGCACTTCTCCTCTTACCATCTGAGTACATATTGTTTGAATACAATAAGCAGATGGAAGAAAAAGCTAAAAGAGAAAACAAGCTGAAAAGAAAAGATTAAGGGAAGAAGCTGCAAAGTCAAGGGCCATCATCCACAAAAGCCAAAAGAAGTCTACTGACAGACAAAGGATGATAAGCTTCTTGAAGCTGTATGGATTCTCTGGAAGGAGGCTTGGACCTATGTATCTATCCATAATGGATGAGCATATCAGGGTAATCAAGCAGAAGATAAAGAAGGGAGAGCTGGTGGACTTGCATTCTCCACCAAGTCCAGCTCAACCTGAAGTTGAGGTGAAGGTTGAACCCACTAAGACAACACAACCTGAACCTGGAGCTGCATCTCAGCCAACTTCATCTTCTGATCCACAGCAGGGTCATCCTCTCTCTCCTTCTGAACCTGTGAGAGAGGAGATCCCAACTGAGGGGGACTCAATTGAACCACCTGGTACTCAAGACCAGTCCCCTTAGTTAAAATCATCAGGGAGAAGAAAAATGATGGCCAAAAGATCAACCTAAAAGAGAAAAAGATGAAAGGCATCCACCTCCTAACCTCAGGATGAGTCAGAGCATCCTGTGGGAGTGCATGAAGAGGTCTCTCAACAAACTCCAATTATAGTAGAGCCTCTTGTTGTTAGAAGACAAATTATGTCATGGTCTTATGATGAAGATCAAGACAGTTGGTATGTCATAAGAGGTCAGGAAGGCATGCATGTCTATTCCTCAGAAGACATGCTCAATCTTCCTCTTCATGATCTCTTTGACATGAGAAGGTTCTATGTTAGTCTGAAGGATCCAGACCTAATGATGAAGAAAGGTTTGCTGAGGATCCTAATATGGACTATTAAAATCTAAAGAACTTCTATGTTTTGGTAGCATCAGCATAGGGAGAGTTTGTAAGATCATCTGAAGATTATGAGGCTGATGCAACCAACAAGCCAGAACAACCAAGTCTTCCATGCATGCATTAAGGAACAAAGATGAACTAGCTTTGGAAGTCTTACACTCTTAAATATGTCTAAGTGTAAGATCTTTCGAAGCTAACAGTTTAGAAGGAGTTACTTCGGAAGTTTCACACTCAAACAGAAAAATATTCTAAGTGTGAAATCTTCCGAAGCCAAAGACCAGCATCTTCCAAAGCCAAAGATGAAATTTTCCGAAGCTTCAGAGAAAAAGTCTTTCAAAGCTGTGATGACTGATTTCTTCAGAGGACAGAGAAAATATGCTTTCTCTGAATCAACTTTTGATAAAGCTAGCACACTTTCCACTGCCTGCTCTGGTGGTTCACCTACTTTACACAAGTTGGTGAAACTTCCATGCTTTATCAAAAAGTAGGAATGGTCTTTGTCTATAACTTACCTTACTTGTTCATGTGGACTTTTTGTATTACGAAAAGTCAGTAAGCTATGGCATGTCATAGTCACTAGTCAAAAGGCAATCTGCCTTTTGACTTTAGATTGATCTTGTTGTCTAGATTAGTCAAATCCCAACAATCTTTACATGTAAGTGACGGTTGTAGGTTGTAGTATAAAAATGTCTCAGGTTCTTGTAATTTCTTTATGCTTTGTAACACTTGTAAAAGAACTTGAGATCAATATACAGCATCCTTGAAAACCAATCTTGTGTTCTTGTGTTGATCTTAGTTCTTTCTCTTTAATTTACTTGTGTTCTTAGTATCATTTGTTTTAAGTTACCAGTTCCCTATTTGAATTGTTAAGTGATCTAAGATCTCTCCTCAGTGTGAAACTAAGTGTTAAATACCCTTACCCGGTCCTGCAAACAGTAATCCAAAAGTGATACGACCGATATCCAATGCGCTAAGTATTCTCAAAGTGATTCTATCCTTTGTTAGAAATATATTAGGAGAAGCTTAATCTGAGGTGGAGAACTACAGTGAACTGTGTCAGAACATCAATTGATCAAGAAAACATATGAAGAGAAGATCTTCAAAGTTAGAGTTTGGCAAGCATCAGTTTAGGGGGAGTATTATTGGGTTCAACAATAGAATAAACTGAAGCTTACAAAATAATAATCAAAGCCAACTAAAGATCTCATTGTACAAGTTTAGAGACCAAGTTGATAAACAAAAGAAAAACAAATACAAGACAAAGTCAACAAGACAAAGTCAACATCAAGAAAATTAGAAAAGTCAAAATTAGGTCTTGATGTAATTATAGTGTAAATAGACTCACTAGTGCATTTTTTCAAGTGTAGTTTATGTGTGGTTCAAGAGTGATTCTTGTGTGTGTGTTTCTGATGGTGTGAACCACCACCCAAGGAGAAATCCTCTCCTTTGGGTGGGTTTGATCTTCATCCATCTTTGTATATGATTTTAGTTGTAACTTGTTAATCAACATCAATGAAATCATAACATTATTATTATTATCCTTCTCTCTGTTCTTTGATTCACACACATCCACCCATCTTAATTTTGAATTTTTAGATCTGAACATGATGAATCCTAAGATCCACGTTCATTGAATCTGAAATATTAATTTAGCAAAATGGTATCAGAGCTGTTGGTTGCTGGATTCATGTATTTTTCAGATCTGATTTCATCTTTAATGATGTCAAGGACAAGGAAGAAACAACAAAAAATGAAGAAAGTCTCTGTTCATCTAAACCCTCACCTGTTCATCAACAAAATCAACAAAAATCAAGTAATCTATTCAAATATGGTACGATTTGGAGATGATGAATCATTTCACAGATTATCACTTCAAAATTCGATGCAATTGAACCAGATGCATATCAAATACATGAAGAACATGAGTTCGAACAGGTTGCTCCACGAAGAAAATCAATAAATCAATCTGTTCTCAAGACTAAATCAATTCACATGATTTTATAGAGGATTCATGAATTATTCTCACATTAAATTGAATTTGTTGAAAGATTTGGATTGAAGCTTAGATTGTTACTTTCAAATCAAAGAAAAACAACTCCGATCAAAACAATGCTGATGAGGTGTAACACATCAGCATTTCTTCATGATAAATGCGCATGTGTAAACACACAAATGAAAAAGGGCATTACACAAATACGGATGAGTTGCAATCAAATATGGATGATGTGATAACATATGTGGATGAGTTGCAATCAAACGCATATGATGTGATAACAAATACGGATGAGTTGCAATCAAATGCGGATGATGTGATAACAAATGCAGATAATGTGATACCAAATGCGGATGAGTTATCTCAATTATACAAATGCGGATTCACATCATACAAATGCGAATGGTTGAAAATCAAAGCGGTTTCATTTTGTTACTTGTAACAAATGCGAATGCCTTGTTAAACAAATGCGGATGTGTTGCTCAACTAATGCAGATGAGTTAGTTTCATATGCAATCCATTCAACAACAAATGAATTCAATTGCAATTCATAGAACAATAGAGATGTTGAACAGATGACAACAACAAACAATAAAAAGATATTATCATGAATGCGGATGATTGCAACCAACAGGCATATCTATTTTGAGCATTCAAAACAAAAGAAGAAATCAACTTTGGTCAAGTAATCATTGATTTATTCAGGGATTTGTACAACTATCAGACACTTCTTTTGAAGTACTTGAATTCATCTTCTGTGATGACATTTTGCACCCGTGTCTAGCTACTGAGCGGAGCAGTTAGACAGACTTTAACTAAGGGAAATGAACGTCAACTGAAGTGTGGCAATATCAAGTTATTTAAGAGATTCAAAGAGTGGAAGTGTTTTCAAGATTGATTTATGTTCCTGATGCTGTTTATTGAAGTTCAAAGCCTCATCATATGCCTAACACATTCTAATCCTTTGAGTGTGATATGAACAGTAATCCAAAAATGATACGACCCATATCCAATGCGCTAAGTATTCTCAAAGAGATGCTATCCTTTATCAGAAACATATTAGGAGAAGCTTAATCTGAGGGGGAGAACTACAGTGAACTGTGTCAGAACATCAGTTGATCAAGAAAACATATGACAAAGAAGATCTTCAAAGTTAGAGTTTGGCAAGCATCAGTTTAGGGGGAGTATTGTTGGGTTTAACAATAGAATAAACTGAAGCTTACGAAATGATAATCAGAGCCAACTGAAGATCTCATTGTACAAGTTCAGAGACCAAGTTGATAAACAAAAGAAAAAAAAATACAAGACAAAGTAAACAAGACAAATTCAACATCAAGACAAGAAGAAAAGTCAAAATTAGGTCTTGATGTAAAAATAGTATAAATAGACCCACTAGTGCATTTTTGCAAGTGTGGTTTATGTGTGGTTCAAGAGTGATTCTTGTGTGTGTGTTTCTGAAGGTCTGAACCACCACCCAAGGAGAAATCCTCTCCTTTGGGTGGGTTTGATCTTCATCCATCTTTGTTAATGATTTTTGTTGTAACTTGTTTATCAACATCAATGAAATCATCACATTATTATTATCCTTCTCTTTGTTCTTGGATTCTCACACATCCACCCATCTTAATTTTAAATTTTCAGATCTAAACATGATGAATCCTAAGATCCATATTCATTGAATCTAAAATATTGAATTAGCAAAATGGTATCAGAGCATTTCCTTTAGTTTCAACTGACATAGATGCTGATGAAGGATCTGATTACCTTTACCATTCACCTACATCATAACCTGAAGATGCCTCTCACCAAGATGATCTGAATGTCTCTAATCTTGATGTGTCCATTGCTGGTGATTTGATTCTAATTACCAAGACATATAAGAATCATCCAGTGTCTAACATCATTGGTGATCTAGATGAGCGGGTGACATGAAGCAAGTCAAGTATTGCAAACATCTGTTTGTTTTCTTGCTTTTTGTGTCAAACAGTACCCAAGAATATTAAAGAGGCTCTTCAAGACAACAGTTGGATTAAGGCAATGCAGGAAGAATTGCTACAGTTCAAGAAACAAGAAGTATGGCAACTGGTAGACCTTCCCGAAGGAAAATACCCTATCAGTACTAGATGGCTATACAGAAACAAGACAGATGACAGGGGCATTGTCATCAGAAACAAAGCAAGATTAGTTGCACAGGGATACACTCAAGAAGAAGGAATAGACTATGACGAAGTGTTTGCTCTCATTGCGAGATTGGAAGCCATAAGACTCTTTCTTACCTACTCTGTATCTATGAAATTCACTGTGTATCAAATGGATGTAAAGTGCGCATTTTTGTATGGAAAAATATCAGAAGAAGTCTATGTGAGTCAACCACCAGGTTTTGAGGATCCTGATTTCCCTCACAGGGTGTACAAGCTTGACAAAGCTTTGTATGGTTTACATCAAACCCCTTGGAAGTGGTATGAGACTCTATCATCTTTTCTCCTTGGTCATGGATATGAAAGAGGAAAGATTGATTAGACTTTATTCAGAAAGAAGAAGGGACATGAACTGTTGCTTGTCCAGATCTTTGTGGATGATATCATTTTTGGCTCAACAAACAAGCAACTCTGTAAAGACTTTGAAAACCTCATGCATTCTAAGTTTCAAATAAGCACTATAGGACAGCTCAGCTTCTTCCTAGGTTTACAAGTACAACAGACAACAAATGGAATTTTCATCAATCAATCAAAATATATGGAATCTATGTTGAAGAAATTTCATTTAGCAGACTGTTAGTCCATCAGAACTCCTATGGATACTAAAGTGAAGATTGGTCCAGACTCCAATGGCAAATCAGTGGATCAGACTCTGTATCGATCAATGATAGGTTCACTTATGTATCTTACAGCTAGGAGACCTGACATTATGTTTGGTGTTTGTGTTTGTGCCAGATATCAGGTTGATCCCAAAGAATCTCATGTGAATGCAGTGAAGAGGATATTCAGATATCTCAAGGGCAAGCCTGCACCTAGATTATGGTATCCAAAGGAAGGAGACTTCAATCTCTATGCATACGCAGACAGTGACTACGAGGGATGCAACTTCAATAGGAAGTCCACTTCTAGAGGTTATCAATTTCTTAGTCCCAGACTGGTCTCCTGGCAATGCAAGAAGCAGACCAATGTATCTGTTTCAACAGCATAAGTTGAGTACATAGCAACATCAGCATGTTGCTCTCAAGTTCTCTGGATTCAAAACTAGATGCTTCATTATGGTTTTAACTTCTTGCACACACCAATTCACATTGACAACATAGCAGCCATGTTTATTACAAATAATCTAGTTCAGCACTCAAAAACCAAACACATTGAAATTAGATATCACTTTTTGAGAGACTGTGCTAAAAAGGGGTTAATCAAGTTAATTCAGGTTCACACGGACAATCAGTTAGCTGATTTGTTCACTAAGGCATTTCACCCTAGTCGGTTTGAATTCTTAGTCCAATCAATTGGCATGATTAACCTTGAGTAAAATCAAAATTTCCAAAAACATTCAAAAATCATAAAAATACAAAAAGAAGTCAATTTTGTTGCAGTACATGAAATGTACTCCTTGGGAAATGATATAATTACAGTCATTATATCATTCACTGTGCTTATTTCAAAATCTTGAAAGACTGACATGACTTCCCTGATATGCGGGTAGGCTCATCTTGGAAAAGAAGATAAATGTTATGATACACTAAAGATCACATTCAATTGTGAGGCCATCATCTCATGGTGTGTAAGTATTTGACTTATC
The DNA here is from genome assembly GCA_025506505.1 of Flaveria sonorensis. Lineage (NCBI taxonomy): Eukaryota > Viridiplantae > Streptophyta > Magnoliopsida > Asterales > Asteraceae > Flaveria > Flaveria sonorensis. Next base: position 45,543,227 of record CM046434.1, read on the forward strand.
CGAATGTGTGTATGTGTAGTAATCTAAACACACCAGGTCATGATACCTTATAATCTCATTCACCCACATCAGTTTCTCCTCTATTTTGTTGAGCAAAGATCTGGAGAAACAAGCACATAGTGCTGATGTCAAGATCCAAAAAGATTCCCAATATGGAACACATCCAATCTGGATGAATTACATTCCTTGTGAATGAACAAAAAGAATCCCAAAGTGGATCACCTTCCAAAGTGAAGAGCAAAAAGAATCCCAATGTGGATCAAATAAATATAAGGATCAAAATAAAAGAATCCCAATAAGGATTCCCCTTACCTTAAAATAAATGAGATTTCATAATTTAAATGACCTGGTCATGCAAGCTGTGAAAAAGTTCTAACATATATTTCATGGGGTAGTTGATCTTGCTATGCTTCTGAGTGTGAGGTACATGTTGAATGTTTAATGCACTCAAAGCATGATAATGATCAAAGGCATTAAAATATTACCCAAGCATGAGTTTATGAGGACAAACATACCTACAATCAATAGGATCATGACTATTTTTACTTGTGAAAGGTAAGATTGATATGATCCCAAATAAGATACACTTTCTTTTCATGTACAGATAAGAAAATCAAGAAATTTAGAATATTTTCCTTTCAATTTAAAAAAAAAAGATTCATTAAAGTTTCTATTCTATCTGGATATAAACTTTAGGGGGAGTAATTTAAATTTAAAAGAAAATATTCACAAAAACATAAAATTTGCAACTATTTCTTTTGTTTAATGCAAAATTAAAACAAAAAGCTTTGACTGTGTTGTTGTGGAAGCTATACCATAAGTATCTCAGTGTATGTAGATATTTGGAAGCACAAAGTCCAAGATCAGTCAAAACTAGGAAACTAGTATCACACCGGGTATACAAGTCAATCCAAGCAAGAATTGAGAATCCTAGCAAATGATAAAATTTCATAAAATCAAACAGCAGACTCTTCTTCATAAAAATCAAAACATCAGTGCAAAAACAGTCAGAATCATCATCTGCAAAAACATTAATTTTTGACAAGTTCAAAAATTAATGCGGGTAAGAGTATTGGTTAATGCGGGTGAATGTAACCCAGACACATAACCAATGCGGGTAACTGTTTTTTGTACAAGTGTAACTAATGCAGACAACTTAATGTTCTTCCGCATTTGCTACAGTAGATGCTGACAGTTTAACTTGTTCTTCCGCATTTGCTACAGTAATGTTGTTAAGTTAAATTGTTCATCCGCGTTTGTTATAGTAAATGAGGTTAAGTTATTTTGTTCTTTAGCATTTGCTACAGTTAATGCGGACAGGTTGACTTGTTCTTTCGCATTTGCTACAGTAAATGCGTGCAAGTTAACTTGTTTATATGCATTTGTCACAGTAAATGCGCCCAAAGAAAAAGAAAAATGTTCATGTGCATTTGCTACAATAAATGCGCCCAAAGAAATATGTTCATGCGCATTTGATACAGTTGTAAAATTAAACTTGTGCATTTGTTCACACTTGTAAAATTTGAGTAAGTTATCAAATGTACTATTAAACACATTTAATGTGAGTCATTTATTACTTTTCAAATTTGAGTGAACTTTTAAAGTGCGACGAGCGTTCTTCTACTGTTCTTCATCATCATTCAAACAATCAAAATCAAGTGTTTCTGTTGATCATTCAAACTTCATACCATCTCTATTTGATTCTTCACCGAAGTAATATAAAAAACAAGGTGATTCTTAATGGATATGAAAATTTCAAATGTCAAACCAGTCACGAAACAAAGAACCCTAGGTTTAAGAAAATTCTTAATCTCAATCAAGAACAATGGATTTAAATGACATTCTAAAGTTCATTGAGACAGATGTAATTATGAATAACAAAGAATGACTGAGTTTCAAACCCTAATTTGACCACGATGAACAGGGGAACCGAACCATGAAAATGTGGAAATCAAATCCAATGTTTAAGATGTAAAAGAGATTTGAAACAATGAAAATATTCAAAAAATAAAGCAGAAAACATAACTTCAATGATTTTTCATCAGCAAAATCAACAAAAATCAAGAAATCTATTCAAATATGGTGAGATTTGAAGATGATGAATCATTTCGCAGAATAACTTCAAATTTGATGCTGTTGAACCAGATCCATATCAAATACAAGAAGAACATAAGTTCGAACAGGTTGCTCCATGAAGAAAATCAATAAATCAATCTGTTCTCAAGACTAAATCAATTCACATGCTTTCATAGATGATTCATGAATTATTCTCACATTAAATTGAATATCTTGAAAGATTCATATTGAAGCTCAAATTGATACTTTCAAATCAAAGAATAACAACTCTTATCAAACAAATGTCGATTAGGTGTAACACATCCGCATTTCTTCAAGATAAATGCGCATGTGTAAAACACAAACGCGCATGTGTAAACACACAAATGTGGAAGAACATTACACAAATAAGGATGAGTTGCAATCAAATGCGGATGATGTGATAACAAATGCGGATAATGCGTTACCAAATGCGGATGAGTTGTCTCAATTATACAATTGTGGATTCACATCATACAAATGCGGATGGTTGAAAATCAATGCGGTTTCATTTTGTTATGTGTAACAAATGCGGATGCCTTGATAAACAAATGCAGATGTGTTGCTCAACTAATGCAGATGAGTTAGTTTCATATGCAATCCATTCAACAACTAGTGAATTCAATTGCAGTTCATCCAATAACAGAGATGATGAACATGTGACAATAACAAACAATAAAAAGATATTATCATGAATGCGGATGATTGCAACTAACAGGCACATCCATTTTGAGCATTGAAAACAAAAGAAGAAATCAACTTTGGTCTAGTAATCATTAATTTATTCAGGGATTTGTACAACTATCAGACACTCTTTCTAAAGTACTTGAATTCATCTTCTGTGATGACATTTTGCACCCGTGTTTATCTACTAAGGGAAATGATAGCCAACTGAAGTGTGGCAATTATCAAGTTTTTCAGAGATTCAAAGAGTGGAAGTGTTTTCAAAATTGATTTATGTTCCTGATGCTGTTTATTGAAGTTCAAAGCCTTATCATATGCCTAATACATTCTAATCCTTTAAGTGTGATATGAACAGTAATCCAAAAGTGATACGACCCATATCCAATGCGCTAAGTATTCTCAAAGAGATTCTATCCTTTGTCAAAAATATATTAGGACAAGCTTAATCTGAGGGGGAGAACTACAATGAACTATGTCAGAACATCAGTTGATCAAGAAATCATGTGACCGAGAAGATCTTCAAAGTTAGAGTTTGGCAAGCATCAGTTTAGGGGGAGTATTATTGGGTTCAACAATTGAATAAACTGAAGCTTACAAAATGATAATCAGAGCCAATTGAATATCTCATTGTACAAGTTCAGAGACTAAGTTGATAAACAAAAGAAAAACAAATACAAGACAAAGTCAACAAGAAAAAGTCAACATCAATACAAGAAGAAAAGTCAAAATTAGGTCTTGATGTAATAATAGTATAAATAGACCCACTAGTGCATTTTTGCAAGTGTGGTTTATGTGTGGTTCAAGAGTAATTCTTGTGTGTGTGTTTATGATGGTGTGAACCACCACCCAAGGAGAAATCCTCTCCTTTGGGTGGGTTTGATCTTCATCCATCTTTATATATGATTTTTGTTGTAACTTGTTTATCATCATCAATGAAATCATAACATTATTATTATCCTTCTCTTTGTTCTTTGATTCACACACATCCACCCATCTAAATTTTGAATTTTCAGATCTAAACATGATGAATCCTAAGATCCACGCTCATTGAATCTGAAATATTGATTTAGCACTTCATTACATATTCCATCAAGGCTCTTAATTCTCCCACTGATCTTCCCTTAAGATCATGAGACCTATAGTTATGACTTTACAACCAACAAGTCATGACCCAAATCTTTTCTTATATTTTCAATGGCTTTGAACTTTAAGAATGTTTCATAGTTGCATACTGGCAGCATCAGTCTAGCAGCATCAAACTCTTTTAGCACTTGAATCATTTCAGCCATGTTCATCTTCTCAACCATGTCATATGGGAAGCCATTGTTTATCAAATCCATGAACATTGAGGATTGGGCTTTTTCCTCAAAAATATCTTCAGTGGATAATAGCTCTTCATCATCCTTTTGAGTCTCATTTTTTGTTAAATCTATCCATTCAGCATCATTTTCTTCTTCATCATGTTCAGTTGGCTTGAGAGTAGAAAGATCAATTGATGGAGTGTGCTCAGGAGAGATGGTTCTTGCTTTCTTTAGGGTATCTTCAAGTTGAGTAACTTCTTCTTTAGTTTTTCCCAAATACTTTCTTTTCCTATGATATTTGATTGTTGGTTCCTTTGATTTGATCATGGAAAAGATAGCAGTTTCTTTGATTGGCTTTTACAGGCTAACTCCTTCTTGTTCTGCCACTTTCTTCTTTAATCCTTCTATCTCCTCATCTTTGGCTTTTAGCGGATCCATCTGCTCAGAGATAAGTTGTAGTGCATTGTTTAGCTCAGCCATTTCTTTCTCCTTTTCTTGTTTTTCTTTCTCAACAGATTCATAGGACTCAGTTGCAAACTGATCCATCTAGTCAATCACTTCATTGTTAGATTCAATCTCCTCTTGTAACTGCTTGATTGTAGCTTCTAGCTTTGAGATTGTCTTATCTTTTTTAATTATCTCCCTTTTTATTTTTCTCAACTTCTCCAATTTTTTATTACCTTTGATGATGAGATTGTTGTATTTGGCCACGAGAAAACTTTTGCACACATCTATCTTTTCATCTCTTAGATCATTTTCATCAAAAGCAACTTTGTCAATGTAGTTACTCTCATCTTGTTATTCAACTACTTCATCATTCTCCCTTCTACATCTAAACAAAACTCTTCTTTAGCACCATCATTCACAGCATCATGCTCATCATCCTCATCAAGATTGACTAGTTTAGTGTGAGTTGGGCTTTCAACAGGTGAGGTTGGTTTAGTAGGTATGGGTGAGGAAGTTGGTTGTGTTGTTGGATGAGTTGGTGTTTGATAGAGATTGGGAGAGAGAGGTTTAGTGGCACCCGTGTTCAGTGATGATTGAGATTGGGTAGGTGAGATAGCTTGGGTATGCACACTAGAAGATGATTCTGTTAAGTCTATCACAGAAATTGGTGGAAGACGCTGAGATTCTTGTTGTGGTGTTGGGTGTGATGGTGATTGTTGAATGTCATCAAATAAGAATACTTTTGTTTTATCAGAGTTCATTGATGTTTAGGAAAGTGAAGGAGATAGTTGTTGTGTGTGTTCACTTGGTGGTGAGATGATATGGATAGGTGGTGATACCAGTATGTTGGTGAAGGATGGTGGTGAATGAGGGTTGGGTTCTTGATGTTGTGGTTTAGGGGATTCAGCTAGTGGAGATTGTTGTTGTTGTTGATCAGAATATTTAGCTAATGATGTTTGTTGTTACTGATCATCAATGTATAGAAGTTCTTGAGGAATGTCAGAATTCTCATCAACTACATGTGCAAACATCTCTATTTCTTCGCCTTGATATTGCCCACTGATCTTGTTGAGTACAGATCTTCCAAGGTGAGCTTGAACAAACACTTCACCTTCTTTTTCAATATTGGGCATTGCTTCGTTAATGATCAGCTGAAGAAACCTTGGAAACATATACATCTTGTTTTCCTTCTACACCCCTATGTGGTCACACAAGCATCCCAGAACGTATTTGGCATAATTATACGTTCTCCCTTCAAACAAACCAATAATTCCTGATGATATATGCCTTGAAAATCTATCCAATCCTGACTTCCTGTTTGACATGCATTTCAAGTAAGTGTGACACAGGAATCTATAGGGCTTGCATAACCTCCCCTTCTTGATTTCACCATTTCAGTAGTCACTGTCATAACCCATTAAGTGAAATACTTTTTGAATATATTCATGTTCGAATACATCAGGGTGACCCTCTTCTTAATCTCCGAACTCTAACACCCTCCTGATTGTTTGTTCATCCACCCCAACTCTTTATTTCTTATTGAAGCAAAAATCACCTGTTCATCATTTTCTTCCTCGATGCTTGCAGAGTTCCATAAATCCATAATGTGTGATTGATAGATGATAGGATCCATAGATAAAGCATAGAATAATCTTGATCTTCTCAAGTATTTGATAATATCCCTGCATCCATCGGCTGCTGTATCCTCTGGATTAAGAAAAGCACAAACATTATGATCTTTTGCGAATCGATTGGCCATTTTGATGTTATTTGAGAGGTGATTTAGGTAAGGATTGTTGTGGGGAATGAAAATTTGATTGTTGGTGGAGAAAGGGTTTTTGGGTTGAGTTCTTCTAGATTTAAGAAAGGGTTTCGAAAAAGTGAATAAAAATGACAACGGTCAAGTTATCATTTATACTCCCTCGAACACTTTAAAAACCTTTTATTTAATGTTGTGGGACCCTTAACCCTAACTACCCTTCCATGGTTATCTACAAGTTTATTCTTCCGTAGATCATCTACGGAAGGCAAAACTTTCCTTTTTGATTTGTTTTAATTTTATTCTTCCGCAGCACATCTACGGAAGACAAATTTTATGTTTAGTTAATTCTTCTGCAGAACATCTACGGAAGGCAAAATTTATGTTTAGATTTTGTTGTTTTCTCCGTAGGGTACCAATCTATGGAAAGGAAATATGTGTCCTTTTTTATGTATGATCTTAACATCATCTTAAATCATTTGATGTTTGCAATTGGACCTTGTTGAGTCTGTTTCATGGCAAATGTGCAAAATTGATTTAGTTAAAAATTTCAGATATCCTGCAGCCAAGTTAGTGCTCAAGTTTCAATTTTCTTCATGTAAAAAAAATGTTACTCAGTTTTCATGCTGATGACTACTCTCCCTAAATTTATGATTATTTATGAACTTATGCATTTATCAAAAATTTATTAAGAGAATAGCATAAAAAGAAATTATCTGTCAATCTTATTAGCAAATAAAAGAACAAAACAAATCTTTTTGTATTTTTGTTTATAAGCAGAAACTTAAACTATTTACAAGCATTTACATCATACAATGGGACCATACTATCATACTAAGCAACTTCCTGAAACAGTTTTGTTTGATGATAGTAGACATAGATCTAGTGTTGATTGCAAGTATTATGATCCACATAAATTCAAGCAAGAGTGTAGTTTCAACTTGTCATACTGTTTATCATGTTTTGGGACTGATTAAAGATAGACAAATATGGACACCACATTCAATTCACATTAGAGTTTGTCCTCCGTTTATGAGTCAATTTATCACTTTTTCATAATTAAAACTATGTTCTTTAAGTTATAATCTCTATCTTAAGATTTATTTGAAATCTTATTAATACTGGTATGATTTGTAAGCTCTGAATTAATAGACAGTTGATCATATTGGATTCCTTTAGATCTGTTCCTTTTTGGAATCTTTTTGATGATCATTAGCAGGACACCAGGTCGTTACTTACATAAAACAGATGTGCTTTTGAACCCAGGTCATTGTTTACACAAAACAAAGGGTCCATGATGTGCAAAGATAGAGGTTATAAAGTGTCACAACTTAGTGTGCTTAGGTGAATGAGTTGATCACAGCAGGATAAGACTTACTTGCTTGTTCCTCAAAATGGAATTGCCCACAATTAGTCACCTTGGCATTATGTTATGCATGGACTTGTATAGTTTCCACTCAAGCTGAACCTACTCACATATCAAATCACATCTGATCAGTCTTTATTGTGTAATAAAATTCAGGAAATTAAGCAAAGGTATAGTATACTATCATTTCCCATGATATGAACTGCTTATTCAATAAAACATAAAACTAAGAGAATATTTTTGGAATTTTATATGTTTTATGAATGTTTTTGGCTTTTTCATATTAAGAAATTTAAGGACAGATCATGCTTTTCTTTGTGTTGATTATTTAATCTAAGTTGATCATGCCTAAGGACTTAATTAAGAAATTAAATCTCACTGAGACAAAGGGTTTAGTGAATAAATCAGCAAGCTGATTTGTTTTATCCACTTAAAACAACTTGATTAAACCTTTTTCAGAACAATCTCTCAAAAAATGATATCTGATTTCTATATGTTTTGTTTTACTATGTTGCACTAGATTAGCAGTGATGAACATAGCAGCTGAGTTATCAATATATATTGGTGTTTGAAGAAAATTGTAACCATAATCAAGTAATTGGTTTTGCAACCATAAAACTTGAGAGCAACCAGCTGAAGCAGCTATGTACTCAACCTCAGCTGTGGATACTGATACATTTGTTTGCTTTTTGCACTGCCAAGAAACAAGTCTTGGTCCTAAAAATTGACATCCACCAGTTGTGGATTTTTTGTTGTTGTTACACCCTCCAAAGTCACTATTAGAATAAGAGTAAAGGTTGAAGTTCCCTTTTTTGGGATACCAAAGTCCTAGAGTTGGCTACCCTTTGAGGTATCTGAATATCCTCTTCGCCGCATTCATATGTGACTCCTTGGGGTCTGATTGGTACCTAGCACAAACACACATAGCAAACATTATGTCAGGTCTACTGGCAGTTAAGTACTTTAATGATCCTATCATAATCTATATAATCTTTGATCAATAGACTTCCCTTTAGGATCAGGTACAATCTTATCTATCGTTGATGTTGGTGTTTTGTATGAAGAAGACTCAGCAAGGTTGTACTTCTTCAAGATTTGCTACACATACTTTTCTTGATTGATAAAAATGCCATCTTGTTTCTGATGAACTTGTAAACCAAGGAAGAATGTTAATTCTCCCATGGAACTTATTTGAAACTCAGATTTCATCAAAGATTCAAAGTCTTGACATAATCTTTTGTTTGTTGACCTAAAGATAATATCATCCACATAGACTTGAACAACTAAGAGATCATCATGATCATGCTTTAGGAAGAGAGTCTGATCATTTGTTCCCCTTTTGTAACCATGCTTGATCAAGAAAGATGACAATGTTTCATACCATTTTTTATGGCCTGATGAAGACCATACAAAGCTTTGTCAAGCTTGTATACCTTGTGTGGGTAATCAGGATCTTCAAAGCCTGGTGGTTAGGAAAATAGACTTCTTCATCAATTTTACCATATAAGAAGGCACATTTTACATCTATTTGATAAACAGTGAACTTCTTATATGATGCATAGGCTAGAAAGACTCTAATGGCTTCAATCCTTGCAACTGGGGCAAAGACTTCATCATAGTCTATCCCTTCTGATGTTGATACCTCTTTCATCTGATGATACCTCTGTCATCTAGTTTGGCCTTAGGAAGATCAACTAGATTCCAAATCTTTTGCTTTATGAATTACTGAAGCTCTTCTTGCATTGCTTCAATCTAGCTGTTGTCTTTTAATGTTGCAGTTATGTTTGGTGGAACCACTTGTGAAAGAAAACAGGAGAACAGGAAAATATTGGTGACTCCCCCTTGACTTCTTGTGGTTCTTTCATTAAGATCACCAATACTGTTTTCTATTGGATGATACTTATGAATTCTTATTGTTGGAATTGATTCAACTAGAATATGATTCCAAGTTGGTTATGTTGGTTGATGTAGATGGATTCAGCTGAGATGGGGAATCAACAAAGTAATCAAGATCCTCATCATTTTGGTCTTCTGACGCTGAATGAAATCCATATTCATGATTTTATGTTTTTGCAGATGTTGGTATAACTTCCGCAGCACTTACATGAATAACCACGGATGTTTTAGTTTGTGGATTTGCAGATGTGAATATTGTTGGAATGTTTTCTGATGGATTGAGAACTTCAGATGAAGGAAATGAATCATCTCCGGAAGTAGGAACATCTATGGATGTAGATGGAACTTCTACGATGTAGAAGGAACTTCTGCTGAGGTTGAATTTCCATTTCCATCAGAATTGTCATTTCTTGTTTGAAATGAAGGGCCTGGATCAACAACATTTGAAGTATGTATCTGGGGTAGTCTTGGAGGATCAGCTGATAATGGCACTTCACTCATGCTTGGAGGTACATAAGGATAACATGTATCCACGGAACCTGCAACATTCAAATAACTAGAGTTAAATGAATTTGTTAATGTATCTATATCAAACAACCAAGATGATCCTTTTACAGATTTGGAAATAAGGATTCATCAAAAGATACATTAGGTGTTTCCTCTACAATGTTGTGATGAGGAATGTATACTCTATATGATTTAGATGTTGATGAGTAACCAATAAAGAAACCATCATAAGCTTTTTCATCAAACTTTCCTAATTAATCTTTGGTGTTTAAAATAGACACATAACACCCAAAAGCTCTAAGATAACCTATAAAAGGTTTTCTTTTAAACAAAAGTTCATAAGGTGTTTTATTATGTTCTTTGACAATTAATGTCCTTTTTTGAACATTGCTTGTTGTGTTCACTGCTTCTGCCCAAAATGTGATAGGCAATTGTGAATCAGCTTGCATTGTTCTTGCTGCTTCAATTAGAGTCTTGTTTCTTCTTTCAACAACTCCATTTTGTTATGAAGTTCTTGGTTCACTAAATTGTCTGGCTATGCCTTTGTTCCTGCAAAAGGAATCTAAAACATGATTAACAATTCAGATCCATATCACTTCTTAAGATTTTGACCTTTAAATCCAGTTGATTTTCTATCTTAGTAATAAACTCCATTAATGTTTCTACTGTTTCACTTTTATGTTTTAAGAAAAAGACCCATGTGAATCTAGTGAAATCATCAATAATCACCAAATAATATTGCCTTTTACCAATGCTCAAAACATTGGTTGGACCAAAAAGATCCATGTGAAGCATTTTGAATGGTGTTGTGTTTGTGTTGATTGTTTTGGACTTGTGTGACACCCTATGTTGTTTTCCTTTATAACATGATCAATAATGATTTGTGTAAGGCCCCGTTCCCTGAACGCTTACAGCTGGTCAATCATTGCACATAAAGCATAAGACATACATTAACTTTACTAAAATATTGCAGCGGAATTCTTTTAAACAAACCATTTCATTATAATTGCTTTTGCAAAATAATACATTGTAGTTAACTGTTACAAAATATCACTCGTTGCATTACATCACAAAAACATTATAATTTAAACAACCGATGCCATCCAAAAATGCCAAGTAGCTGCCCCGTGCCATCCTCAACAACACTACCTGCCAACTGGAAACACATAAAAGTCAGCGCTGCTGAGTGAGTTCTAGTTTTATAAAATAAAATACTTTTCTTTCGATTAAACCATTCTTTCTTTACTTCCATACGCGATCATACAACATACGTACACATAGATAATAATTTATTATTATCTTTCATCGTCATTCGTTGACTTCCGTTCATTCATCATCGTACGCCATCTTTATCATTCGTTATCTTTCATTCTTTACATTTCATTCATTAACCTTCCTTCGTTCATTCCTTCCGGATCAATGTCATCAGCTATACCCCAAACGTAGGCATAAAGCGGGTACCGGGCCGAAGTTTATCAGACTTCCATTCATTGCGCACAAAGCCTGGCACCAGCACCGGGGTAAGCGGCAAAGATCCGGGTCAATCTCATGGATTGAATCCCTTACGAGTCTTTGTGACAACACAGTCACTAACCTCAACTTTGGCATACACGTCTTTTGTGACAGCACAGTCACTAACCTAACCTTGGCTTACTAGTCTTTTGAGACAACACAGTCACTCACCTCAACCTTTGGCTTACGAGTCTTTTGTGACAACACAGTCACTCGCCTCAACCTTTGGCTTACGAGTCTTTTGTGACAACACAGTCACTCACCTTAAGCTTTGCTTGCAAGACTTTACCAGTCATTCATTCATTCATTAATGCATGCATTCATTCATTCCTTACGTTCCTTTTTCATTATCTTCTGCTTTACGTTACATAATACTTTCCATTTACTTTTAATAATCATACCACGTAAAGCCACGGAAAATAAACATACATAATAAGGAACATAACATAAACATAATACCATACCATACATAGCATCATCACATCAGATATGACATCATAAAGTCAACATACATCACCCCCGGGAACATCCCAAGTCAAAGCCTACACTTTACATTTTCCCAAAAATTTCATAAAATATTCCAAGGCATAGGCGTATGAGCACTATGCAGGCGCATGGCTTTCTGGGTGAATGGGAACACTTAGGCGCATGGGGAACTTTCAGGCGCATGGGCACTATTTGGGTGCATGACCCAACACTTAGGCTCCTGGGAAAATTTCTAAGCGCATGGGCACTATGCAGGCGCAAGAGTGCCTAGGCTCATGGGCAGTTTTGGGTGCTTGGAACACTTAGTCAAATTCGGCCTATTCTAGGCGCATGGATACTATTAGGGTGCATGGGTTTTGGGCGCATGGGGCAACACTTAAGCAAATGCAACCGTTGGCGCATGGGCCAAATCCAGGCGCATGGGCAACCAATACATACGAATAACATCATAATCAGCCCCAAATCATCAATTCATCATGTTCTAAGCTTAGTTCTAGCATTCTAAGCATCATAGAATGAACATGACATTATCATAACATCATAAATCACCCAAATCATAACCCACCCACATTCACACATACACATTCATACGGGTATAAAACCCACATTCATAAAAACATACATACATGCATTTCCAGCCCCAAAATCAGTTAAAACAAGTAAAAAGGGGGTTCTAGAACTCACCTTAGCAGCCTTCGAGTATGACTTCCTTCAAACCCATTTGCAAATGAGTTCAAACACCTAGAAAACCACCAAAAACACACCCGAACACAACAAAATACACATAAGCATACAACTAAGGTATAGGCCAGCCAAGAACAACTTAAAAACCAAGAATTCTTACCTTGAATTTGAATTTCTCTTTTGCTTTCTTCAAACACCCGAGAGCTCTGCTCTTTCTCTTTCTAAAATCCGGTTGAAGTGAAATATGCAGGAAGGTATGGGCGGCCATCACCTTTTGCACCCACTTTTTATACTTTTTGTCCTTTTTGACACATTTAGCCCCTCAACTTGGGTTAAATTGTGTTTTCTTTCTTTTTCTGCATATTTATTCTTTCTTTCTCGTCTTTTAAAATTTTTCGGGTGTTAGAATTTGAACAATAAAATTCTTTCTTGCGAAGCCCAATGACTAAGTCATGTTTTACCAACTTATTCATGTTCTTCATGTTTGAATAAACCATCCTTCTATGCCACAGTTGAGCTTCATCTTCTGATGACTTAGAAATCAGGCAGGTTTCATTGCTTGTCATAGAGGTGTTGTTCATATCCAAAACATAAGTGTTCCTTTCTTGGTGTTTTAAGAAGGATCCAATCTGCTGGGACTTGAAACCTAGCTTAAGAATGTAACAGAAAGAGTAATCAAATTAAATGGTACAATTTTGATCACAAATTTGAGATACACTGAGTAAGTTGTATTGTAAATTTTCACAAAAATTAACTTTCTCAAATTTGAGTACTAAATTTGTTACCATTCCTTCACCAACAAATTTACCTCCCTTCTTATCCCCACAAAATGCCACATATGAAGCATTTTTATGTTTGAAATCATAGAGGAGTGAACAGTTTCTTGTCATATGCCTGGAACAACCACTGTCAACATACAACTTGTTGTCAGTCCTCCATGGATGTTCCTGCAAAAATAATGAAATCAATTAGAAAGTGGAGCCCAAGCCTTAACGGTCTTGGTCTTGCCATTGTTATCTAGAATAGTTACTCTATCATGAATGAGCCTAGATGACTTAAGATTGTTTTTAGTCTCAATTGATTCATTATGTTTTGTTTGGGGTGAGGATGATTCTTTTGAAGATGGACTTGAAGAACTTTGATCTTGATTCACAATCACTTTCTCTATCACTTCATCCTTGAGTATCTTTTTCTTCAAACTTGAAGATGATATTTTGTTAGAAAAAGTTTCAGCATCTTTTGTTTTTACTGTAGTACATGATTACCCTTTTTAAAGTGATCAAAGAAGGCTTCATCTTCCTATAACACTACCTTCTTGTGAGGAGTCTTGCTTTGATAGTTTTACTTCTCCTTTTCTTCTTTGTTTGATCATTAGTAGATGTTGGCTTCTTGACCTTTGGCACCTTTTGTTTTGGTTGCTGCTTCTTTTGTTTTGAGACCTTTGATTCTTCATTCTCAGAAGATTGTGAGTCTGATTCATCTTTCTCAGATTGTTGCTTCTTTGGTACTTTAGATTTGTTCTTCTTATTGAAGTAGCATTCTTGAGTAGAATGGTTCTTCTTGTTGCAAATAGCATAGTGCTTTTTGAAGTAGCAATCAGAAGTCATATGATTGTTCATATTGCATATGGAGCAATAGCTGCTGAAATAACAATCTTTCGTGTTGTGATTATACATGTCACACCACTTGTAGTATTTTTCTTCAGCTTCACTATCTGACTCCACTGTCTTCTTCTGCTTCTTTTTCAATTCTCTTTCAATCTTTGCCACTGAAGTATCTTCTTGTTGTTGTTGAGGATTCACATCTCTTTGTTGTTTCTTTGTTTTCTTAACAGTTTGTGATTCAGCAAATATTTTCTTCTTTCGTAGATCTTCTACGGATGACTATTTTGATTCAGATGACTTCTTCTTCCGCAGATCTTCTACGAAAGTTGACTTTGAATCAGATGAATGCTTCTTCCACAGATCTTCTACGGAAGTTAACTTTGGAACACTTTTCCTTTGCTTTTCTACGGATGTGTGAGGACCAGTCTTCTTCTTCTATTGGTGTTCTGCTGAAGTGTTTTTCTCTTCTTCCTCCGTAGTTCTTTTTGCTGACTGACTTTCATGATTTTTGTTGAGCTCCTGAATTCCTTCATTAAGCTGACTAATTCTTGTGTAGATGGTCTTTAACAACTTTCTTTGTTTTGGGGTATAAGGTAGCTTGATCTCCTCAAGAACTTTGTGAATTATATGTTCAATTATCACATTATTTTCCTTACCCAACCCAGCACATTCTTGCTTATTAGGCTCATCAACCTCATCCAGATAATCACAGTCATCAAAGTCAAATTCTAATTCATTTTGTTTTGAAAATTCTAATTTAGATGAATCAGTTTCACTGATTTTAGTATCTTCAGCATTTACCACTTCATTATTTCCAACATTTGATTCAGTTTTGGTGCTTGACATAAAATGATTTGAAAAACTGTTTGTCATTGACTCAGGTAGTGTGTTATATTATCATTCATTGGTAGTGCAACAGCATTAAATCCCAACCCATACCTATTCTTTGATTTAGTATGAGAATTTAACAGTTACTCATATTGCTATGATGATAATTAGAACTTCTGAAGTTTCACTTCAGTAGATGCATGATCAGACATGGACTTGGTTAAGAGGTGGTCAGATGCTCAACTTGTGCTTTCAGATTATAGTTTTCAAACACAAGTTTATCTAAATCCTTTTGCAAGGAAATGATTTTGACCTGATACAGTTTATGTTCTCTTACATGAGATTCATTTAAAATCATTATTTCTTTGACTTTATCAGCCAATTATTGAGCATGGACCCTGTATCTCTCTACCTCTTCAACACATGTTGGTGAACATAACCTGTTCTTACCTCTTTGGCCATAGGTGGAACTTTTTTCTCCAAGTTTGCCATCAGTGCTTGATTTTCCTCCTGGACTTCCTTCTCATACACGCTCCAATCACAAGTTCCATCCTGCAAAATAATCAAAGCAGTTTCTTTAGAGTTACTGGTACCTGTTGAAGAACCTGTGGCTAGTGAGGATGAGTTTGTTAGCAAAGGTTACTTGAAGCTTCTCTGATTTGCTTGTCTTGTGTCTGTTGTTGATTGCTGATTGTTGTTGCATTCCCTTGAGAAGTGACCATACAAATTACATTGTAACACCTCACCTTTGATTTGTCAACACCAATCTTTGTTGTTCTTCCTGCAACAAATAGTCCTTTGTTCCTTCTCTTGTACATCTTGGCCCTGTAAGCAATCATGGCCATTTGCCATTGTAGATCCATCTCTTCAACTTCATCAGGATGAAGTTCTTCCAGGTCTTATTGGCAGATGTGAGAAGGAGTCAGAGTACTACCCAAGTAAGCTTGAAAGCTTGAACTGAATGCTGCAAATGCTGCTTTTATTCTTCTGTTTCTAGAACCACAGTGATTGGTTCAGATTTGTTGTTGCTTTTGTTGTTTGATGATCCCTTTGCTGCTGAACTTTTAGAATCATCAGATTTCCCTTTTGTTTTCTTGTTTGAACTGCTTTGAAAGTTAGATTTACAAGACTTTGCTGCATAGAAACCAACTTCTTCTTCATCATCACTTTCAGCACAAGAGCTTCCTTCATCACCATTGGAAATATAATCACTTCCAAAATTCTTAGCTTCTTTGAACTGATATGGTGCAATAGGAGCTTTTGCACTCTTGTTTCTGGTTTTCTCATCCAATTCCAATGCTTCTACCTTGGCTACCAAAGTATCTAGTCCAATTGCCTCTAGATCAATGGTATTTTTGAACATAGACACAGTTTGTGTCCAACTTTAAGGCAAGGTATGTAGCGTATTTTTGTTCAGTTCCTCATTACTGTACTTCAACTCAAGAATATTCATCTCAGTATCAAGTTGAATAAATCTGTGGAGTTGTTGAGGGACGGATTCACCCTAAATATGATGGAATGTTTCATACTGTGAACGCAAGGTATCTTTCCTGATGCTTTTTATTTCATCACTGCCTTCACACAAGGTGTGAAGAATTTCCCACAATGAGTTGGCTATTTTGTATGCTTCACATCTAATTAGGAGGTTTTCAGGTAAGGCCATGGTAAGCATACTATACGCCCTGATGTCGACTTTGACTTTTATGGCATCATCAGGAGATAGATTTTACAGGCATATGGACTGGTTGTTGTCATTATAATCAGGTCGTAAAGCAGGTGGAATGTAAGAACCTTCAGTAATGGACACCCATAAAGCAGAATCTGTATAGTTGACGTGGTTCCTGAATCTGATTTTCCATGTTTTGAAATCAGATTTGTTCTCCAACTTCATAGGTTGATAAGCTCTAACCACTAAATTACTCATGTTGATTATCTGTGTTAATTATTAAACTTATCAAATGATCTAATATCCTATGAATGTGTAAAAAACAATGCAAATACACTAACACAGCAATAACAAAGCACTGATAATATTGATATCAAATCAACTAAGACAAAAGTTCCTTGAAATTAATGACTTTCTATGGCGAACGAACTAATTAATAACACACTCTTAATTAAATAAGAAGATGTGGTCAAAATTAGACAAATCGCTCAATATATTCTCAGTTAATTTGAAACTAATAATGTTAGATGATGATGGGTTTTGTTCAAACTTGATAGAACAGGCTTGAAATATCACACAATAACACAAATCAACGAATAAAAAACGATTCTGATGCAAATAGAAATTCATCGAGCAATGGAACAGTGAATAATGAACGATATAACAAGATTTTGATGATTTGATAAAACAAACAATCAATTAAAATAATCAAACTGATAGATCAATTGATCTAGATCAATGAGCACGAGGCTCTGATACCACCTGTAAATCCAAAGATCGAATCAGGAATTATCAGTTTGATTGAACAAATAAAGATCGTGAAATTATCAATATTTGATTTTTAATTTAATTGTTTGTGAAATTGAAATCAACTAACAAAATATAAAACAAATTGAAAACCGAACAATATAATGCAACAAAAAGATTGTTTCAATAGTTTTTCATTGATACAAAATCGATTACAATGACTAATGATGCTTTGGTGATCTTGTGATCTCCAATGATGTTCTTGATGTTTTGTTATTTTTTTCTATATTGATTGAATAATTAATTGATATCATTTCTATGAATAAGTGACTCACTATTTTAGTATCGATATCTCTCAATCACGTATTCAATCACTTATTGATTGCTATTGATTACTTATGAATCGACTATCAATAGTGTATATATTCTTTGTATTTAATGAGTGTATCATTGCCTTATATTTATAGGCAGAAGGATTCATGGTTTACAATGGAAACTGTACCTTTCCTATTTGTGAAGGCTACAGCTGTAAGATTCCTAATATGACATCCTAAGTCCTCTGATAGAATGCAAGTCTTCCGTAGATGTTGACTTGATGAAATCACTTCAGGCAGCTTGACTTGTTGATCATGTATTGGTACTTGATGAGTGCTCATGCAAGTTGTTCTTCCATAGGAAGTTGGTCTTCTGCAGGAAATTGGCCTACTGTAGGAATTTAGTCTTCCATAGAAAATTGGTCTTTTATTCTTGAACTTCATCCTCAGGAGCAAACTTCCTTCTTCCGCAGCAGCAGCAACTTGACTTCAGAACTTGTTCTTCAGTAGATGTTATGCTTCCGGAGGAGATCTGTGGATGCACATCACTTGTTCAAATATGCTCTGGAGAACATCTACGGAAGAACTAAATTGTTCATCCGCAGTTGTTCTTGTAATTTTTCCAAATTGACCAAGTATGATATTTTTTGCAGTTACAAAAAAATACACACAAATAATAATATAGGTTAACTTATAATTCATGCATTACATTATGATAAAGAATTACAGAAGTTCATTACAAGAAATGATTCATCATCTAAACATATACAAAAAATCTAGACCTAACAAAGTCTTGCATGTTCATTGAATTTGGAGGTGTACTCTTGATAAGTCATGTTCCCAGCCTCCAAATGCAAGAACTCCTTCTCAATTTTTTCCAACTCTCGATATGGACAATACTCCTCTCGCACCAACTCCTTCAAATCCGACCACCTCATCTTTGTTATAGATCGTTTTCCCTCGGCTTGGACAATGTTGTCCCACCAGCATAGTGCCGAGTCAACCAAACAATGGGAGGCAAACATCATCTTCTGATCCTCCCGACATTCACTGATGTCCAGGACTACTTCCATCTCTCAACCCAACGTGAGCAACAGTAGCATTGCCATTACCATCAAAGGTCGGGGGTTTGCATCTTTGAAAATGCCCCATAGCTGCACCCCTTAGCAGGCTCCTTCTCCTCCTCGCTATCATCATCATGAATTACCACCTTTGGGCTAGATGGCTCTTTTTTAGCTTTATCATTCCTTTAGGTGGACTTTCTTGATCTCCTCTCCTAGTTCTTCCTCGTATCCTCAGCTCTTTCCCCATCCTTTACAGCCTTCAACACTTTAGTCACCATCGAAGGCAACACATTTTGCATGACATTATAGACCTCATCAGCAATAGCTTCCCTCATCGTAGATTTGAGGGTAGCTGATCCTTCACCCTCTTGGTGGCTATGGAGATCTGTGTCCTCATGAACCAGCCCGGGAGCCTTAGCTTTGCTCCTAGTGACACGTGGCACAGTAGTACGTCCGCCATGAGCACCACCTCGGGTTGCCTTCCCAGATTTTCTACCTGCCATAAAATCTACTTCCTATAAGATTCGAGCACCAACAAGGTCATTCAAGGTAATAGCTCAGATTATGTCAAGTATAGTAAGTCCCTAATCATAGTGGCTAGTTGTGATTAGCCACTTACTTTACTCTTCATTCCCCAAGCATTTCCAATCCTAACTTCATTAGCATCAAAATCTGCTAAGCACATAAATCAAATAGCACACGCATATAATACCGGTTAACTTTAAGAAAATTACCTGATGACACGTAGCTACTTGGGCTGGCATCCTTCTATTTGGTCTTATTTTTAGTTTAAGTTTAGGATTTGAAAATAATTTACCCAATTCTCTTAAACTTTGGCTCTGATACCAACTTGTAAGGCCTTGTTCCCGGGAAACCCATAGCTGGTCATGCATAGCACTTTACACATTAAAATACATTAAAGTAAGGAATCATGGCAGCGAAATTGTTATACAAAAATCATTTCATGCATTAATAATAACTTTGCAAAGAAACACATCATTATTACAAGTTTCAAAAGAACATTTAGTTGTATTACAAGACAAAAAATCATTTCTGCATACCATGGATGCCAGTCTTTATTTGCCAAGTAGCTTCAACCTCTTGCCATCCCCAGCAACATCATTACCTGCCAACTGATATGCATATAAAAAGTCAGCATTGTTGAGTGAGTTCTAGTTTTGATAATTTAGAAAATATACATTTTGTAAGCTTCACTTGGTGTTCATCCATCATTATACATAATCATTTGTTAAGAGATTCATTATCTTTCTTTCTTTAATTATCTTTCTCTCTCATTAACTAGGATTGCACAAATCAAGAGCCTACATTTTTTGTGGGCAACAAATGCTGAACCCCTGTCAGTACACATTTATAAGTGGTAGCTAACCCCTGACAGTTGACCCACACTGTTAGGCACGAAGCCTGTTCATGAATACAGGTCCCATTCATTTATTGGTCAATCAAAAGGATTACACCCCAGATATGCATCCTTTGGGCTGAAACAGCCACACATCAGTTGAGCAAACGACACTCAGGGTTGTGAACCTCTATTCATTTTGCTTGCAAGGCTTTTAATTTATCATATGGGCCCGGGGTAACATTCATTAAGTTCAACTGTCTTTCATTTATTTCTTTGTAGCCACTTATTCATGAATAATGCTTTTAAGATATCTTGTCATTAAAATCACATAACATGAAATATTATTTATTCATTACAACAGCCCATAAGCAAATAAAGCATTAGAAACATTAAAAAAAACATAATCTACCATTAAAACATAAGTACCAGTCACTTAATTTCTATTCCCAAAATTTTAGAATAAACCTAAGTGTTCACAGCGCATGAAATTGGTATACAGCGGATGATTTAAATGTTAAGTGCCAACAGCAGACAGCCATATTCCACAGCGGATGACCAAAGTCCACAGCAGATGCCTAATGGTCCACAGCGCATGAATAAAACACTAAGTATGTCCATAGCGGATGACTCAAATATTATAAGTGTCCATAGCGGACAGCCAAGTCCTCAGCGGACGACCAAAGTCCACAGCGGATGCCTAATGATCCACAGCTCATGAATAAATCACAAAGTATGTCCACAGCGGATGAATTAAATATTATAAGTATCCACAGCGGACAGCCATGTCCGCAGCGGATGCCAAATGGTCCACAACGCATGAATAAATCACTAAGTATGTCCACAGCAGATGACTTAAATATTATAAGTGTCATAGTGGACAGCCAAGTCCACAGCGGATGACCAAAGTCCACAGTGGATGCCTAATCGTCCACAACGCATGAATAAAACACTAAGTATGTCCACAGCGGACAGCCAAGTCCATAGCGGACAGTCAAAATGCTTAAAGTGTCCACAGCGGACATTCTAACAATGTTCAAGTGTCCACATCGGATAGTATGTTCACCACTTACGATCCAACTTATGCAGTTTCTAGTCACATACATCATCTTAAGCGTATTCTTAACATAGATCTACCAGATTCATACTTAGTACACTTATTTATCATCACATAATCATGGAAACACATGCAATATTCGTATAAAGTTATCATTTTCATGGAAAACATAATTTTTGTTCAAGAAACAACTTTGTAATACACATATCAGCCCCAAACAATGAAAACATGTAAAAGAGGGGATCTAGAACTCACCATAAACAACTTTCAAGCCAACACAACAAACCCGAGAGCAAACCTAGAGTTCTAACACCTAAACACACAAAAACATGCAACTAAACACATAGAAACACATAGAAATCTACCTATAAGCTTAAACTCAACTTAGATCTGAGAAGAAATCACCTTAAAACCGTACCTTTGAAGAATTCTTCCACTTTCTCTCTAGAACCGGATGGAGCTTGTTTCTCTCACTCTAGCCGTATGATTTGAGTGCATGGGGAGAGAGTATGGGCTGCTTTACTTTCTTTTTAAACCCCATTATGGGCCGGTTTGGCCCTTGTACACTTTTAACCCCCGCTTTTAAAATAAATTCCCATTTAGTCCCTTACTTTTCTTTTCTTTTTATTTTTTTTTGGAAATTTCCGGGTGTTACAAACTCCAAGTTCTCGCGCGGAAACTCTAAGTTCTTGCGTGGTAAGTTCTTCATCAATCATCTTGGAGTTCTCGCATCCTTGTACTTCTCGCATGAATTGAGTTTTTGCTTTTCACTTGATATTGTAATCCATAAAGACTAGGACCTTACAATTTCTCCCTATGGATTATGATATCAAGTTATGTTTGACTTCAGTCACTCATCATAATGAATTATCTGTTCCTAGAGTTTCTTTCACTTTAGTCTTCCCCCTCAGCTGTAACCTCCTCCTAATGTATAGCTTCATAAAGGATATCACATCTGAATCAAAATTAAACTGTTCTATTTTGATTACTTACAACTTAAGATGTATTAGGCATAAGACAGAGATGTCCAACTTCAATTTTAGATTCCCGACGAACCCGATTCTTCAATCCGATGACAAGATTCTGTGACGACGAACTAGATCAATTAAAGTATTCTTCCCCTTATGTAAGATGTAATAAGCCCATATTTTCAGAGTAAGAATACCAAACAATCTTGTTTCTTCACTTAATTAACCCGTTCAATTATTGTCCTCATCAGTAAGATAAGATAAGCCCACATTGTCAAGTTTCAATTCATGAACGACCTGAATCAAATGTTGTAGATATAGAATCTTGAACTTGTTCAAACATCACAAAAACCCTTGTTTAAGTACCAAACTTCAAATCATCCGGCATCCTCTAGATTTGGGCTTAAACACTTGTTCTAAACCATTACAAACTAACAAGCTTTCGCATCTAGACAATGTTCTTGCATTTTTGCAAAGTTCTTGCAAAAATCAAGTTGATAGTAAAAGTTTTCACGCGAATAATGAAGTTTCGCTTGATGAATTTTTTGCATATGAACTAGCTAGATGTTCTCTTGTGAAAACTTGATGTTCTCGTGTGGCAACTCCAAGTTATCACAAGAAGTGGTTACCGATGCGAAAACTGTCCAAGTTTTCGCAAAAAGCAGTTATTCATGCGAAAACTTCGTCAAAATCGACTTTTTGTGTTTGATTCACTGCTACAATCTCAATTCTTCAATTTTCACCATCATAATTTGAATATACTGAGCGTATTGATGCAGATCATCATTTTAGCAAGTAACAAAGTCAATTTCATGTGTGTTCACCTTCGATTTCATCCATTTTATCTTTGAAATCGAGTCATAACCGACCATAACCTTCAGGTCTTCAATCTTCATGTTTAATGTCTTAATACGGATAATTGTAGAATGAAAATCCATGTATCAAGAGCAACACCTTGCTCTGATACCAAATGTAAAGTCCTCATCACGATCGATTCCATATTTTGTTGCACTTGATAATCAAATTAAGACGGATGTGTGCTTGTGTGATATCAACGGACATTAAACAAACTCAATCGAATATTATTAATCAAATGATTACAATACCAAAGGAGTATACATTGTTTAAGCTCGATCCACCCGAGGTGAGCTCCCCTCGAGTGGCCTATCACACAACTCTCTGTGCTCTCACCCTCAGAGCACTCTTATAAAATGAACACATATTATGGAATACAGAGGAAAAACATCTATATATACTGTCTAGATGTTCTCGCATGAGAACTTAAAGTTCTCGCGTGGCAACTCTAAGTTCTTGCACGATAAGTTCTTCATCAATCATCTTGGAGTTCTCGCATCCTTGTACTTCTCACATGAATTGAGTTTTTACTTTTCACTTGATATTATAATCCATAAAGACTAGGTCTTTACAAGTGTTCTATCAATATTACCCCTCTTGTATCCATGCTGACAAAGATACTATGATAGTGTCTCATACCACTTTCTTGGAGCTTGATGCAGCCCATAAAGATTTTGTCAAGCTTGCAGACATAATCAAGATGATCTGGGTTTGCAAAGCCAGGTAGTTGTTTGACAAGCACTTCCTCATCATTCACCTGATATAAGAAAGCACACTTGACATCAAGTTGGTAGACCTTAAAATCCTTGGATGCAGCAAAAGCTAAGATTATCCTAACAGCTTTAAGTTTTGCTATAGGAGCAAAGACACTTGTGTGGTCAATCCCTTCTTCTTGTATGTACGTTTGAACAACTAGTCATGCCTTGTTCTTGATGACAAGTCCTCTATCATCTTTTTTATTCCTGAATACCCACTTGGTACCTATAGTAGTCTTCCCTTGAGGAAGAGGACATAGGTTCCAAACCTTTTGTCTTTTGAATTGAAGCAGCTCCTCTGTATTGCTTCAACCCAACTTCCATCCTTCAGAGCCTCATCAATCTTCTTAGGCTCAATCTGGGACAAGAAATAAGAGAGAAGACAAATATTTTTGTCATGGGTTTGTCCTCTTGTTCTCACCCCAGTCTTAATATTTCCAATGATGTTTGTGGTGGGATGTGACTTGTGGATTCTCAATTAAGGAATCTCAGTAAGTTGGTTAGTTAGATCTAAATTAGTGAAACTTAGATATGGTTATTAAGTGTCATCCACCACATCAACACACTTATCGAGAGAAACTTGATCTAATGAGTGTGTTACATCATGGATGTTGTCTTCTATCAAATGATTATCAGTATCAAGAAATTTTTTATCACTATCACCACCTCTATCTCCTCTTACATTACAAATACCTTCATTTGTGTTTATGCCTCTGTGCGGGAATTTATAGCCACCTTAGATGTATCAGCTGAAGAATTAGTCATGGTTGTGCTGATAGGATTTCCAACTACAAGGCTAGCACTGGAGCAGACGTAGTTTGAACACTTGGTCTTCTCAGCTTAAATCTTAGATTAGAATCTCCTATTGATAAGCTACCTTTAGATCCTAAATCATCTTCCCAAGATTAGTTAAAATAGTTGGTAACAAAATCAAGATCAAACAGCCAATCAGAACCAGAACCTTTCACACTGGGTGTCTGCTCATTGATGGTCATATTGGCTGACTCCTCAACTACTCTAGTTCTGAGATTGTATACTCTATAAGCCTTAGTTTGGGAAGTGTATCCAATAATATATCCATCATCTTATTTCTTAGAAAATTTGGCTATTTGATCCTTTGTATTCAAGATGGTACAAGGACATCCAAATGATCCGAGGAAACTAATAAAAGGTCTCCTTTTGTGCCATAGTTCATAAGGGGTCTTACCATCAGTCTTGACCACTAAAACATTGTTATGCACATAGCATGCAGTGTTGACTGCCTCTGCCCGAAGGTGATAGGCTGTTTAGAGTCAGATAACATGGTTCTTGTAGCTTTAATAAGTGTCATGTTTCTCCTCTCAACAACATTGTTTTGTTAAGGAGTCCTGGGAGCACTATATTGTCTTTTAATACCCTTTTTATCAAAAAATGTATTAAGAATTTGATTCTTTTATTTAGATCATTGATCACATCTTATGATTTTGACCCTGATACAATTTGACCTTGTGATCACATCTTAAAATGTATCAGGGTTCTCATCCTTAGTTCTAAGGAAAAAGGACCAAGTGTATCTTGTGAAGTAATCTTTGATCACCTAACAATATGAGGTCCTTCCTAGACTCATTACACTGGTGGGGCGAAAGAGATCCATATCTAATAAGTGTAGGGGAGTAGTGATGGAGTTCTTTTTCTTTGGCTTGTGAGACACCTTGTGTTGCTTTCATTTCAGGCATGCAACACAATGGTCATCACTTGTAAACTCTTCTTTGGAATTATAGTTACCAAATCATTACTAATTAATTTATTCATTTTCTTAAAGTTTACATGGTACATTCTTTTATGCCAGAGGAAAGACTCATCACTATTTGTTTTAGATAGAAAACAATAAACTCTCCTGAAGGGGATGTTTTTAGCAAATCCATCTTGTACATGTTCCCTTTTCTAGGGGCTCTAAGCAGGATCTGCTCTTGAGGAATGACCACCCTGGACTTGAGAACAATGCACTCATGATTAGTGAAGAGCATGCTATGTCTCTGGTCACAAAAATAGGATATACTCAAGAGATTGTACCCAAGCTCCTTAAAAAATTTAGCTTCCTAATGTTGAGCTTACCATTTGTGACTCTGCCCCTTCCAGTAGTGTAACCACCTAATTCTCCTCCAAAGGCAACTGGCCCCCCATCAATTTTCTCAATGTTCTGAAGTAAGGAGCCATTGCCTGTCATATGCCTGGAACAGCCACTATCGATGATCCATACATTTCCTTTGGTCTTTAGTTGTTCCTGCACATAAAGAGATGATTAGTTACATTGGCAAATCCAAGCCTCATTGGTCTTGGGCTTGGCAAAGTGAAATGAAGAAAATTCAATAGTAATTGATCCTATATGCAAACTCTGAGGGATTCTGTTGTTATTGATGAAGAACTTTCAGTCGCATGACCTTTCTTCATCTTCCACACCATCTTTGAAAGGCTAGACTTGGCCGTTAATGCTTCGAAAGTTTTGGAAACCTCAGAAGTTTTGGAGACTGAACCTTCGAAAGCTTTTGCATCCACTGCAGCAGACTTCAGTACTTTGGAAGTATTTCTTTCTTTTGAGACCAAATTTTCTTCTGAAGGTAAGTTTTCACTTATCTTCCTCTTCATTTTGGAGCTTCCAAAAGGAAGAGATTTTCCTTCTGAAGCTATCTTCTACTTCTTCTTATTAGAAGTTTTCTTCTTTGTTATGTGGATAGTACTTTTGAGATTGTCGATGCAATCCTTGGCAAAGTGAGGAGTACTACCACACATGATGCATTCAGTTGACATGCTTCTGAAAGTCTTCTTCTGAATAGGAGGTTGAGCTTAATCACTTTCCATTCCATCTTCATCTTCACAGATGATGCAGCAGGCTTCTTAGGGTGAAGTTTGCTCTTGGAATTAGATGGTTCAGGCTATGTAGCAATGGTGCACATTTGATCAACCTTCTTTTCTTGACCAAGATGATTTGGACATAAATTAGAACTCCTAGTACTAGAGTACATTGTTGAGTTTTTAGTCTTTACCACTTCAAATCCTGCAGATATGAAAACTTGCTTTTGCTTGAAGTTGAAAGTGGCCTTGATCTCTTGGGCTTTCTTTAACTTTCTTTTGACTGCCCTTATTAAGTTCTTCCTTGCAGACTTGGTCATCCCTGGTTCTTTCTTTTCTCTTTAAGAATAGTTACCCTTATTAGGATAACCCTTGTCACTCACCTTAGGTTATCCTTCACTA
Organism: Flaveria sonorensis; assembly: GCA_025506505.1. NCBI lineage: Eukaryota > Viridiplantae > Streptophyta > Magnoliopsida > Asterales > Asteraceae > Flaveria > Flaveria sonorensis. The sequence goes on from CM046434.1 coordinate 45,570,409, forward strand.
TCTCCTCTAGATCTTCATCTTTCTCTTGGATAGGATCAATAGGAGGCAGATCATCTTGACAAGTTCCACAACTTGAAGATCTAACAGATTGGAGTGTGTGTGGAGGAGCTATCTCACTTGACACTAGTTCATGCCTATTTTGGTAACAAACTTTTGCATGCAAGGATGAGGATATTATGTTCTTGAAGTTTCCTCTTCAAGAACACATTTTTTTGACTTGGCTTTGCTAATCACAAGCTCAGCCTGGCATTTAGTTAACTTGGTTATGAGATCTTTGATTTGAGTCCTGTAGCTTGTATGCTCATTCTTAAGATTAGAAACAGTTTTTTCTAAATTCAATTTTAAATTTATAATCATTTTCTGGCCTTTTAAAATCAGCTTTTAAAATGTTTAAGGACTCAAGGTTAGATCTCACTTCTAAGTTATAGGACCTGTACATATTAACTTTAGCAATGCATTCAGGAGTACAAAGATGTTCTAATACCTTGGCTTTGTCATGATCAGCCATCAGTGCTTGGTTGGGAGAAGCGTCTTCTACCTGAAAGCTATAGTCAAATCTTCCTTCTTCAACAGCAACATCAGCATGTTGTTTAGGTTGCTGGCTTCTCAGTTCTGGGCGCTGCATCAGTATAGTTTGGTTTGGATTATGTTTGGCCACTGTTTCCCCTAAGTGCCTTGCACTCTCTAGAAAAGTGTCATATTTGGTTACAGTTTTAGCACTTAACCTTGATTTTATCCATGCCAAACTTTCCACTGGCCACATTGCTTGGAAACTTCCTTCCCATTCTCTTGTAGAACTTCTTGGCTCTATGAGTGAGAAGAGTCATCTGTTGGACTATCTCTATGTACTCCAGATCATCTGGATGGATGTAATCCAAGTCTTCAATAGTGAAGAGAAAGTTTCCACTATTTTCATCAGCAGATACAAAGGCTTGAGTAGAGCTTGTCTCTTGGAATGAGCTTCCTTAGATGTACCTCTCCCTTGGTGTCTCAGGTAATGTGATGAAAGGACCCTTTTATGAGTTATCAGGGAAGCAGATGAGATGATGTTGTGGTTCTCTGCTATCCTTTTCAATCACATGAAGGTTTGAACTCTGCTAATTGTTAGAAGAGCTATTTGAAGGATTTTGCAGGTTCATCTCCATCTGGTAACCACTAAGGGTACCATACAACTCAGTGAGAGTAAAAGTAGAGAGGTTCTTAGTTCTCTTGGTAGCCACATAATAGTGAGTCCATTACATGGGAAGAGAGAACATGAACTTTCTTACTATGTTCCTATTCTTAAGCTTGACTTAAACATCCATTAGAGTATCCATAATCTCAACATACCTAAAGTATTGTTGAGTTTTAGTTTCATCTGTCTTATAGGTGAAGTTCTCAAACTGCTGCTTCATAATATCTTTCTTGTTTTCCTTGGCATTCTCAGACCCCTCATACATGAGCTTTAGTGCATCCCAGAGCTGCTTAGTAGTTTTGTACTTCTTGAAGCCTCTGTATATGGAGTTTGGAAGAGAAGTTTGGAGAGCGGTCAAGGCTTTATGATCTACATCTATTTTCTTCTAGTCTTCTTCAAAGGAGTCAGACATTTCCTTTGGAATCATTCCACCTCCAGCAGTGGCTGAAGAGGTGCTTGGGATGTTAGGACCTTCAATAATAGATCTCAGCATCCTACTGTCTTGAAACTTGATGAACCCTTCCATATGTTGGGACCAAGTATCAAAGTCATCAGGAGTGATCAGTGGAGACTTTGTGATGATACCGGTTTCTATATCAGCATTAGAGATAGCTGCCATTTGAGTTGATAAGTGTTTTAGGAAAGTGAAGAGATCTAAGATGGTGAGATCTTACAATCATTTTCAAGAATGATGTATATTGCTCTCAAGTTCTTAAAAGTGTTAGTAAGCTTAATTCTAAATAAAAATACATGATATATATTATACTACATCCTACAGCCGACCATACATTAAAGGCCAGCTGGAAACACTTATTTAGACAACAAGATTAATGTAGAGTCAAAAGGCAGATTGCCTTTGGACTAGTGACTATGACATGTCATAGCTCACATCCTTATATATTACAAAATGAATAAAAGTACATAGTTGGAAAGTTACTGACTCAACATCTTATTCTACAGTTGACAAAAACATGTACTTTTCACCAACTCATGCTAGTTGGTGAGTCATCAGAGATGATAGCAGAATGGTGTTTCTGCTTTTGACAAAAGTATGTCAGAGAAGACATGACTTCTCTGTCTTCGGAAGAAATTAGTCTTTGGCTTCGGAAGAAATTAGTCTTTGGCTTCGGAAGAAATTAGTCTTTGGCTTCGGAAGACTTTGTCTTTGAATCTTTAGAAGACTTCATGTTTGGCTTTGGAAGAATTGGTCTTTTGGCTTTGGAAGATTTGATACTTAGCATAATCCACTGAGTTATATCAAATCTTTAAAAGTACTTCCTAGTACTTCACATGTGCATTCTGAGAGCTCTTTGGTTGTTCTATGGTTGCATTAGCCTTTAAGTTATTCCTTACAAAGAACATGAAGTTATGCTTAAAAATTAAAAATCAATGGCTTTTATTCTTAAAGTGAAAGTTGGAAATAGAGTTGAAACAGATTCAAATGGAGATAAAGAAAAAGATGTTCTACATGTGACTCTCCTAAGGACTCATGATCCCATCATTCAATAGAGATGCAATTCCTCTTCCAATTTTTTGTCTAACCTTTGTTAGTGCCGAAAAAACTAAGTCATAGAATATGACTTATTTAGACTATCTCAGCACAACATGAAAGATCTTGTAAACCTACATCCTGATAACCCCAATAGATAGGAGGGGATACATGTATGAACTACTATTAATGAGAATGCTTGAAGGAGGAAATAGAGTTTTCGTAGCATCATCATAGGGGGAATTCGTTAAATCATAAGAAGGATGAAGGTACCTAAACTCTAAGTTAAGTACCGATCTACATATGATGATATCTACATGTACTGAAGTGTTGTAAATTAGCACTTATGCATATGCTGATTATCTGCTGATTCACTACTACATTAGACTAGACTGTTAGTATCGAAGTGTAGTGGTGACAACATACTTCTGCAACTGTTTATTTTTCTAAAGTACTGATTTTCTATCTTTGTTGTACTTTGTAACTAATAGTAATGCACATTCGTGGTATGTCATAATGTGTATATCAGTGGTTGATTATGCCATTGATGCTAAACCTAGAATAGATTATCAGGATTCATTCTAGTGTTTAGATTTTATGGTATAAATACATCACACTTGTATAGTTTTAGGGTTAGCTACGCTGCTCACTTGTTATCTTCTATTATTACTCTTTGTAAAAAGAAAAGTTATCAAGTAAAACTTTGAAAGAACTCTTTGTGCAATTATTTATTCAAAGTGTTTGTGTTTGTTAGTAGACAGTTAACGTAGATTCAGTATATGCTAACCGCCGATCAGCAGAAACGTCTTATTTTAATCAAACCCTATCCAACAGTATCTATAACTTATATTTGTTAAATACAGAATGAGTTAAAGTGATAGTTCAATGCTCTAAGTCAAGTACAAATTGGAGAAAAGTAGTTCCTCAATGCCGAATTACGTCGTTGTATTTAAGTCGCTATTGGGTTCTCGGCATGACAAATTAAATGGATTTTGTATAAACAGTCTTTATCTTCAGGGTTATGTTCTTTTGGTCATGAGCAGGTACAATACATCTGACACTTAATAAATTTGGTTTATGTTTGTAGTTTGTTAATTATTATAATGTTGATACTTGGTCTATGTTGGTTGTTTGTATTAGGAATTTAACTATTGAAAATCAAGGGTAGACAATCCATGTATTTTGTGCATCAAGGCATCTTAGGGCATCCTTTTATGTTCTAAATTTTAGTTTGAGTTTAAATAGGTTAATATGACACCAACAAACTTGATAAACTTAAAAACATCCTAATTTGAGTTTAAGCGTATCAAAATGGCATGCATGAACTTTAATTGAATTAAAGTTGGATGTGTTAAGTGTATCAAAGTGGGTTTGCGTTAGTTTGACGTGTTGGATCTATAATACACTTAAATAATGTAGGTATTAGTTTACATAGGTCAAAATACCCGAACATACTTGATGAACATAAAACATCCTATTTTAAGTCTAAATGAATCAAAATGGCACAAATGATCTTTAATAGATTTAAACTTGGATGTGTTAAATGTCTCAAAGTGGGTTTTGTGTCATTTTTACCTATTGGCACTATAATAGACTTAACTAATCTAGGTTTGAATTTAAATGGATCAAATGACACGAACACACTTGAGAAACTTAAAACCTTGATTTTGAGTTTAAACATATCAAAAAGGTATGTATGCACTTTAATAGGCTTAAATTGCAAAAACTTATATTTGGTAGGCTCAAACTGCAAATTTGTTTCAATACCTGAAATTTTAAATATAACTCTCACAGTTTATGGATTTGAAGAAGCCACAAAATCAAGATGATGAATATAATTCGGACGAGGGGGGCAAATAATGTATTGGATTACTAGTTTATGTTTGTTTTTAGTAGTTTATGTTTTAGTTAAAAAAATATTTAAAATACTTAACGTTTATTTACTTTGTTTCTTTATGTTCTTTGCAGCAATTTGTAGTTTATATGTGTTTCTCTAGATGTATTTATTGTATGAGTTTGTCTTTGAAAACTAGGATGTTCGAAATACTGAGAAAAATGTTTAAACAACAACATAGACCAACAGTGGTAGTTGCCCGCTAACAACCTTCAATTGTTGTCGCTAATAAGCTTTTCAAGAAATTCTTCCACTGATTAACTGGATTGTTGAAGCTTTTTAGAGCAGACTTGTGTCGTTGTGTAGTCATTTTGCCAGCGAAATTATTAGCGACGACATCATCAACGATGATTACCAAATATTAGGGACGAATCTTTTACGGTGATGAAGTCGCCGCTATTAGCCCGATTCTTCACAGTGATATTCTAGTAAAATATCCAACAATATTAACCAACCACGTAATTTAAGTCGTAATTATCTTTTCGGTATATTTTATCAAACCAAGCCAAATATTGTGATCGCTTTGTAAAATATCCGATAACCTTTTTCAACAAACTAAAAATTAACATCAAACGACCACATTAAATGTTTCTTTAAAACGTTGTTGTTAGCTTATTTTAGAAATGAAATCTATTTCGGCTATCGACACCACAGACAAGTGCATGTCGGCTGTGACCTTCTGTCAACTTTCACGCCGGACCCTCCACATGATTTGTCGCCAGCCCAGCCGCAAGAACACTCATGGTTGCTAACTTGCTGCATAGTAATAAACCAATAATTACCCCTGCTAGTTAATAATGAGAAGTTTATCGGTTCAAGTATCACCCTAAAATAAATGCTTAGAGATTCACCAGTGGATTTTCTTAGTAATGTGTTTATTCCTGATTGGTTTAGAGGTGCGGTCCTTATTGAAAAATAGATTGATAATTAAGACCGATTAAAATAATATCTATAATTCGAATCAGGGTTTACATTTGCTTTAAAAAAAACAAAATATAATATAATATTTAAGGAAAGTAAAAAGAAATAGACATTTTATTTTCCTTTTTCAAAAGTAGAAAGTGAAAACAATTATGAAAAACATGATGATAAGAAGTATTTTGATGGAAAAGCATTTCTGATTTATTAAATTTGTAAATGTTTAGAAATAGAAGTGGATATCAAGGTGCTATCTTTAGTCAAAGCCGAGTCTAGTGAAGAGATACCTAACTCCCTTATCAATATATGACCCGATATTCGAGTTTGAATACGATCAAAACAAAGCCACATTCTTCAACACTAGTTCGGTAGCTGAAAGAGTAGCATACTTAAGAAATCAACTTGTCTGCTTTAATAAATTTGAGGTAGCTAATTTGGCCAAGCTATGACTAAGAAACCTCAACAATTACTCTGAAGCAAGGAAAGTGGGAAAGGTGCTTCTAAAGATCTATAATTCACGGCTTAAGAAGTTAATGCGAGTTTCAGAATAAAGAAGACAACAAAAAGAAGCTAAAGCTGCTGAAGCCACCTTATCCACTAAACCTTTACCCAACACTCAATCACAATCTCCTCTTCCTACTTAATCTGCTCAAACTACTGAGCAAAATTCTCCATCAGTTTAACAAAAACCACAAACAATCGAGTCTCCATCAGCAAGAACTTAGACAGATCCTTTGGTAGATGAAGTGCAAATCAAAATAGCTGCTGAAAGAATCAAAAGAGTTTTGGAAAATCTAGAGCTATCCAATGAAAAAGATCCCTCAAAATATGACCAAGAGGTACCCTTAGAAAATGATAGTACATGCATCATTAACTGAGGATATGACTTAAAAGCTGAGGGTACTTAATTGAAAGAAAGGATGGATCAAAGTCATTCTTTTTGATTGAGTTAGAAGTTATAAATCTAAACTCCAAAGACCTAAAGAAAGTGTTTTCACTGATAAAAGAACATGAAGGTATGCTTAAAAATTAAAAATCAATGGCATATATTCTTAAAGTGAAAGTTGGAAACAAAGCTGAAAGAGATTCAAAGGGAGATAAAGAAGAAGTTGTTCTGCATGTGACTCTCCTGAGGACTCATGATCCCATCATTCATTAGAGATAAAATTCCTCTACCAGTTATTTTTGTCTAACCTTTGCTAGTGCCGACAAAACTAAAGTCACAGAATATGACTTATTTAGACTATCTCAGTACAACTTGACAGATCTTGTAAGCCTAACTCTTATCAACGACGATTACTGAATATTAGGGACGAACCTTTTACGGCGATCAAGTCGCCGCTATTAGCCTGATTCTTCATAGTGATATTCTAGTAAAATATCCATCAATATTAACCTAACCACGTAATTTAAGTCATAATTATCCTTTCGGTATATTTCATCAAACCAAGCCAAATATTGTGATAGCTTTGTAAAATATCCAATAACATTTTTCAACAAACTATAAATATAAATTAACATCAAACGACCACATTAATTGTTTCTTCAAAACGTTGTTGTAAGCTTTATTTAGAAAATGAAATCTATTTCGGCTATCGACACCACAGACAAGTGCATGTCGGCTGTGACTTTCTGTCAACTCACACATCGGACCCTCCACATGATTTGTCGCCAGCCATGCCGCAAAAACACTCACGGTTGCTAACTTGCTACTTAGTAATAAACCAATAATCTTTACCCCTCATGCTTAATGATCGGAAGTTTATCGGTTCAAGTATCACCTTAAATAAAATGTTTAGAGATTAACCGGTGAGTTTTGTCAGTAATGAGTTTATTCCTGATTGGCTTAAGGGTGCGATTCTGATTGAAAAATAGATAGATAAGACCGATTAAAATAAAATCTATAATTCGAATCAGGGTAACATTTGCCTTTAAAAAAACAAAATATAATATAATATTTAAGGAAAGTAAAAAAATAGACATTTTATTTTCCTTTTATAAAAGTAGAAAGTGAAAATTAGACAAATCCAACTACTTATTGGGCACATAAAGAGAATAAAAGCGCATATGATTCACAAAGAAAACAATTAAAACATACATGTTATGACCGCCGACTGAAATCTAGCAGACAGCTTACATGACGATTTTTTATTGGTATCATTGAGTTTTCGGATGACGACTTTTTATTGGTATGATTGAGGTTTTGTGGACCGTACCGTACATTTTATGTTTTTGGATGTCGGTTAAAATCTAGCCTCTTTACCAGCTAAGCTTATATGAATTTTTCCATTGATGTTTGCTTTACAAATGCTTACTTTTGATTGGCCTAAAACGTGTATCACATCTCTAATTTGGTAATTTTCATACATTTCGAATTGAAGTCGGCAGAAACAAATTTATCTCCTTATGTGAGCAATAAACGATTCCATTTCAGTTTTACTAACGCCACCGTCTCTCACCGACTTTCTCAGCCGACGGCCGATCGCCACCGCTCTCTTCCTCACTTCCTCCCCTTCCACTGAACCCATCAGCCGTCGGACCGACTTCTCGACCACTGCGGCCGCTGCCACCTCTCTCTCCGGCACCATTCTTTCACCACAATCCCCACCTTAAGAATCTTGGTCACAAGCACAGCATTGTTTGGCTGATCAGAGTGCATGGGCCATGCGGCTATTGGAACACCCATTGACATGCTTTCGATACACGAGTTCCAACCACAGTGACTCATGAACCCGCCGACCGATGGGTGCGCCAGTATGTCTAACTGGGGCGCCCATTCTCGGACCACCAACCCGATCTTTGACTCGCTCTTCGTACCCTTCCGGAAGTTTGACTTGAATAATATTATTATTGGTTACAAGATCTCCTCTATCGGCGTCTCGCACCACCCACACGAACGTTTGCTTGCTTGCTTCCAGACCGATCGCAATCTCGACTATTTGTTCTTCTGAAAGGGAAGTGGTTGTCCCGAAAGAAACGAAGATCACGCTGTTTGATGGTTGTTTATCGAGCCATGTAAGGCATTTTTCCACTGGACCACCATCTTTTTTCGAGAACTTTGGCTCGCTGCGACAAATACAATGTTAAGTTAGTTCATGGGCATGTAAAAATGTGAAAAATTATTAAATTCATGGCATGCATTACAAGAAATATATAATATACATTACTTGTTTTCAGGCGCTCATAAATGAGTACATTTGTACATGTAAAACATATAAAAATGCGATGTGTGAATCCAGTCTATATTATTTCTAGGCAATTTTGACCTTCATGCATGATTTCTATGCATATTTTGTGCTTGTTTTGGGTTTTAGTTGATTCGTACCGCAATTACAGATCATGCTTAGGTAGCATCAGATGTTAACTTTCTTTGTCTTTTAATGGATACCGTAAATGCTAATTACAGAACGACTCATATTGCGAAAAGTACATACGTAAATGCTGACTATGGATGTGCTGCGACCTAAGCACGAACCGTAAATAGGATTAAGATTACCTAGAAACCATGCATTTAGAGCAAAATTGCCTGTAAAAAAAAAGAAAAGATGTAGTCTATTGGAAACATAGTTAAGCTCTTAAATGCTTGTTCATTTCTAGAAACTTTATTTACTAGGTAGAGAACTTTTAAAATAAAATATTTGAAATATATTATCGAGGTGGCACATGAAACAACCTGTCATATGAAATATGTGTGAGGTTTATTTAGAGTTACTTAGGGTTGCAAACTCCATAGAAACTAAAAATACATTCAAAAACCTTCTTATTATGAATTCTCTGGGACACCTACAGATTTAGAAAAAGTTAATATAGAATCTAAAATCAACAGATACGCTGTTGTCACCATTTTATCACAGGATTAAAAGGTCCAAGAGCCCAAAGTAACTTGTGTCTCCTTCTTGTTTCTGCTTCAAGAAGCTCCAAGAACGGTTGTTCAACCACTCTGCACGTATTATAGATCCGACCCGAGCTGAGTTTTGTGAACTCGTGTTGATCCGCAATGAACTTCTTGAATTCAGAAGTGAAACACCCCTCAAACGCATGTTCATCTTCCGTAAGAGCATGAGGCTCCACAAGACTTCTGATTTGTTCTCCAACTTCTTTACAAGTATACAAAGCAATAGAGAAAGCAGACACACTATGAAAGGTGTAAGATTCAGCATTTGGGAGTGAGACAAAGTCTTGAACAACAGAACCCATAAGGGAATCATGGATAACAACAAGACGGTGGGCGGTGGGGGACAGTTTATGGAGGAAGGAGGCAACGGGACCGCGGAGATTGGTGGCGGCGTTGCATAGCGGTTGTAGATGAGAGGGGAACTTGTGGGTGGAGTTGGGGTTGGGTGGTGGTGATGCAAAGGGTGGGATGGGTAGATCATGGAAAAAGATGGTGGAGATGGTGTTAGGGTTCCACCCTTGTAGCCGGAGCTTTGCCAGACCGCCGTGGGCGGTGGTGCAGACGAAGTGGACCGGGATGTCGTGGGCGGAGACGAGGCGGGAGAGGTGGAGGAGCTGGTTGATGTGGCCTTGTAATGGCAGTGCAACCATTACTACCACCACAGTGTGTTTTTCAGCAACCATTGTAGGTGTTACCATGAGTCCTAGATGTGTGTTTGTGTTTTATTTTTGAGGGGTTTTGGCAGTTTACAAAGGTAATACATGTGGGTTGATATAGAGGTGCCGTTTTATTCAACAAATCAAAAGTTGTCAAGTTCCTTGCATATATGTGGATGTTTAAATAAATGACAACAACTCTAGTCACATGTTGATTTTAGACAAGCACCCTCACATATATGTTTGTGTTTTTTTATGTATGATTTATATTTATTAATATCTAAAAAATGTTATCAAAGAAAATTTGAAATTGAGATAAAAATGTTAATTTTTAGTTATAACATCAATCCCAAATTCAAGTTATACTACAAGAAAAAGAGTCTATTGGGTAAAAAATCATTTTTTCCCTCTAAATAATTTGGATGGAAACAAGCCCGCTTTAATTTTCTTGAGGCGAGTATATATGTAGTCTTTTATTTATGATTTGATAATCATAACTTTTATATTTTTCTAACTATTTTGTTTTGCAGGAATATTTTGATTTTGAAGCTCATCGTGGTTTAGACCACTGGCATGTAATCTAACTTTGAATCCACTTGGACTGCAATTTCTTTATTGTAATTTGTTATTCAATATCAATGAAATCATAACATTATACATTATCACACACATCCCTGTTCTTCGATTCACACACTTCCACCCATCTTTAATTTTGAATTCTCAGATCTGAAAATGATGAATCCTAATATCCAGGCTCAACGAATCTAAAATATTGATTTAGCAAAATGGTATTAGAGCTGTTGGTTGCTGGGTTCATGTATGTTTCAGATCTGTTTTCATCTTTAAAGATGTTTACAACAAAGAAGAAAATCAGAAAAAATGAAGAACAAAGCATCTGTTCAGCAAAAACCCCATCTGTTCATTAACAAAATACAAAGAACGTCTATAAATCTGTTCAAAATTAGCACGGTTTGAAGATGATAAAACTTTCAACAAATCATCACTTCAAATTCGATGCAATTGTAACAGATTCAAATCAAATCCACGAAGAACATGTGTTCGAGTAGAACATTCGGATTCGAACAGGTTGCATCATAGAAGACAATTGTTAATTGAAGCTGCCTAAATTAATCTACAAGCTTTCGAAAAGGATTCCTAAATTATTCTCACATTCAATTGAAAGTGTGGAATGATTTGGGATGAAGAGTATCTCGACAAATATTACAGTAGAAGACAAAACATAAAATTATTATGCTAAGTAAAAGAAATGCGGCTGGAACATAAACTATCCGCATTTCTTTAAAGAAATGCGGATGTGAGCTCAAGAAATACTAAAGTTACACAACCAATGCGGATGTGTAACTAAACAAATGCGGATGTTGGTTAACAAATACTGATGTTGAACACAAATGCAGCTGTTGGAACGTACAAATGCGGATGATGTATGATCAAATGCGGCTGAGAAGGTGCACTAATGCGGGTGTTCAACTTATCTAACCTAACAAATGCTGATGTTACACAACCAATGCGGTTGTGTAACTCAACCAATGCGGATGAGTTCCAAATGCGGCTGATGAGAACAACTAATGCGGATTTTCACTTCATGCAACTAAACAAATGCCGACTCATGCACTAATGCGGATAGTGCAAATCGAATGCTGATGTTTAAGTTAACAAATGCGGTTTTTGACTTAAAAAATGCGGTTGTTGAACTAACAAATGCGGGTGTTGACTTAACAAATGCGGATAAAGTTGTGTTGAAATGCGGATGTTAAGGCAACCAATGCTTATGATGATTCAACCAATGCGGATGTCATATCCAATTTCAGCCTTTGTTTTTAAACAATGCTGATGTTATCAACAAAATGCACATCCATCAATAGCGAACAACATCAACAACATCAACATCAACAACCACATCAACAACAACAACATCAACAACATCAACATCAACATCAACAACAACATCAACAAACAAGAAATGTAAGAAAGATGATGAACAGTTGACAATAACAAACAAGAAATACAAGAGAAGATGAACGAATGCCTACAACAACAAGAAAACAAGAAACATGATGAATACGGATGATTGCAACCAACAGACACATCCAATTTCACATTCAACAGAAAAGAAGAAATCAACTTGATCACATAATCACTGATCCAATCAAGGATTTGTACAACTGTTAGAAACTCTTTCTGAAGTACTTGGAACCATCCATTATCAAGTTAATTCAGAGATTCAAAGAGTTGAAGTGTCTTCAAGACTGACTTAAGTTCCTGATGCTGTTTATTAAAGTTAAAGCCTCATCATATGCCTAATACATTCTAATCCTTTGAGTGTGATATGAATAAATAGTAATCCAAAAGTGATACACCTCATATCCAATACGTTAAGTATTCTCAAAGCGATTATATCCTTTAATAGAAATACATTAGGAGAAGCTTAATCTGAGGGGAGAACTACAGTGAACTGCGTCAGAACATCAGTTGATCAAGAAGACATGTGACAGAGAAGATCTTCAAGTCAAAGTTTGACAAGCATCAGTTTAGGGGGAGTATTATTGGGTTCAACAATTGATAAACTAAATCTTTCCAAACCACAATCAAAGCCAACTGAAGATCTCATTGTACAATTTCAGAGACCAAGTTGATAAACAGAACAAAACAAACACAAGACAAAGTCAACAAGATAAAGTCAACATCAAGATGACAAGAAAAGTCAAAATTAGGTCATGATGTAATAACATTATAAATAGAACCACTAGTGCTACTTTGTATGCATGGTTATTGCAAAGTGTGTGAGTGGCTAGTAGTTCTTATGTGTGTGTTTTTCATGGTGTAAATCACCACCCAAGGAGAATTTCTCTCCTTTGGCTGGGTTTCATGTTCATCCATCTTTGTATATGTTTTATCATTGTAATTTGTTATTCAATATCAATGAAATCATAACATTATACATTACACACACATAATTGTTCTTTGATTCACACACTTCCACCCATCTTTAATTTTGAATTCTCAGATCTGAAAATGATGAATCCTAAGATCCAAGCTATCGAATCTGAAATTTTTGATTTAGCAAAATGGTATCAGAGTTGTTGATTGCTGGTTCATGTATGTTTCAGATCTGTTTTAATCTTTAAAGATGTTTACAACAAAGAAGAAAATCAAAAAAAAAGAAGAACAAAGCATCTGTTCAGCAAAAACCCCATCTGTTCATCAACAAAATACAAAGAACATCTACAAATCTGTTCAAAATTGGCACGATTTGAAGATGATAAAAATTTCAACAAATCATCACTTCAAATTCGGTGCAATTGTAACAGATTCAAATCAATCCACAAAGAACATGTGTTCGAGCAGAACATTCGGATTCGACTAGGTTGCATCATAGAAGACAATTGTTAATTGAACCTGGATGTCGTGGGCGGAGACGAGGCGGGAGAGGTGGAGGAGCTGGTAGATGTGGCCTTGTAATGGCAGTGCAACCATTACTACCATCACAATGTGTTTTTCAGCAACCATTGTAGGTGTTACCATAAGTCCTAGATGTGTGTGTGTGTTTTATTTTGAGGGGTTTTGGCAGTTTACAAAAGGTTATACATGTGGGTGATATAGAGGTGCCGTTTTATTCAACGAATCAAAAGTTGTCAAGTTCCTTGCATATATGTGGATGTTTAAATAAATAATAACAACTCTAGTCACATGTTGATTTTAGCCAAGCACCCTCACATATATGTTTGTGTTTTTCTATGTTTGATTTTATATTTATTAATATCTAAAAAATGTTATCAAAGAAAATTTGAAATTGAGATAAAAATGTTAATTTTTAGTTATAACATCAATCCCAAATTCAAGTTATACTACAAGAAAAAGAGTCTATTAGGTAAAAAATCATTTTTTCCCTCTAAATAACTTGGATGGAAATATGCCCGCTTTAATTTTCTTGAGGCGAGTATATATGTAGTCTTTTATTTGTAATTTGATAATCATAACTTTTATATTTTTCTAACTATTCTGTTTTGCAGGAATATTTTGATTTAGAAGCTCATCGTGGTTCAGACCACTGGCATGTAATCTAACTTTAAATCCACTTGGACTGCAAGCGAGCATTTTGATATAGAAGATATAATATGAAATAATATTTCTTAAGTCAAGGAGGTTATAATAATATTAAGCAGGATGTAAATATACCACCTGAAGATCAAAGTCAAGAGGCATGAGAGCAGGTGGTTGAGTTTTTCTCAAGTGAAGAACATAAACACCTTTCTGAAAAAGGCGTGGAGAATAGAGCAAAATAACTCTATCCAAGTTTGCATGGTAATCGTTCATATGCTTAAAGCCGATATCTTCATGTAAGAAAACATATATTATTTAAATATGTATTATTATTCTTTTTAAATATTATGAATATTGTTTTTTAATATTTTGAGGAGCAACAAACCGGGACCCCAAGTCATATCGAAGATTAGGTAGGCATAATATGTTAAGAATGCTATTATCATGTGTTTATATGTTTTTAATATATTGTGTTTGGTGATCTTGACCCAATATGGTCTATATGCTATATATATTTGAGAATTGTTGGTTTTGATTATCTGTTAGTTTATATGTTGAAACTTTGAAATTTTGTGTTATATGCGCTTATAATTAAATAATATGGTCTATATGGATAATTTAAGAATTGTTATTTTTGATAAGTTGTTAGTTTATATGTTGAAGCTTGTAAATTTTATGTTAAATGTGCTTATGATTAAACAACATGGTCTTTTTTTCATTTTATAACAGTTATGCTGTCGAAATTTTATAAAAATCTTAATACTTTTTCATTTTTATTCTTTAAAATTGCAGGTAAAAATTGATATTAATACTCCCAAATACAAATGGAGGCGGGTGAGTCGCTTGTTAATAAGATCGAATGTACAGAGCTTGCATTAGGATAAAGGCGTTGTCATACGAGAAGTGTTGGACAAAAAGTAAAAAATATCTCTCGTTATGAACCATCAAGAGGCTCATTATCACATCGGGATGAAGAAATAGAAGTATTAAAGCAACAAATGCTTGAAATGAAAAAAAGGAAGAATGAATTTGAAAGAAAAAAGTATAATCCCATTAACGATGAAGATGATGAAGACGACGACAATTAGGAAGTTAATTTGTTTAGGTTGTAAAAATTAAGATATGTTTACTTTGGTACTTTTGTTTTGTTTGATATATAATTAAATGGAATTGTTTGATCTTCTTTTAGGTATTCGTAATATTTAGTTTTCATTTCTGTGTATTTGATTTGTGTTCAGAACATTGATTTTAGATAAAAAAAACCTGGCAAAATTTTTTTTTTTAATCAGGGACCCTATGACGCCATAGGTCAATTCAAAAATTAATTTTTTAATTTAAAATATTTTATATTTTTATTAATTATTATATTATAAAACATATGGCGTGTCGTCGCCACAGAATATATATATTTTTTAGTTTTGAATTAAAAAAATAACGATTAAAATAATACCGACAAGTATGTAGCGACGACTTATCGTCGAGATAAACAGCTATGACGACGGTAGCTATTATGACGATGTGATTTTGACCTATTATGACGACACTATGGCTACTGAGCCTATCGCGACAACATGTCATCGCGATAGCCTATGCCGATGACTTTTGTCATCTACGGCGACGACATTTGCCGTCGTGATAAGTCTTAAATCTTGTAGTGTTACTTGAAAGATTTAAGTTTTTCACAGTGGTCGCTTTTCAACAAAAATTAAACACATAACATATGATGTTTAGCACTTGCTTAACATTGTTTTAATTTTGTAGCATGGTCACAAATACATTACAAGATTCTAACAGTATAGCGATGATGCAAGTTGTTGGGACAGCTCGCCCTATAGCGACAACTTTTCCCAGCTTTTCACCGATCAAAACCTAGTCTTCGTTATAAAGTTTGGCAGGAAGTACAGAATATCAAGGGTCATATTATATTATAATATATATATATATAATATATATTATATATATATATATGGGATTTTATACTAGAAAACCAAGAAAACCAAGAAAACCATTAATCCATCATGATTAGTATAATCAATGGTTGAGATCATGCAATGGTAAATTGTAAATAAATAATGTTTAAGGATTAAATCAAAAGCCTCTAAGGGTATTTTAGGAAGACTAAAAAGTTGTTTGACTTGAAATTTTTCAATAACTAATTATCTACTAAAAATATGCATTCTCTCTACTCTCTCATCTCATTATGATTTTTTTCTCAACATTATTGATCTATTAATAATATATTAAACAGAAGAAAAGATTAAAGAAGAAGTTGACAAAGAGTAAATCTAATAACCGATTCAAGCTTGTGACGTGTCAAATATGTATACATACATTTAACATGCAATCTTACGTATATGTAAGCATGGGTTTATACGTATGTGAATGCATTGTTTATGCATTCGTAAGCATAATTTGAAAAAAAAGACCTGTGAATGAAAAAACGGGAAAATAAAATTGAGAACTCATATGTAAAAATATACTAAAAATCTTTTATGCCTAGATGCTTAAGTATATGTAAGCATAAGTTTATGTGTATGTAAATGCACTGTTTACGTATGTGTTAAAAAAAACAAAAAAAAAACATAGGGTGAAAACATGGAGAAGAGAATTAAGAACTCATATGTAAAATATACTGAAATTCTTTTGGTCACGTATATGTAACTACATGACACATAGTTTCATCTTTTGAACCCCCATGCTTACGTATATGTAAGCATAGATGTAATTGAGGTTATAAGCAACTTAATTCAAGTAAGAAGAACCAAATGACCTACTTACATATACACAACTCAAGTTATAGTCAACTTAAGCTTGAGTTAGAAACCCAATTACATATACATAACTCAAATCCAAGTTATATATATGTAACTGTAGTTATAAAGTACCAAATCAAGAAAAAACATAAGAAGATTAGGTAGTTCTTAATGATCGATGGAAGTATAAACAAGAATTCTTCAAACTTGATTTATGGAGATGGCAGTGGAGTTATAAACAATAATTCTTTAAGATCGAATTATTCCTCATTCCAAAAATCCACCGATTTGAGTTATCGATGGATATTAATCTTGTTGTCACCATGATCAGGATCTTGAGCTTGATGTTCTGCATCTATAGAAGTGAAATATTCTGATCGAATTTGTATTCCTTGATGGTTTAGAGTTCTTCAATCTATTTGTAGTAAAATTGTTGCGCATAGTATGAACTTAATCATTGTAATCTAAACCTCTAATTATCATCTTCATCTTGATTCATCATCTTCATAGTGATTCATCATCTTCATATGGAATGTAAGTGGCAGTTTAATGAGGTTAGTTTTAGGGTTTTTAGATAAGAGAATGAGGAGGATAAACATAGAGAGAGAAAGAGAAATCATGTAATTTAAATTAAATAGATACCAAAAATAGTGTGGGTGATTTTTTCAAAAATACACTTTAAATAAAAAGAAAACAAATAATTATAAATAATCTATAGTTTTTTTGGTTTTCTCTTAAGAATAGATTTCATTTAATCCTTCCTATATATATATATAATATATATATATATATATATAGATAATATATTATATATATATATATAACATTAAAAAATAAAAGCTTTTAAAGTAAATTGATTTATTGAGCCACATACTCCTTATTTTGTTTTTTTTAACTTTCTTTTCCATTTCACGCTTACCAGCTGGTGCTTCACTAAGGGTAATGGGTGCTGAGGGTGTTGAAGCAGCTCTTGTCTTAAGGTTCACAGGCTCAACTGCTAGGCCTTCAGGAAGATTCCCCTTCAAAACTAATCTTAGGGTTCACCTTAGCATCCAGTTGACCAACATTCTTGATTGCTAGGCTTTGTCTATATAATCTGGTTCTCAGCTTGAACTCTTCAAGCACTCTTTGTTAAATCCTATCAGCTAACCTTGCAACTTACCGGTTTTGACTTGGGTTGGCAAGTGGGAGGTCAACTAGATAGGTGCCCTCATAGTAACTCAGGTTATAGAAGTTGAAGATCTCTTATTGACCCTGAGACCTAAAGATTACTAGGGCTCTCCTTTCTTTATCATACCTCCATCCCATTATTGGATTTTTAGTAGGGTGAGATGGAGTAGGCATAGCCCTTGGTATACCCTCCTCAAATAGATTTTGAATGAGTGAGTCCACATCAGTATGAATTTGAGGAGATTGTTGCGTATGGACAACTACAAGTGAGGGTCGTGAGTCATCCATGTCCATACTCTAAGAGGAACTCCTAGGTTCTATGATTGTAAGTATGACTCTCTCCCCCTTTTTATATATACAAATTGAGAATACTTAAACTTGACCCCTTGTACCATTCCATGGACTATATAGGAAAGGTCCTCGAGAATTTGGTCCCAACCTCCTAGTTTGTTTGATAGGGAGTGGATAACCACATGGAGGAGGTACCTCCACTTAGATGAGACCTTACCTTTCCTGAAGGTTCTTACGGAGTAGTTCACTTCATAGCCCATCTGCCGGAATAAGTGGTTAACATCAGAAGGGTAGGACAAGTCACCCTCTTCATAATCCAACCTTAGATGAGAGTTGATGGTGGTTGCAGTGATAAATACTATCCTCCCATACACTGTGGCAAACAATGCCTTCCCACCGTATAAGATGACCTCTTGGTAGGTCTTCCAGAACCAAAAGTTGATCTTCGTATAGTCAGGGGTCGATTGTGAGTGCGATGAGGTAGTTGGTTAGATATAAGAAGCGGCAAATGTCTGAGAAACCTGTATCTTTCTCAGACGATAAAAGAGCAACTTTATTATGTTTTATGTGTAAGTGCATGGAGAAAGTCGGTTGGTTTCAGGGATCAGGGTTTGCCATTTTAAGTAGCTTTAGGGTGAAGAAAAGTAAGAACAAGGTCGGTTTATGGTGAATTTAGGGTTTGAATCTTGCAGATGAAGGGAAGCAAGGATCAACACATTAAAATTTACAATGATCTATCTTATGTGAAAATGCAGAATGTTGACATCACAGAATGAGATTGAAAAGTAATTGAAGAACACAAACACAAATGTAAATAAACTTTGATTGTATTGCTCTCTGACTTAGAAACTATTACAATACGAATGAAATCAGGAAAATGACAAAAGCTACTGAAATACATTACAAAACTTCTATTTATTCTATTCTATGAAGTTTGCGACCAACAAGTTCTCCCGCGATCAAAAGGTTTTCTCGCGAGAAGCAATTTATCGCGCGACAACTCTAACTATTCGCGCTACTTCATCTTCTTCATCTTGATTTGATTTCCTGAGCCTCTAGGTTCAATCCCCATAATCTCCCCCTAGGCTCGGTAAATCAATGCTTTAGAAGTCCACGTCATCTACCTTGTAACTGCCTCCGTATGCATACATCTTGTTATCCAGGCCTTCGTGATCATCCAACCAAACTGTGCTGCTATGAAATGTACAGATTCATCGGCTGCAGTTGGACAAGCCGCAACCTCATCAAATATTCTTTTCCAAATTTGAGTAAATCCACAGGGTCGATGACATGGTAATCTTTATCCACATAATGAATTAACGTGTGCGCCGTCTCCTTGTCACAACTCTACAACATTAGCTTGGACAAGCTCTTAACTGGCACAGGAGCATGTATAGGGATCTTTCTTGCATATCTTGGATGCTTGAACACTCATATCTTCATCGGTTTGTTCGTATTAGGATCTAGTCGTGTCTCATCTTCAATAACTTTGGATTTGGCAGTTTTAAAGTCTTTGAAGTTGGTCTTGCTTTGCTTCCAAATCATATTCCTAATCCCCTTTGCCTTGCTGTAGTTACTAGGGTTAATGAATGGAACACGACCCATTGCATATAAATCTGAAGCTCTGAGTGTATGGAAATCGTGTTCGTCCTGATAGTACTCGAAAGCTCCACCTTTCTCTTAATCACATATATCTTCTTCTCCGCATCGTAAGCCCAGCTTAGTATTTGTTCTGTGTTTCCATACCATGTAAAAGGTTTGGAATGTCTTAATGTGTGAATGTAAGCTGGTGGAGGAGCAGCAACTGTTTGTTTCCCGACCTGACGCACCACACTTTGACCAGTAACATTAGCAGTCTTGTCAGTCATTTCTTGAGTGCTCGTCTCTTCAACGATCTCCCTTTCTTCAGTCAATGTATATGAAAACAAGTCCTTAAGAC
Source organism: Flaveria sonorensis (assembly GCA_025506505.1). NCBI lineage: Eukaryota > Viridiplantae > Streptophyta > Magnoliopsida > Asterales > Asteraceae > Flaveria > Flaveria sonorensis. The sequence continues at coordinate 45,590,650 of CM046434.1, forward strand.
TGTTTCCAAATATGTCAATGTATCTGTTCCTTCATCCAAATCATCAAACGCTCCAGATTCTTCTGTCTCCTCAACAATGATCTTTTACTGGAATGTATAGAACTCTCTGTCATAAGCTTCTTCTACAGCTAGATCTAATGGTGTGTACTCAGAGGTATCATCGATACTTGGTCCGGATACATTGTTAGTACCCGATGACCAGAAGCACCAGCTGCAAAGCCTACATCTCCTCCTTGATCATCATCGTCATCTTTATTATCATCTTTCTTACCATCATCATCCTCATCACCATCATCATCTTCATCATCAAAACTTCTTCTTCATCACTAGAAGCATAATCAACCAGATCCAAACCATCATCATCAAGAACTGGGCTTGGAATAGGAACATCATATTTAGGCTCTACAAACGCCTCTCCAATATAAACCACAGGTTGATCCTAGTAGCCATAGTATGATCAGTGATAAGTGGCTCTTGATTAACATCAGCAGTCTCTGTTGTCCTTTATATAACAACATGATCAACATCATGCTCTGTAGTATCAGCAGGATCTTCTGCAACTACGGGATCAGCAGTTTCCTGTCCCTTAGATTCTCCAACTTCAGTGGCATGTTGTTGTGACGAAGAAAAATACGCACATGAAGTGAGATTTCTTAAGTTTTGCTCTAGAATCTGAACATAACTAAATATGAAGTTTTGTTGATGTTCAAGATTCTTTATCCTTTCATCCTTCTCAAACAGCTGCCTCTGCATATCATCAATGTTTGTGTTTTATCTAACATCTCCCTCTTTAAGGTACTGATTCTCTGCTCCAATGTAACTGATGTAGGTGAACTAGTAGAAGTACTAGCACCTTATGTTGGTGCAGGAGGGGTGTTAAGAAAATCTCCCATGCCTACTATCTCCTCAAACCCTTGATCTCTTGGTGGAGTATCAACACATCCTCAGTAGTAGGCATAGTAGATGATGTCTCTAAAATAGCAGCCTCCCTAACTGTGGCAGGAGTCTTAGAGACAGGTACTTCTTCTTCAGTCGACACAATGGTCACAGGAGTCTGAAGCTTTCTTAAAACACCTCGTCCTCTACCCCTACCATATGGACTTTCGCCTGCTCTTCTTGCCATTCTCTTCTTTTTACCCTGAGAAATTGGTACATCTTCAGGAATAAAATCTGCATCACGTTCCTCAATAGTGCGCTTGGCTGGCGTTTCTTGCACTCTAGAACATTCTTGAAGGACATATGGCACATTTCCAATTTGATCACTATCAGTTTCGCTTCCAGAACTAAACGATGAATCTATCTCAGCATCTATCGAAGTTCCAGCTGATTGTGAACTTTCATGAGCATCTTCAAGAATAGTAGTTGAAGGGCTAGCTTGTTCAGCTTGTGTGGCCACTTCTTTAGTTCTTGAGCTTCTTTCTGATAACCTTCTACAAATCTTCCAAGTTTAGAAAAATGAGCTCCATCCCATGCATTACCTCTAGCCCCCAAAAGATAAGTGTCACGCCCTCAATTTCCACGTGCGGGGTTTTACCGCGAGGCGTGTGAACATACCTGGATCTAAGTCATTAGTTACTCAGAACGACACTACATGAAACATTCAAAACTAAACCAGAGTTTAAAACTTTAAAACTGTGCAGAAGCGTTTTGTAAATACGTCAAACCCAAAGTAATGAAATGTAAAAGGTGCAAACACGTGCCAAACCATTATTTAAAACAAAATGCATATTAAATCCTAAATGCAAAACAAGGTTTGTCCCAATGCATGCTAACACGTGAGTGCTCCTAGGTGCTGCTGCTAACCTCGACATGAGAATAGCATACTAAAAGAGTCAACACAACGGTTGGTGATTTCAAGAGTTTGCGTTTAACATAATCAGTAACAGTTGTAAAAACATAAGAAGTGTATTGAAATAGATAGCTAGTGAATATTCATAAGTAATAACCATAGTGATTTCACGATCGAAGCTGACTGTGTTTTGTTTGTTACCTCCCATCACGACATACCAGGTCGTGACGATGTTTGTGTTAGGACAATATTGCACCTGTTTGACCTTGAGTTGCATGGGTGGGGCTTGTCAGACCTAGTAGTACTACCCAAAATTTCCTGCTAGTTATCAATATTAACGATTCGAAAGTGTGAGGACTTTCAATATATATCACACTATGTTACACTTTACACAACTTACAATAATAAAGCGTTTGTAAACAAGTATGCTATCTCCCCCAAAAGAGAATGTATAAAAAAGTGGGGCATGAACTCACCTGATGCTTCAATAACAGAATAATGCAAGCTACGAAGTTACGGAAAGACAACCCGTTAAAGGTTACCTAGAACACATGAGTTTGTAAGTACACAAGACCAGAACGGCTTAACATATCCTATTTGCTCAAGTAACACATTTACCCAAGTCATATAATAAACAATAAAACATTTTGACCTAGCTGACCCGTTTGACCCGTTAGTGACATGTTAATTGAAATCATTTCTGATCAAGTATAGCAATTCAGCATACATGCTTATCATACAAATTATTCACGTATGTCACATCGTCAATCTTAAGTTCTATCAATATTATCATACCCACATATATTATCATACAACGCATACGAATCTCAAAAAAATCAACATGCTCAACACAATCATAATTACGTCACAACTAATAATTCATACATGGAGTCTAATCATGCACCACATGCCATGTGAAGCCACTCACGACTTCACACCCTAAACCCTACCAATCCTACTAAGTAGGGGCGTCAGATTCGCACGTGTGTATGATACTCATCATCATAATCCAACATGTAATTCATACAACCAAGACATCAACATTATAATAATCAACAATCACAATTCATCATGACACATAACTTGTACACTTGCATATTTTTCAAGAAAACCTAGATTCCCCATAGATTTATCAATTAACCAAATGACCCAATTATCATAATCTAATGCATTAGACATCATCCATGATCCCTCTATCATGCTCCGAACATCCCAATCATGATCAAATCACAAAATCACATGTTTCATATAAGTAAAGTTTCCCTTTCGGGAAAGTAACATCCAAAATCTATCCTTTCATCAATTTCAACCCAATTTCATCAATATCATACCTAATCTAGTTCATAGCAATCATAATCACCCATTTAACATCAACAATTCATCAAAACATGAATTCTCATGAATAAAAGTTTCTTTTGGCAACATATGAACTAGATGACAAAACCATGGATTTTTTTGCATAATCTACATAGATTAACATTCATATAACATAACTAACATCATATCATCATCAAACCATCATCAATTTTGACTTTCTACATGATTTTCAAACTAGGGTTCATCAAGAATCAAAAACCATGAAAACTTGATAGAAACTTACCTTTAAGTGTGTAAAGATGATGATTAGCACTTGCTAATCACTTGTAATGTTCAATTGATGCCACAATCGACTTGTTCTTGATGTTCAAGGCTAGGATTTTCGCAAAGGGGAGGGTGTTTGGAAGTGGTTACGGCCAAAAATGAGTTTGGGGGCTAGGGTTGGGTTTTTTTAACTTATATATGGTAAGTAATTTTCCTTTTAACTCCTCACAACTTTTATAAATTGCAAAACTAACTTTTTAATATTTTTAAATAATTTTTCATTTCTAATATTAAAACTTAATAAACCAACTAATAATATGCAAGTCAAATAATAATCATCATCCATAAATATCTCATAATCCACCTAGTCACATGCTAAGGCGTAATTCGTAATATTAAAAAGAACAACACTTAACACCTTGATTCACATGATCACATAATAATAATTAGAATTATTATTCAAGTTATTATTTGTTATCCAAATTTGTTATTATTAAGTCACCAACGTTCAATGACAACTAGTGTGTGCTCACGACACGTGTATGCAAGACCTAACAAAACTAACGGAGTTTGGTAATGGAAAATTAACGGATGTCACAATAAGTGAATATATCCTTCTTCATCATCATCATAGCATAAGTAGATGAATCAGATATTGCTAGCTCAGGATGAGTAGCATTCACTATCATCTGTACAAATAGTGGGTACATAATAAACTTCTTCCCAACTGCAGCTATTACATTCTTCTGCATCTCAGAGAATATCGCCTTGGATATGCTGTATGGTAGATTATCAACTAGAGATATCAGTAGTGATCCGAATATAGCACTTAAGCTATCCATGCCGGCTTTCAGATTGCTTAGGCAATGTATAAGAACATGAAACAAGTACTTCCAGAATGGTGGAAGGTACTTCTTCTTAAGAGATGGATATATCTGATCATATCCCATCCTCTTCTTGCAATCTCTATCCATATCATCATCAATCTTGATAGGCGTATTTGGTTGATCTTCCAATAACAGAACACTATTAATCACTTCGGCAGTGATAACAACCCTCTTGCCTTTGACAGTGGTAGATATACATGGTTCGCCAGCCTCATCTATCTCATTTACAGCCGACTGTCAAAATTGATCAATCATGTCTGTATAGATAGTCGGAATAGCAGAAGTGGCATGATAAATCCGTGAAGTCTTCAGTCCATCAATTAGTGATCTAAATAAAGCTTTGTCATTGGAACTTCTCTAAGAAATGCCACAGCATTATGGTTCTTATTAAATACCATAGATCTCGCCATCTGAAAAATTAAACAAACTTGTATAAGCACACAAGAAAATTTTCACACTTAGAAAAATTTTGGAAAAATTAAACTTCTCGCGCGAAAACATCAACTGCTAGCGCGGTTTTCAGATTCAACTTTTCACGTGACAAGAAAGGTCGCATGAAACTAAATTTGACCAGAAGTCAACTTCTCGCACGACAAGTCTACTTTTCACGCGAGTAGTTCTATACGAATTTGAAAGTTCTCGCGTCTGTTCATTTTCAACATACTTTTCGCATGCGACAAGTCTGTGATTTTTCAGATTTTCAATCAACCATTTTCAGAGTGTTTTAACCAATAAAACATGTTCATTACGTGTCGTCTAAGTTATTATTAAGGTTTATTTTGTTTAATTTGTTCAATTTAAGATGTATATGTCCTTTAAGATTCGGTCAAGAATCAAACACACTTAAATCTATGCAAACAATGCCAATATACCTTATCAAACACTTGGATATCAAAATGCGATTACTATGAACACTAAAGTTGAAGCAAACAAGGTTCTAACACTTCGAATTTTTAGAGAATTTTTCTGGAAGTTTTTGTGCGAATAATGTACTTTTCGCTCAACTGTTCCTTTTATAGCCTTTTGACTTCTCGCGCGAGAAGTTAGAGTTCTCGTACACTTGAACCTTTCGCAGCTTTTGAACTTTTAGCACGCGAGAAGTTCAATTCCATTGAACTTTAAAAATTTTCAACTTTTCAAATTTGTTTATCTTATGAAGCCAATTGATTTGCTATGATAAAAGTTATGTTTAACTAAGTGTTTACAATTATCCAAAAAACCTTAATTTTTGAAAATTTTGTAAAAATAAAACAAGTATAAACAAATTTTAATATAAAAACAAACTAACATTTTTCTTTATAATTATAACTTAAAGGTTTTTGGTAAATTTTAAAGTATACGATCATATTTCAAATAAGAATGGTTATGTTGATTGTCAATATATTTTGTCCATATTAAACTTAAACTTCAATATTTTTACTTGGACACATGTTTTGTGATTTTATCATGTTTAGATTGAGTTATATAAAATTTGTGTGTCCCACAATAAAAAATCCTATAGAATCTTGTCCAGGTCAAGACACTATTGAGATTTCAAGTCATCCCAATTTGACTTAAACCTTTTTACCTTTGATCAGCATTTTTAGCATTATTTTTCTCTAATAGAATATCTATTAAGAGCATAACTAGCCTGAGAAATATTTTTGAACACAGAATATTACAAGTTTTAGGACATATTAACAGCCAGTCAGACTTATGTTTTGCCATCGTAAGACGTTTAGGACTTATATGCCAAATCGGACTTACATGCCCCATCTTTTGATTTTGCCTCCTATGTTAGAACATATTCTCAAAAAGAAAATATTTATCATATAGTATGTATGTCTATGACATATCTTTTATTATTATGCTTATTGGCATCTTTTATTCCTATATGACCTTTTTGGTATCTTTTTGCTCTTTTTGATAATATTCATTTTCTCTTTTTGTCTTTGCTTGTGATATACTTTTCATCATTTGATATATATATATATATATATATATATATATATATATATATATATATATACATATATTTTTCTGAAAGATACCTAATCAACGATAATGGGCTTGAGTATGACTAGACTATAACTCTCAGTTTGTTTTAACATGAAGTCAAAGTTATCACAAAACCTTGATGAATAACCTACTTCAATCATTTTGAGTTTACTTTAAGTGTATCACAGATCATAGTGCTTTTTTGTCTTGGAAGTCAAGCCTATCAACATATCAAACATAATCCAAGTTAGTTTCTTTTATGCCTTAAGATGTAATGAATCAAAATTAAGAAATGTACTATCATTTCCTATACATCCTTGAAAATTTTAATTTTTTTTAATATGTAAAACAAAATATTTTTGCAAATTTTCTTTTACTCCCCCTAAGAACAAAAATCTTTTTCAAGACATTTTCAAATTTTTTCCCCCTAAAATTATGATTCTCTGCAAGAAAAATAACAATTTTAACTAAAAATGAAAACAATTTTTGAAAAGGGTGTATGGATAACCGTTACTCAAAGTTAATCATTCCCAGAGATTGGACTAAAAAATCAAATCTAGAATGATCAAACGCCTTCGTAATAAATCAGCAATGTTGTTTCCTAATGGAACTGATTCCAAATGGATAAGTTTGCATTCAAAACACTCACGGATAAGTGCATGCTGATATCGATGTGTTTTGTCTTTGAGTGTTGGATTGGATTCTTCATAATATTTAACATTGCAATGTTATCACACAAAATTTTGGTGTCATAAAGATTAAGGCCATAATCAAGAAGTTGTTGCTGAATCCAAACAATCTGAGAACAACAACTTGATGCAGCCACATATTCAGCTTCTGCAGTGGATGTGGATACCGTTTGTTGTTTCTTACATTGCTAAGAAATTAACCTGTTGTCAAGAAATTGACATCCACCGGTGGTCGATTTTCTGTCCAAGTTACATCCTGCATAATCACTGTCAGTATAAGCATATAAATTGAAATTGGAATTTTTAGGACACCAAAGGCCAAGTGTTGGTTGACCCTTGAGATATTTGAAAATCCGCTTAACAACTTTCATATGAGATTCCTTTGGATTACTTTGATAACATGCACACTAACAGACAGGAAACATGATGTCTGGTCTGCAAGTAGTGAGATACATCAGAGATCCAATCATTGACCTATACAAATGCTGATCAACATCTTCACCTGTGAGATCTGGAGTTAAAGTCGAACAAGAAGTCATTGGAGTGGAAGAAATCTTTGAGTCTTCAAATTTATATTTTTCAAGAATACTGTGAACGTATTTTTCTTGATGAATAAGTATTCCCTTATCATCTTGTTTAACTTGGATACCCAAGAAAAACATCATTTCTCCAAGAGAACTTATCTCAAATTTCTTCTTTATCACAGCTTCAAATTCCTTGCACAAATCATCATTGGTAGATCCAACGATAATATCGTCGACATAAACTTGAACGAGAATAAGATCATCACTAGTCTTCCGTAAGAATAAAGTTTGATCAATTGCACCCCGTGTATAACCATTTGCAAGCAAATATTCAATGAGGGTGGCATACCAAGCTCGTAGTGCTTGATGTAAGCCATACAGTGATTTGTCTAACGTATAAACATATTCCGGATGATCTGGATCTTCAAAACCAGGTGTTGACAAACATAAGTTTCTTCTTTCATTTCGCTATATAAGAAAGCAGTTTTGACATCCATCTGATACACCTTGAAGTTCTTGTATGAACCATAAGCTAGAAAAATACGTATAGTTTCTAATCTTGTAACAGGAGCGTATACTTCTTCATATTCAAGCCGTTCAATTTGATAGAATCCTTGAACAACAAGTCTGGCCTTATTGCATACAATCACATCCTTTTCATCTGTTTTGTTCTTAAAAATCCATTTAGTACCAATCGGAAACTTACCCTTTGGTAGTTCACACAGATGCCATACATTTAGCTTCTTGAATTGCATCAGTTCGTCTTGCATGGCCTCCACCCAACTGTTTTTTTTAGGGCCATCTCAACGTTCTTTGGTACAATCTGTGAGATAAAGCATGAATACAAACATGTATTTATTGTGCCCAATTGGCTTCGAGTTCAAACACCCTGTGATAACGGACCACTGATTTCTTTAGTTGGATGGTCTTTATGAATTCTCAGCTATGGAATGGCATCTTCATAAATAACTTCGTCTAAGTTAGACATGTGACCAACTGGTTCTTGAGCAGTGTTCCCTCCTTCAGGTTGATAAACAATAACCTGATGAAATTAACTTAAACACATGTTAAACATGAACAAATTAGAACAATATTCAACATGAACAGGTTGATTCCCCCAAGGATATTTTCAAAATCTCTCAATAATCAACAAACAATAACCATGGTGCGGAAACCCATGATTCAAGTGTATGAAATCAGTGTGTGTGTGTTTATGGGTGTATAAATGTTCAAAAATAATAATAACTGCTTGTTTGATTGATTGTTTAAAAGCTTACAAAGGTTTAGGGTCGAATGCTATTTATAGCTTATACATATAGCTATATACAATTACTAAACTACCCTTATGTAAATGAAACATAAATAATCCTAAGTCTATAAGCTGTCTGTTGTGAATGATTAGCTTTACGCTGTGGATGTTAAGATGTCCGCTGTGGAAGTCAGATGACTTGTCCGCTGTGCTTTGGATGCTGTCCGCTGTGAAGTGTTTGCATTGTTTCTTGTGCGATATGGGATGTTCATCCTCTGTGGATGAACATCCGCTGTGGAGTGTTCATCCGCTGTGGATGAACATCCGCTGTGGACAGGCATCCGCTGTATGTTACTCATCCACTATGGGATGTGTTCATCCGTTGCAAGCACTTGGTCTTGATCTTCATCCGTTACGTCCTCTTGTACATCCGTTGTGGGCAGTTATTCATCCGCTGCCGACACTTGGTCAAAATTTCTTTTATCTACAATCCTGAAAAAGAAACCTAAACACTGATTAGTGAATGTTATGATTGTTAATGATGCTATGGTGTTAGTTAATGATTGTTTGAATGTTAGAACACAATATGTGTCTTTATGTTTGATTGTGGCAAGCATCATCCTTTAAAGCATTAATCCATTAATGCACTTGTTGAGTTCAACAAATATCTTCTTCTTAAAGATTATCATTGTCAATAGATAAATCTTCAAATGGTACCTGAAACGTATCAATTGGATCAACTTATGTATAAGAAGAACTCTGATCAGAATCCGAAGGAGCTTGGTCAATGACTGGATCAGAATGAGATAAATCAGATTCAGAAATAGAATGTGGAGTAGCTGCAACATTTAAAGAAGGTATATCTGAAGAAATTCTTGTTGCTGGAGAAGTGATTGATCCAACATCATCAGCAAAAATATCTTGAATTGAAGATGTCAAAGGTGAATTTCCTGTAGAAACAAAAGATGATCGATTAAATGTTTGAAATAATAAAGCATAATCATATACCCGTGAAGGTGCTGAACCTGCAACTGTTTTGTTAGATTCATGTCGATCAATGTCAAATGACTCAATTATTTGTTTAGATCTCTTATGATAAACCAGATATGTGACTTTGTTGGCTGAATATCTAACAAAATAACATTCATCAGCTTTTTCATCAAATTTTGATTTAGAGTCAGATGTGTTTAACAAAGTACAACAACATCCAAAAGTTTTGAAATATTTGACTTTGGGTTTATCTTTGAAAAAGATTTTATAAGGAGTCATATTCTGTTGTTTGTTGATTAACACACGATTCTAAACATAACATGTAGTGTTACCAGCTTCAACCCAAAAGAATGACGGTAATTTGGCTGCTGGTAACATGGTTCTGGCTGCTTCAATTAAAGTTCTGTTTCGTCTTTTAACAATTCCATTTTGTTGTGGAGTTCTTGCAGAACTAAATTGTCTTGCTATCCCCTTTGAACCATAGAATTCGTTTAGTGTACGATTGCAAAATTCGGTTCCATTATCACTTCGAATGCACTTGATTGTTTTGTTAGTCTGATTCTCCACAAGTATCATGAATTTTATCAGCAAATGAGGTATCTCATCTTTGGTTGCTAAGAAGAAAAACCCATGTAAATCTTGAAAAATCATCAGTAATGACTAAACAATATGCATGACGTCCCAAACTCAAAACACTAACAGGACCAATAAATCCATGTGTAATAGTTGAAGAACATAGTCAATTTTGGTATGAGCAACTAGTTTATGAGGAAGTTTATGTTGTTTACCTTTTGAACATGACAAACAATGTTTAGTTAGTTGAAATTCTTTCAAAGGTAGGCCTACAACATGATTTCCTCTAACCAACTTTTTCATATTTTTTACATTTACATGTCTAAGGCGATGATGCCATAACATTGTATCAATTTCTGAGGCTTTAGATAACAAACATGACATAGTTACAAATGAATATGAACCATTCATATAAAGTAAGTATGTGTCTTTGTATCTCGGTGTTCTTAATAAGACCCATTCATTAGGAATGACAAATCCAGGTTTTAGAATAAGACATTCTTTATCAGTGAAGTGTGTTGAATATTTTTGTCATAAATTTGAGAGACACTAAGCAGAAAATGTTTTAGTTCCTCTACAAAATTGATATCTTCAAAACTTAACACACCACTCGACGCTGTACCTTTCTTTGTAATCTCACCACCTTTGTCCCTTGCAAAGATAACATATCCTCCATTGTAAGGTTGTATGTTGTTTAATAGAGATATATTACCAGTCATGTGCCTTGAACAACCACTGTCAACATGCCAAACACTATTGATGACTTTTCTTGGTTGTTCCTGCACATTTGAACAAATTTGTTCATCTTTAGGAATCCAAGCCATGGTTGACTTGAGTACTTTGTTTTCATCCAAATATGATACAGATTGTAATATCATATCTCTTTTGTCATCAAAAGGAAATTGTTCAACAATATCAGGCTTAGATGGTTTTTCTTTAATTTTCAACTTTTGAATTGGTTTAATCAGATGTGTAACCATTTTCTTAAAACTGGTCTGAATTGAAGTAGAAGTGCAATAATAAACTTGTATAGATTTCACATTTGATTTTTGTTTATTCAAATCATTACTATTATTAACAAACGATTTTGACTGATTTGAATTCCTTTTGAATTTGGCATTTAAAAAGAAATGTTTTCTATTCTTTGAAATTAAATTGTGAAATCTTTATTTGCTTGACAATTGATGTTGATAATAACAATTTCTAGTCTTATGATTTGGCTTGCCACACACATAACAACATATTTTATGTTATGTATTTGATGTTTGAGTATTTTGCACAAACTATTTATGATAACTTCTATAGTTATCATAGAATCTGGCCTTAGTATTTCCTTGGCCTTGTGATTCTTTAACAGTCTCTCTTTTCTTTCTCTCATTATGGATTGTTTGAGATGATTTCGGAAGAATTGCGGTAACAGTTTTAGCCTTTTCGTTCACATTTGAAGCTGATGTGGTATGAAGTGTAGCTTTAGCCTTTGAATCATAGTTACTGGAATTAGACCAGTGTCTTTGATACCTGATCTATAAACATCTTGTTTCATAGAGTTAGCAATAATAGAAGATTTATTTTTAAAGAAACTGGCATTGGTTTCTTAAAAAACATGACCTTCCTTATCAATGTTGCCTTTTGAAACAAATTTGTTCTTGAAATTAGTTTTCAAGTTAGATACGAATGTTGCGACTCGTTTTCTTTCTTTAGCCTTAAAATCTATTTTTGATTTCAGTTTCTTGTAAGGCCTCATTCCCGGAATGCTTACACCTGGTCAATCATTGCACATAAAGCATAAAACATACATTAACTTTACTAAAATATTGCACAAACCATTTCATTATAATTGCTTTTGCAAAATAATACATTGCAGTTAACCATTACAAAATATCACTCGTTGCATTACATCACAGAAGCATTATAATTCAAACAACGGATGCCATCCAAAAATGCCAAGTAGCTGCCCCGTGCCATCCTCAACAACATTACCTGCCAACTGGAAACACATAAAAGTCAGCGTTGCTGAGTGAGTTCTAGTTTTATAAATAAAATACTTTTCTTTCGTTTAAACCATTCTTTCATTACTTTCATACGCGATCATACAACATACGTACACTTAGATAATAATTTATTATTATCATTCATCGTCATTCGTTGACTTCCGTTCATTCATCATCGTACGTCATCCTTATCATTCGTTATCTTTCATTCTGTACATTTCATTCATTAACCTTCCTTCATTCATTCCTTCCGGATCAATGTCATCAGCTATACCCCAAACGTAGGCACAAAGCGGGTACTGGGCCGAAGTTTATCAGACTTCCATTCATTGCGCACAAAGCCTGGCACCAACACCGGGGTAAGCGACAAAGATCCGGGTCAATCTCATGGATTGAATCCCTTACAAGTCTTTTGTGACAACACAGTCACTCACCTCAACTTTGGCATACAAGTCTTTCATGACAACACAGTCACTCACCTCAACCTTGGCTTACGAGTCTTTTGTGACAACACAGTCACTCACCTCAACCTTGGCTTACGAGTCTTTTGTGACAACACAGTCACTCACCTCAACCTTTGCTTACAAGACTTTTCCATTCATTCATTCATTCATTAATGCATGCATTCATTCATTCCTTAAGTTCCCTTTTTCATTATCTTCCGCTTTACGTTACATAATACTTTCCATTTACTTTTCATAATCATACCACGTAAAGCCACAGAAAATAAACATACATAATAAGGAACATAACATAAACATAACCATGCCATACATAGCATCATCATCACATCACATATGACATCATAAAGTCAACGTACATCACCCCCGGGAACATCCCAAGCCAAAGCCTACACTTTACATTTTCCCCAAAATTTCAGAAAATATTCCAAGGCATAGGCGCATGAGCACTATGCAGGCACATGGCCTTCCAGGCGCATGGGAACACTTAGGCGCATGGGGAACTTTCAGGTGCATGGGCACTATTTGGGCACATGACCCAATACTTAATCTCCTAGGAAAATTTCTAGGCGCATAGGCACTATGCAGGCGCATGGGCAGTTTGGGCGCTTGGAACACTTAGTCAAATTCGGCCTATTCTAGGCACATGGATACTATTTGGGAGAATGGGTTTTGGGCGCATGGGGCAACAGAAGCAAATTCAACCGTTGGGCGCATGGGCTAAATCCAGGCGCATGGGCAACCAATAGATACGAATAACATCATAATCAGCCCCAACTCATCAATTCATCATGTTCTAAGCTTAGTTTTAGCATTCTAAGCATCATAATATGAACATGGCATCATCATAACATCATAAATCACCCAAATTATAACCCACCCACATTCACACATACACATTCATACGGGTATAAAACCCACAATCATAAAAACATACATACATGCATTTCCAGCCCTAAAATCAGTTAAAACAAGTAAAAGGGGGGGTTCTAGAACTCACCTTTGACAACCTTCGAGTATGACTTCCTTCAAACCCGTTTGCACTATGAGTTCAACCACCTAAAACCCACCAAAACACACAACCTTAACACACAAACACACATAAGCAAATAACCGAGGCATAGGCCAGCCAAGAACAACATAAAGCCAAGGGTTCTTACCTTGAATTCGGTTTCTTCTTCTTCCTTCTTCACAATCCGAGAGTTCTCTGCTTTCTCTCTCTAAAAGCCGACTGCAAAAAGGTGAAAAGTAACATGGCATGGGCGGCCATGTTGCTTTTGTACAAAATTATATTATATTTTGTACTTTGCACACTTTTAACCCCTCTATTTGGGTTAAATTGTGTTTTCTTTCTTTTTCTGCACATTTATTCTTTCTTTCTCGTCTTTTAAAATTTCCCGGTGTTACAAGTCCACCCCACTTATATAGGTTTCGTCCCCGAAACCTGTTATTCCTCAAACAGATGTGGGTAATACTGCCTCATCTCTTTTTCAGTCTCCCACGTAGACTAGGATCCCTTCCTGTGCCTCCACTGTACACGCACAAGGGGAACCACTTTATTCCTTAACCTTTTCTCCTTGCGGTCAATGATTGCCACTGGTTGCTCCACATAATTTAGCCTTTCATCAACTAAACACTTTATTCCTTAACCTTTTCTCCAGTGATACAACCATATCCTCGTCAGCTAAACACTTCCGCAGATGAGATACATGGAATGTCGGGTGAATTCCAATTAACTCATCGGGTAACACCAACCTATAGGCCACCTCTCCTACTCGAGCAATGATTCGAAAAGGCCCTATGTATCTCGGGCTTAACTTGCCCCGCTTCCTGAACCAAATGATACCTTTACAAGGTGAGACCTTCAGCATAACTCTATCACCCACCTTGAAGTCATTCGATCTACGTCTCTTGTCAGCATACGACTTCTGCCTATCTTTAGCTGCCTTCATAAAGGCTTTGATCTTTTCGAGCTTCTTAGTCGTAGCCTCAATCACCTCAATACTTCCCAACTCCTTCTGACCAATATCACCCCAACAAACGGGCGTTCTACACCTCCTACCGTATAGCATCTCATAAGGGGGCATACCAATACTGGCATGATAACTATTATTATATGAGAACTCAGCTATTGGTAAGTGGTCATCCCAACTTCCTCCAAAGTCAATGACGCATGCCCGAAGCATATCTTCTAGCATCTGAATAGTCCTTTCCGACTGACCATCCGTCTGAGGATGATAAGCCGTGCTAATGTGTAACCTCGTCCCCATAGCATCATGGAATTTCTTCCAAAACTTAGATGTAAACCGAGTGTCACGATCAGAAACAATAGACACCGGCACACCATGACGAGTTACAATCTCTTTGTTGAATAGATCCGCTAATCTTTCAGAGGAGTACGTCTCGCGTATCGGTAGGAAGTGAGCACTCTTCGTCAAACGATCAACTATCACCCATATGGCATCATACCCTTTCACGGTACGCGGTAACTTCGTAATAAAGTCCATGGTGATATTCTCCTACTTCCACTCCGGTATATCCAACTGTTGGATCTTCCCGTACGGCTTCTAGTGCTCGTCCTTCACTTGCAAGCAAGTAAGACACTTACTCACATACTCCGTTACATCACACTTCATACCCGTCCACTAATAATCTTTCTTCATATCTTCATACATCTTTGTAGCATCGGGATGAATAGAGTATCGAGTCTTATGAGCTTCATCCATTATCTTCCCACGTAGATCCCCATAACGAGGAATCCACATCCTTCCGGATCGGGTTCTAACACCAAGAGTGTTTTCACCGACTTCTGCAACCATACCTCTCATCCTTTCGGAGTTAAGACGATCTTCTTTCAATGCCTCATCTTGAAACTCCTTGACCTGCTTCATCACATCAGAGTTCATAATCAACTGATAATCCTTCACCCGAATCGGCTCGGGTCTCTTTTTTCGGCTGAGAGCATCCGCCACTACGTTGGCCTTGCCTGGATGGTAATGGATCTAGCAATCATAATCCTTTATGAGCTCCAACCATCGCCTATGCCTCATGTTCAGGTCCTTTTGCTTGAAGAAGTACTTCAAGCTCTTGTGGTCTGTGAAGATTGTGCACTTCGTTCCGTATAGGTAGTGCCTCCAAATCTTTAGTGCAAAGACCACAACTGCTAACTCCAAGTCGTGAGTAGGGTAATTCACCTCATGAACTTTCAATTGTCGGGATGCATAAGCTATAACCTTCCCTCGCTACATCAACACACAACCCAACCCTGAGTAAGAAGCATCCGAATAGACCACTAACTCCTCGCTTCCTTCGGGTAACGATAAAACTGGAGCTTGAGTCAACCTTGCCTTTAACTCCTCAAAAGCACTCTCTTGAGCTTGGCCCCATACAAACTTGACATCCTTGCGGGTCAACTTAGTCAATGGAGAAGCTATCTTAGAGAAGACTTGAATGAATCTCCTATAATATCCCGCCAACCCCAAGAAACTACGAATCTCGGATGGCATCTTTGGAGACTTCCATTGCATCACCGCTTCCACCTTTGCTGGGTCCACCATGATCCCCTCTGGATTCATTACATGACCCAAAAACTGAACCTCGCGTAGCCAGAACGTGCACTTGGAGAACTTGGCATACAGCTTCTCCCTTCTCAACGTCTCCATCACCTCCCGAATATGACCGGCATGCTCCTCCTCATTCTTCGAATTAATCAAGATATCATCAATAAACACAATCACTGATTTATCAAACATCGACCGACACACTCGATTCATCAGGTCCATAAAAGCAGCTGGCGCGTTGGTCAAACCAAAGGATATAATGAGAAACTCGTAGTGTCCATAACGCGTGCGAAAAGCTGTTTTAGGAATATCTTGTTCCTTCACTTTCAACTGATGGTAACCAGATCGAAGATCTATTCTTGAAAATCAACTGGCACCTTGGAGTTGATCAAACAAATCATCAATCCTCGGCAATGGGTACCGATTCTTTACCATCAACTTGTTCAGCTCGCGGTAGTCTATGCACATCCTCAAACTACCGTCCTTCTTCTTTACAAATAAGACCAGAGCACCCCAAGGAGAGATACTCGGTCTAATGAACCCCTTATCAAGCAATTCCTGCAGTTGCTCCATCAACTCCTTCATCTCGGTCGGAGCCAACCGATACGATGCCTTAGCAACAGGTTGAGCACCGGGTGTCAAGTCAATCTGGAACTCGATCTCGCGGTCCGGTGGCACACCTAGTAAGTCTTCGGGAAACACATCTGGGAACACACACAACCGGTACATCTGAAAGTTATGGTGTTGGCGTATCTACATCCTTCACATAGGCCAAGTAGGCACTACATCCACGCCTCATGCACTTTCCCGCCACCGCCATCGAAATCACCTTCGGAATCATCGTAACTCGATAGCCGTGAATCGTCACCGAACTCCCGTTAGGCGCGGTCAGATTAATCATCTTCTTCCGACACACAATGCTCGCCTCGTAGTCCGCCAACCAGTCCATTCCTAGGACTACGTCAAACCTGCCTTAGGTCATCACAAACAGTCTAGCTGGAAACTTATGACCTTCTAGTTCTATATCACAACCTTCTATCAGATCAACAATCCTGGTAGACTTACCTATGGCAGTTTCTACATCGAAGGGCTCATCAATACTTCTACTACTAACATGCAACTTTGCACAGAAAGCAGCAGAAATAAAACTCCTACTAGCACCTGAATCAAATAACACAAAAGCAAGAGTTTGGTTTACTAGGAACGTACCTGACACAATATCGGGGTCCTTCCTAGCCTCCTCCCTGGTCATCATGAAAGCCCTGGCGCTAGCTTTCCGCCCTTTAGTCTTGGCTGTCTTCTTCGCCCCAAAACTCTCAGCCCTTGGCTTCTTGCATTTCCTGATTATGTGGCCCTCCTCGCCACAGTTATAACACCTTCTTACCCTGCAATCCTTCGCCACGTGTCCTGTCCTCCCACACTAGAAACATACATTGGATCCCAACCTACACTCTCCGGTGTGCTCTTTCCCACATTTGCCATACCTCTTCAACCCCGAACCGGGTGTGACAACACGTCGGTCATCCACCCTCGCAACTTTGTTGTTTCGAGCGACCCCACCACGTCCAAACCTCTTCCCATTCCAGTTCCAGCCACCACCACCCTTCTTGCTCACCTCAGCCACCACCACTTCCTTCTCGTCGTATAGCCTTCCCGCCAGATCGACCACCGACCTGAACGTGCTCGGCCGGGCGGTGATCATATGCTTGCGGATATCCGCCGGCAAGCCCTGAATATACCTCTTGATTTTTCGCGACAGAGGTGTCACCTGATCTGGCACCAACCGTGCCATCTCGTTGAATTTAGTGGTGTATTGCTGATCTGTCATGGTTCCCGCCTCCAGCTGCAGGAACTCCCTCTCAACCTTGTCGAGCTCCTTATGAGGACAGAACTCCTCGATCACTAGTCTCTTCAACTCACTCCACCTCATCCTGCCAATCACCCTACTACCCTCCGCCTGGACAATATTTTCCCACCAACACAGGGCCGAGTCCACAAATGAGTGACTGGCAAACTTCACCTTCTGATCTTCCCGGCACTTACTGATATCTAGAATAGCTTCCATCTCTCTCACCCACCGGTGAGCAGCAGCAGCAGTGCCATTCCGGTCAAAAGTTGGGGGCTTGCATCTTTGATATGCCCTATAGTTACAGCCTCATGCTGCCTCTGGCACATGCTCTTCTTCTTCTTCCTCATCAGCTGAGACAACCGTCTCGGTCTCCGGTTGCTCTCTCCTTCCCAAGGACCTGTTCCTCTCCTTCCTTTCTCCTTCTCGCACAACTTTGATCACTTCATTCACGACAGACGGTAAGATCGTCTGCATGACCTGGTGAACCTCTTCCAGCACCGCCTCCTTCACTGAGGCCCTTAAGTTAGCACTCTCGTCACCGCCCTTCGAATGAGGGGTCTCGGGCTCTTCATGAGCCACCTCTTCAGCCCTAGGCCTTCCTCTCATGACCCGCGGTCCAGCACCACGTCCACCACGACCTCCACCTCTGGAAGCCTTCGAAGATCTACCACCGGCCATCCTCTAACACGCTATAAGATTCAAACACTAACACGGTCATTCAAGGTAATAGCTCAGTTTATGTCAAGTATAGTAAGTCCCTAATTACAGTGGCCAGTTGTGATTAGCCACTTACTTTACTCTTCATACCCCAAGCATTTCCTATCCTGACTACATCTATATCTAGATCTACTAAGAACACATAAACACATAACATGCGCACATAATACCGGTTAATCATCAAGAAAATACCTAATGGCATGTAGCTACTCGGACTGGCATCCCTTCCCTTTGTCCCATTCTCAGATTAAGTTTAGCTTTCTTTTGAAAATTTTAACCCGTTTCACTTAAACTTTGGCTCTGATACCAACTTGTAAGGCCCCGTTTCCAGAACACTTACAGCTGGTCAATCATTGCACACAAAGCATAAAACATACATTAACTTTACTAAAATATTGCAGCGGAATTCTTTTAAACAAACCATTTCATTATAATTGCTTTTGCAAAATAATACATTGCAGTTAACTGTTACAAAATATCACTCGTTGCATTGTATCACAAAAACATTATAATTCAAACAACGGATGCCATCCAAAAATGCCAAGTAGCTGCCCCGTGCCATCCTCAGCAACATTACCTGTAAACTAGAAACACATAAAAGTCAGCGTTGCTGAGTGAGTTCTAGTTTTATAAAATAAAATACTTTTCTTTCGTTTAAACCATTCTTTCTTTACTTTCATGCGCGATCATACAACATACGTACACATAGATAATAATTTATTATTATCATTCATCGTCATTCGTTGACTTCTGTTCATTCATCATCGTACGTCATCCTTATCATTCGTTATCTTTCATTCTATACATTTCATTCATTAACCTTCCTTCGTTCATTCCTTCCGGATCAATGTCATCAGCTATACCCCAAACGTAGGCACAAAGCGGGTACTGGGCCGAAGTTTATCAGACTTCCATTCATTGCACACAAAGCCTGGCACCAGCATCGGGGTAAGCGACAAATAGCCGGGTCAATCTCATGGATTGAATCCCTTACGAGTCTTTTGTGACAACACAGTCACTAATCTCAACATTGGCATACAAGTCTTTCGTGACAACACAGTCACTCACCTCAACCTTGGCTTACAAGTCTTTTGTGACAACACAGTCACTCACCTCAACCTTGGCTTACAAGTCTTTTGTGACAACACAGTCACTCACCTCAACCTTTGGCTTACGAGTCTTTTGTGACAACACAGTCACTCACCTCAACCTTTGCTTGCAAGACTTTTCCATTCATTCATTAATGCATGCATTCATTCATTCCTTACGTTCCCTTTTTCATTATCTTCCGCTTTACGTTACATAATACTTTCCATTTACTTTTCATAATCATACCACGTAAAGCCACGGAAAATAAACATACATAATAAGGAACATAACATAAACATAACCATGCCATACATAGCATCATCATCACATCACATATAACATCATAAAGTCAACATACATCACCCCCGGGAACATCCCAAGCCAAAGCCTACACTTTACATTTTCACCAAAATTTCAGAAAATATTCCAAGGCATAGGCGCATGAGCACTATGCAGGCGCATGGACTTCCAGGCGCATGGGAACACTTAGGCGCATGGGGAACTTTGAGGTGCATGGGCACTATTTGGACGCATGACCCAATACTTAATCTCCTGGGCAAATTTCTAGGCACATGGGCAGTTTGGGCGCTTGGAACACTTAGTCAAATTCGGCCTATTCTAGGCGCATGGATACTCCTTGGGCGCATGGGTTTTGGGCGCATGGGGCAACACAAGCAAATTCAACCGTTGGGTGAATGGGCCAAATCCAGGCGCATGGGCAACCAATACATATGAATAACATCATAATCAGCCCCAACTCATCAATTCATCATGTTCTAAGCTTAGTTCTAGCATTCTAAGCATCATAATATGAACATGGCATTATCATAACATCATCAATCACCCAAATCATAACCCACCCACACTCACACATACACATTCATACTGGTATAAAACCCACATTCATAAAAACATACATACATGCATTTCCAGCCCCAAAATCAGTTAAAACAAGTAAAAAGGGGGGGGGGTTGTAGAACTCACCTTTGACAACCTTCGAGTATGACTTCCTTCACACCCATTTGCACTATGAGTTCAACCACCTAAAACCCACCAAAACACACAACCCGAACATAGAAACAAAGATAAGCAAATAACCGAGGCATAGGCCGGCCAAGAACAACATAAAGCCAAGAATTCTTACCTTGAATTCAGTTTCTTCTTCTTCCTTCTTCACAATCCGAGAGTTCTCTGCTTTCTCTCTCTAAAAGCCAACTGCGAAATGGTGAAAAGTAACATGGCATGGTCGGCCATGTTGCTTTTGTACAAAATTATATTATATTTTGTACTTTGCACACTTTTAACCCCTCTATTTGGGTTAAATTGTGTTTTCTTTCTTTTTCTGCACATTTATTCTTTCTTTCCGTCTTTTAAAATTTTTCGGGTGTTACATTTTTTCTTTGTTAGACATTTTTGAACAAACATTTGTAGCACTAAAAACTTCTAACTTTCATTAATAACTATTGACGAATTACATGAAGATGTTTCATTATAATTTTTATTTTGCTGAAAATCTAATTTATTATCACTTTCCCAATCTTCAACCAACCCGTCCTTCTTCACACTTTCTGTAAAAAAATTGTTATGATTATTTTTAATTTCATATTTTATGACAGGGTCAATAGTCATTGAAACATTAACTGGAGGTGTTAAGTCTGACTTTGGTTGAAAACCTAATCCATTGGTCTCTTCATCTGGAGTTGTAGTTGATAAGGGCAAACATGTGTAATCATGATTAATAGGTGGTGTAATGTTAGAATAACCAACTCCACCTTTACCAGTATTAATTTTCTATGTCATTTGAGACTATACCTCCAAATGTTTTGATAAACAATCAATTTAGCAGATAAGAGTTCACTGTTAAGTTTATTAATTTCTAAAGATAGTTCATTGTTACGTGTTGTTAAATCTTATATGTTACAATCTTTGTCATGAAGATTTAATTTTGATTGATAAATAATTTGTTTAAGCAATCTATCTTTTCTTTAAAGATTTTTTCATCAGTTTTATATTTACGAGCTTGATATTGAAGTTTTTCAACTTCTAAGATCAAGCGTTTGTTGTGAACTCTATATCTTTGTACCTTTTCTAAACAAGTAGTTGAACAAAGATTAGAAAATACCTTTTCTATCTCTTCATCTCTCTTCTTCTCTTCGGGTAAGATGTTTACCATGAAGGCTTTCAACACAACCTTTTCTTCTGCTTCTTTTGTCTGAGTGATCTCATCAACATTTTCTCTTTCTTTATAAGCAGATGCTGGAGTAAACTCAACAGCATTTTCAGGTTTCTCATTCTTCTTCCCTTCAACAATGTTTTATTGAGCTGGAGTAGTCTCAACAGCTATTTCATCAATCTCACTTTCAGCCTACACTTTCTCAACTTTCACATCTTCAACTCTTTTCTCCTTAACTTTCTCAGCTTCAACCTTGTTTTCTTCTTCAAAAACACCATTCATCAAATCATCTGATACAAACTCAGCTAGTGCATTGTCTTCAACATGCTCTTCAACAGTTTGAATCTCTTCCAACAAAGCAGTGGAAAGCTTGATGTCTAGTATCTCCATTTGATCTGACCCGTCGTATTCTTTGTCAGTTTGAGAAACTACTGCTTTGTTGTTAGATGAGCTAGCTTTGTTTTCTTTTGTCTCTACCTCCACAGTTACCATTTTCTTCCCACTTTCTGTTTGACTTGACCTGCCTTCAGTACACTCTCTAGCAAAATGACTAGGTTTGTCATAATAATAACATCTCAAGCTTGACTTATCAAATCCAATTTCGCTTAAGTTGTTCAGCCTAAAAACCATTCACCCCTTCGTCTAGCAAAATTCTTTGCTCCATATACCACTATTGCCATTTGATATTTAATATCATTCTCTTCAACATCATCAGGATTGACTTATTGTAAGTCATCGACCAAGATGTTTGGTGCATTTAGTCTTCCGGCAAAAAAGTTTCAGAACTATTCATGAATGATGTAAACAAAGCTAGGTGCTCTTTAGCAATCTGAATGGTTTGTTAGTTGGGTTGAGAGTTTACAACAAAGGCTTGTTGTGTAGATTGACTGGCTTGACCTTGAGAGTAGGTTGAAGGTTGTGGTTGAGCTTGACTGTAGGAATTCTAATAAGGAGCTTGGAATTAAGGCAAGGATGGATCTTTGACAGTTTGATAAACAGGAGTTGTTGATTGTTATTGCTGACATAATTGAGAGTAGCTGACATAGTAACTTGGATTACTAGCCATTTTGGCATATTATGTCGATGCTTCAGCTCCCATCATTTTAATATAACTAGCATCCCTCTACTTGTCATTCATGTCATAAGATTTGATATTGGAATCAGATCACTAAGGGATAGGGCGAACAAATCCTTGGTTCGTTTAATCGTAGTGCAGTTGTTATTCCATCTGTAAGGCAAGGAATTTAACAGCTTTTTGTTCACTGAGATGTTCTCTAGTGTGATTCCAGCACTTTTCATCTTGGTAATAAGCTTCACAAACCTAGACATTTGAGCCTCTAATGTCTCACCAAGAATATTATTGAACATGTTGAACTCTTGGCTAAGCATATCCTTCTGGCTCTCCCTCATGTCTTTGTTCCCCATAATTTGCTCTTTCATGGCATCCCATAGATCTTTTGCCTTCCTGTAATCATTAAATTTCTAAGATATTTCAGTGGTAAGTGCCATTGTGATGTCAGCATACGCCATATCATCGAGCTTCATCCTTTTCATATCCTCCTCATCCCAAAGGTGTTTAGGCTTCGGCACTAAGTCTCCTTTGTCTTTTTTGTATATCAGGATATAGGGACCCTGTTTGATAGATCTCATCATCCTGGGTTCAGTATAAATGACATTGTTCTCAAAGCGATAGACACAGTCCTGATAGTTTTCTTCGCTGAGAAATCGAGGAGGTTTCGTGCTTGTTCCGATCTCATTATCGAGTTTAAGAGTGGCAGTGATGTGCTTCAAGTTTTCCATTGAAAAGAATTGGATTTTAACTGAAAGAAAAACTTCAAATCTGGAGTTCTCGCATGAATGATATAGTTCTTGTGCGAATAGTCTTCGGAAAAAAATACGCACAAGTTTTCGCACAAACTTCTCGCCCGGTAAGTTCTGTAAGTAAATTTTGCGAAATGTTCAAGTTTTCGCTTGAAAGGAATCTTTCTGTAACAGATTTTCAACAAACTTTTTCACTTCTCACACGAACAACAACTTTTAGCCTGATCAAACTTAGTCAATTTTGACAGTTCCAGACTTCAATCAAACACCAATTTGTTCAAAATTAACTGTTTAATCTTTCAATTAGTGGTTTTAGGTTCGGTTATGATCCTAATTGTCTCTAATTGATTGAATTAAGCTCAATTAGTCACCAAAACAAGTCAAATCTTCAATTAAACAACATAACATCTCTTAAGATCTTCAAAAGTGATCAAATAAGCCATGAATTCAGTAAATCTTCAATGAACTTTAAATCAGACCTCAAAAACACTTCAATAAGAACTAATCAACTTTTGATTCAATCGATCAAGAGTACACCTTGCCCTGATACCAATTGTAAGGATCAACATATTACAATGATCGATCTCGTGATGAAAATGTGGAATGTTGACATCACGAAATAAGATTGAATAGTAATTGAAGAACACAAACCCAAATGTAAATAAACTTTGATTGTATTGCTCTCAGACTTAGAAACTATTACAATACGAATGAAATCAGGAAAATGACAAAAGCTGCTGAAATACATTACAAAACTTCTATTTATACTATCTATGAAGTTCTCGTGCGACCAACAAGTTCTCGCGCGATCAACAGGTTTTCGCGCCATAAGCAGGTTTTCGCGCCAGAAGCAAGTTCTTGCGCGGCAACTCTAACTATTCGCTTGACTTGATCTTCTGCATCTTGATTTGATTTCCCAAGCCAGTAGGTTCAATCACTACAGAGAAAGTGAAAGAGGGGGAACCATTGTACACATATATATGATATGGATTTGAGACAAAGTTAATGCAAATGAATAAACTTTGAAATCCAAGTGTCGGTCCAACCTTTGAAAAAGTGCTCAAAAGGTAGTTTTCTTGGAAGTCAAAAATCTTCTGAAGGTAATTTGTCTTCGGAAGTTTTAAGAAAACTTCCGAAGCCAATTTGTCTTTGAAAGTTTTAAGAAAACTTCCAAAGCCAATTTATCTTCGGAAGATATTGCTTAGTTTTTCAAGAACTTTGCTTTGGAAGAAAAATTACTTAGAGTATTTTTACTTCCTAAATAGATTTTGCTTCGGAATATATCAAATATCAGAAATCTTATTCAATAAGAGAATAAAGCTTCCGATACTTAATTTCTTTCGGAAGAAAATAGTCCTTCAATACATATAAGTATTTAGTAACAAATATAAGCTTCAGAAGATATATTCAAATTTCTTCCGAAGGTTAATTTATCAGAAGTAGTTATTTGTTTTGAAGACATAATTTTCTTTCGAAGACAACTTCATGTCTTCCGAAGGAAAATATATCCAAAATTCTCAAAATCCTAAGGGATATCAATTTGAAAAGTTTCTTCCAAAGAAAACATGGCTTATACGATGATGATATACACAACTTAAGACACACATATTATTAAAAATAATCTTAAGTTTAGTTTTAAGAAAATTCTACTCAAAGTTAGTCATCCCAATAGCCGATACAAGATACTTAAATCTCTGCTCATCAAAAGCTTTTGTGAACAAATCAGTATATTGTTCGTTTGTGTTAACGCTGACTAGTTTTATAAATCCTTCTTCAAAATTACCTCTAATCAAATGATACCTGATGTTGATGTGCTTTGTTTTTGAGTGTTGTACAGGAATCTCTTTAATAGAGATAGCACTATTGTTGTCTATGTGGATGGAAGTCTCCTTGAAGTTAAATCCATAGTCTAACATCTGATTTTGAATTCAAATCACTTGAGCATAGCAGCTTGCATCAGCAATGTATTCATCTTCAGTAGTTGATGCAGATACACAGGATTGTTTCTTGCATTGCCATGAGACTATCCTTCCACCAAGAAATTGACATCCCCTAGATGTAGACTTTACAGTCATAATGCAGCCACAATAGTCACTATCTGTATACGCGTACAGCTTGAAGTCAGAATTCTTTGTATACTAAATGCCCAGTTTGGGAGCACCTTTAAGATATATGAGATTTCTCTTGACATCAACAGATATGACATCATAGGATTGGCTTGATATCTTACACAAAACATGTAGCAAACATGATATCAGGCCTGCTGGCTGTGAGGTACATAAGAGACCCAATCAAAGCCCTGTATAAATGTTCATCAACATACTCCCCTTGAAGATCTAGTCCTAGAGAGTGGTTTCTGGCTATAGGAGTCTTAGCAACCTTGCAGTCAGTCATGTGAAATCTGGTAAGTATATCCTGCACAAGGTGGAGAGAGGTGGAAACACTTAGTAGATCAAAAAGGGAATCGGTTGGTGATGAAACAATGAACACTAGTAATAGAACAAGAGTAAGAACACTTAAATATGGTTTTCAAGAATGATGTATATTGCTCTCAAATTCTTACAAGTGTTACAAAGCATGCATAAAGATACAAGTACTTGAAACACTTTTTACTACATCCAATAGCCGACCATACTTTGAAGGCTAGCTGGAAACACTAATCTAGACAACAAGATCAATGTAGAGTCAAAAGGCAGATTGCCTTTTGACAAGTGACTATAACATTTCATAGCTCACATCCTAATATATTACAAAAAGGATAAAAGTACATAGTTGGAAAGTTATAAACAACAGATACTAATCTACAGTTGACAAAAGTATGGACTTTTCACCAAACCATATAAGTTGGTGAATCTTTAGAAGTGGTAGTGGAAAGTGGTTCAGCTTTTGTCAAAAGGTGATTCGGAAGAAATCAGTCTTTGGCTTCGGAAGACTTTGTCTTTGAAGCTTCGGAAGACTTCATCTTTGGCTTCGGAAGATATGGTCATTTGGCTTTTGAAGATTTGATACTTAGTAACTTCCTTGTACTTCACTTGTGCATGCTGAAAGTTCTTTAGTTGATCTTGGTTGCATCATCCTCTAAGTGTATTCTTACATTTCTTATTATCTATCATTGTGTTTTACAATTAGAAGTACACAATGATTTTATTTCACCAATGTATTTTTCAAAACTCATAGTGTTTAATATTACACATTAACGATAAAAAACACAATGAAACATTGTGTTATTTTGTCACTGTTTTAATGCAGTAGATTAATTAGTTGTTAATTTATTTTGTGTTTTACATATTAGAGATACATAACAATTTTATTCGATCATTATACTTTTTTAAAATTCACCATTTTAGAAAAACACAATAAATTACAAAAATACATAAAAAAAACTGCACTAAAAGACATAATTAACTACCATAAAAGGTATAATTACGATATATGAGATTAAAAATATATAAAATAATTTATAAAATTTTATATAAAGATACTATACTAATTTTAAAGATAAAAAACGCTCTTTTATATGGTGTAATTTTTATAAAAAAACAATATCATACATAAAAGTTATAAACGTGTAATATCATACATAAATTTATAAACGTTTAAAAAACGCAGAACTTGCAAAAAGTCAACAAAAGTGAATATTTCTAAACTACCTCTCTAATAAATTTTTTCCTACAAATTGATCTCAACCAGTGATTAAATAATGGATGGTTGAAATTAATTATTACACTTTTTAGTTTAAGAGCCCTTTGAATTTAAATCTTTTCCTAATTTAAAATATATTATCTATAGCTTTCTTTTAGAAAATCATAGTGTCCCTATGATAATTTGATAATAACCTAGCTATACTATTTATATGATAGGTATATTGGCTTATCATTATATGAGTAGTTGGTTATCATGTAATTATTAGTTTATATAAACTTAAACCTTGGTCTAAGTTCATTATCAAATAAGAAACATATCAAGTTTTTCATGTCATTGACGGGAAAAGAATTGTCGATGGGAATAGTTAAGAAACATGTGCGTTAGTACTCTAGAAATTTTAATTTCTTGTTTAGTAAAAATTCAAATATCAAGAAAATCAAATACTTTTTATCAAAAAAATCGAAAAATGATTACACTTCGTTGCTCACTCAAAACTTCTGGTGGATAACTTTATATAACACCCTGGATTTTTGAAGGACCCGATTAAAAATGGATGTGATAGACCTATCGGGTTATTATAGATGAGGGGCCAAATTTAGGATGTCGAAAGAAAGGTGACCTAATTGCTGCTATAAAGGAACAGGGTGCCCCATGCATCTTTCCTTGCACGAGATGGCTTCTTCATTTGAAAGAGAGATAGATTGATCTAGTGAGAGAAAGCTTCGCAAAATCAAGTAAAAGTAAGATATATACCCTTGATTTTGATAGATTCACGATAATAAAATGCATATTTATGGAATGAAATTATATAGTAATTTTTTTACATGTAAATAACACAGATCCTGGTTGATTTCTCTTGGTTCTAGAGTTTCCATCAAGAATCAATAACACAGTGAGTTCTTGATCGTTACTTTTTTTTACATATATGTGTTTTGGGGTTAACATGCATACTATGATGACTATATTCTAAAAATTTTCATGTTTTTCATAGTAAATATTTCATTTTTATCAGATATTTAATAGAACAATAGCTTTTAAACCTAAATCCATTAATCTATAAAGTACTTGATTTACGATTCTTGGTTTGGACATAGTATGTATTCGGCTTGTATAGTACGCGATGTATAGTATGTACTCGGCCCGAAATAGTTCTCGACTCGGTATAAGTACTTGGTTTTGCTCAGTATCCGTCCTGATGTTATAGTTTTCGGTATACGGAGGGTATTCGGTCTATTCATGCGAATTTGGGGTACCTAGTAGTATCCGACTATATAAATATAGTACATAGCTGTTGTAGTTTTCGGTAAGCTCTTAGTACTAAGAAATTAGTACAAATTTTAGTCTAATGATAATATTCATCTTGTAAAGAAGTACTTGATGATGGGTTGACAATCATTCAGTGTTATAACACTTTACTATAATGTTTTAGTCTTTGATTCATGTGGAGTAGAATTACTTTGAGTTATTGTATGTTTGTAGGTGAGAATAAAGAATACGAAAGTTAAGTAAGCCTAGACTAAAACATTATAGTAAAGTGTTATAACACTGAATGATTGTGCTATCAGTACCACTAATTATGGTGGCGGTAGTTAGGGCGTCTATTGATGGAGTAAAACAATTAACAATTGTGGTGGCACCACAAACACCAGAAATGGTGCCATCGACGCCGGGCCAGTTTTCTTCGGATTTTTGTAACTATTGGATGATATAAAACGCGAATAACCTTACTTTTGAAGGGGATATCGATTTTGGGAGAAAAATGGCAATTTTAGGCGAATTAAAAAGGCTAGAAGTCATCATTCCCACTCTAATCATCAATCTGATTATAGAATAAAGATTTAAAGATCAAATCATCACCATGAGCAGCTAAATCATCATGACCCATTCCGAGTGTAGGGTTTATGTTATTAAATGTGTTCAACCTACCATTACTCATGTTTTGGAATTTCAAACTTGTATATCATTTGCATTGAGTAAATGTTTAGGTTTTAATTATTTGAATGTTATGTGGATACAAAGATTAGATTATTGTTGATCCAACTAGTAATCCATCAAACATTACTCTTGTGATCATTAACAGATGTTGTTAGTTATTTTATATTAATTAAATTGATTTTTGTTTAGATAATATGTTAGATTGTGTTCTTCATTGGATTTTTTTCATAAAGTCAACATAATCAGATTGGTGGTTTGCTTAAACTTATCTCATAGTATTCGAGGATAGTTATTTCCAATGTAACATTCAAACCGGTAATTACATGTGAGCCACACAACCAAACCTAGAGTTAGTCATATTTCCAATATTGATCTCAAAGTCATTTAAATAGTAATTTTGTTTTGTTTAAGTTTTCAGTTAGTTACTTGTTTCATAAAATTTAACTCTTTCAACAGTTAAGTGAAAATATATTATTAAAACAGTTAGTAAATTAATTACAAGATACACCAACCATAGACTCTCAGTGATTTGACATCCTATTTGTTCTAATTATTTAAGGTGAATATGAACACAACTTTTACCTTCTTATTTGATCGGGACCTCAGTATCGATAACTTACCTTGGATAGGAATACTCTACCCTCTATAGATAATCAATATGACCATTGTATTCGGTCATGGTTACGTAACTGTTTGTGATCGATGCTATAGATGAGTACGGGTATTGTTTAGTATCCTTGATATTATGTAAAAAACCATAATACTCATGATCGCATGGTGAAGTATAAAATTTAAAAGAAATAAGTAAAATGATAATTATTGTTATGATAAAGTGAAATAGAAAGATAAAGAAAGATAATAGTAATTCAAGAATATAAATAGTCTTAAACTAGCTAAAGTTCAAATGTAAAAGTAAAGTAATGGAGCCTTAGAAGTATGATAGAATATTGATTATGTGACCTAACCTTTAAGCAAACAACTTCAAGCTAAAGCTGAGTGCGGTTTAGATGTTACATAACGCTGTTCAATTTGATGTACTTCCCAATAAAGATTCATAAATTTCGGATACTTTCAAAATTAATGGGTAATAAATGGCACCATCTGTCTTTGATCATTTAAATTTTTATTTAAAGGTCAAACCAAGACAATGATAAAATCACTTCTGATGGGTTTCATCACTAAAGGGGGCTGGATGGCTTCTTAATAAGTACTTTGTTTTAGTGAATACCTATAAATTGTGAAATAGTATCACCTTATGCAATCAAGAAGATGGTGAAAACATGTATAATGCACGGGTAAGATTGAAAGAGCTACTTAGGAAATTTCAACATCATGGTCATGAGTTATAGTACCACGTTTAGATATTTTATAATGTTTTAACACCATCAACTAGACTGGTATTCACACCTCAGCAGCAGGATACCCTTACAAATATATACTCAATGATACTTAGAATTTATCAAAAGAACTTACTTTAAATGACTTTCGTTAAGGGTTTGTATAGTCACAAGCTATAGTAAAGCACTAAGGTGCGTGATTAGCTTTTATTACTTGGAAAACGTAGGCTGAGGCCCTATCAAACAAAATTGACTATATGAATTCATATTGACCTTGTGATTTCTATGGAAGACGATCATCTTAATTCCTTTGAGAAGTTAGACTTCAAAGGAAACCAAAAGTATCCATTAATCAATCTTCATAACAACACCAAACTTCAGATAGAAGAACAATCCAAACAATAATATGTTGTTACCAAGTTATAATTAAACTAAACAATACCTTAATAGCCACAACAACAATGTGGTCAAATGATGTGAAATAAAGAAGCCAATGGAGAACAATACGAAGAGAACAAAAGAGTCAGCGAGATTCCATCCAAAACATAGAAAGACATCAAAGACATATCTTAATCTTATTAACCAAAGAATTAAAATACTATTAAACACTACAACCAACCTTAATGGTAAAGTTAATGCAATCACAAGAAGAAGTGGTAGAGTTACCGAAGATCTGATTCCAGCATTTCACTAGCCAAAGCCTAAAAAACTTATCACTATAAACCCAGTCATAGAAAACAAGGCCAAATAAGAAATCAAAACACTAAAAAAAAGAAAAAGAGACTACAATTAAGAAAGCTAATAGTATGGGAATAGAGTGAGTCTACCAAAAAAGAGAATAGGGAACCGGTTCATGAGTACAATCCAAAAATTCCATATCCAAAAAGGGTACTCTAGAACCAAACTAAAGATCAATATGCTAAGTTTTTTAGTTCGTTAAAAAACTCCTTGTTAACTTTGATTTTCTTTGATGCACTGGAACAATGCCGAAACAAACAAAGTTCCATAAAAAATTGAATCCAACAAGAAAGATTTGAAAGAAAATTCTCATCTCACTTTTACTAAAAATATTCTTCTATACTGAAAAGAAAGTTAACATAAAAGATAACAAATTGCGTTTTTAAAATTCCATGTCAAATAGGAAACGTACCAACCCTAGAAGCATTGGCTAATCTAGGAACTAAAATAAATTTAATTTCCTATTCAATGTATATTGAGCTAACCCTGTGAGAAAACTAAACCCACCCAGATGTACCTTGACTAGAAGATAGATCAATAACATATCCTTCATGTATTATTGAATCTACTAGTGAAGGTAGGCAAATTTTTTCCCATAGACTTCGTAACTCTAGGCATGAATGAAGACAAGAATTTTCCACTCGTCCTTGGTCAACCCTGTTTGGTGACAGGAAAAGCCATAGTAGAAATATGTAGGAACCTTATAACATTTTGAGCCGAAAATGAAGAAATCAAGATTGGAATGAAGGATCTAGGAAAATTATACCTAAGTGATAAGAAGTTGGGTAATCACCGGCTCATTTGATGATCAACTAGATATAAGTTCAAACATCAAAGAGGTCAAACAATTTAGTTGTTGTCAAGATAAGCTATACACACTAGTTGGATGGTAGAAACATGAGAAATGATTTACTTCTTTGGTCACTACCCATAATCCAAAGCTGAAACTGTAGATTTAGAAGAATTAAAATACCATCCATTTGGGAAAACTAATATGTAAGGACGAGTTTGGATGAAGACTTATAAATAATTATTACACTTATTGTGAGGCAACCAGATTCTAAGTTGATTTTTTAAAATTTTTTTTACCTTTCTATTCCTTCAAATCAATTTCCTTTATAAAAATTTAGGTACGTAAAAATTAGGATATCTTACAATAAATGAATAATGATTGATAAATTCACATCAAGCCGTTGAATGAATGATGTAAATCATGATAACATAATCATGCACAAGTCAAATCAAATGAATGAAGTAAATAAAAGTTTTCATATAATTACTTTAAATGCTAATAGCTTTACAAAAGGGGAAATGATAAGTGTTTCCAAAAAACTTAAGCAAATCAACTATCTATACTACACATACATGTTCTCACACCATACCAAATGTTCTCTCATCCATTCTCTCATCTAGATGTTTTCGCATGACTTAATGTTTTCACGTGGTTCTTGAAGTTTTCCTATGGTACAATTTTGATTTCTCGAGCCTCTAGGTTTGATCTTTACAATCTCTCCTAGACTCGGTGAATCAAAGCTATCAAAAATCCATATCGTCACATTTGTAGTCACCACCATACGCATTCATCTTCTTTTGCAAAATTAATTTATCATCCACCCAAATTGAGCTATAATGAAATGTATAGATTCATTGCCTTCAATCGGGTACCCTAAAAGCTTCACTAAATCTTTTTTTTAAGTTGAGCAAATCAATCGGATCCACCTATTTGAACTACTTGTCTACATAATAGATAAAAACATGACCTGTCTCTTTTTCATAAACCCATCTCATTAGTTTTGCCAAGCTATTCACTAGAACTAGAGAACGTGTTGAAACTTTTCTCACAGTTTTAGGGTGTTTGTATACTTTAATCGTCATCAAAGATTTGATGTTAGGATCAATCTTGTTCTCATCTAGAATCATCTTTGATTTAGTAGTCTGGAAATCTTGGAAATTAGACTTGCTCTGCTTCTAGAAGCAATTACGTACTCAATTCACCTTTCCATAACATACAAGGTAGCTGCACACTAAATATATAAAAATCATGATCATCTCTAAAGTACTCAATTGCACTAGCTTGCCTTTTCAACACATATAACTTCTTTGCCTCATCATACATCCAACTTAATACAAGTTCTAAGTTTTCATTTCGAGTTTCTAGCTTCAAATATAAGAGAATGTTCTTTTCTTTCGAAGGAGCATGAGCTTTGACTATGGGATTTCCAACCTGCATCACTGTTTATTTACTAGCTTGATCAAACTGGTATATCAGTTTGTTCAGCATGCAACTCCTGAAGATGATGTTATCTCCCCTTATTCCAATTGAATATCTTTATATAATCATTATGCTATTGCCAGATAATGTCCGTATATTACATTTCCTCTATGATATAATCAAAATCTACAAAATATTCATCAAACCCATCTAGTAGCATTTTCTATTGAAACAAATAGAATCCTTTCTCTTATTGCTTCTCTAAAACTGGATCAATTGGATTATAAGCTTCATATTCATCTGGATTTGGTCCAGAGACATATTCAGAACCAGATCTACCTTAAGTTCCATCATTATTTCTAGGATCACCTCCTTGATTCTCATTTTATTGCATGTTCTTTTTAAGTCCAAATCATTGATTTTAATAGGCTTTCATCCTTAAACTTTAATTTCAGAATCTAGGGTTCATGTCTAAGTGTCATTGACATGTTGAACTTGACTCAGACAGTTTTAAGATTCAATCCAAGATGAACATTTACCTTATAATTGATACTAGTTTTGTTACTGATCAAAATAATAATTTAATCATTGTTTGATTTAGGCTTTATGATGGATTGATGGTGATATAAAGAACACACAATAATTGTATTATCTCTTAGCATAGACTCTTTCTTCGTAGACACAATTTAAAAGCTACTAAATGAAAGGCATGACTGCGATTTAAATATGTATTCTAATTTATGTTTTGCAACCTTTTAAGTGTTTAAAACAAATACGGATGTATTAGTAAATACGATGAACAGTTGCACACGTATTTGTTTAATACTTAGTGCTCCGCATTAACTGTTACACACATTTGGTAAATGCGGATGATTACTTGTTCTTTAATTTGTAAAGTACTATGCTTCACATTTTATTTTCTCCGTCTTAACCATTAATATGCTGTTACACTTGGAATTTTAATTACCAATGCTTCTGCATTGATATTATTCACCGCATTCGTTAATATGGGTGAACAATACTTATCCATATAAGTATTTGGTCATTAACATTTGTGTAAACACTGTTACTCGCATTTATCACTTCAAAGTTTATTTAATTACAAACCCATTGCGGATGAGTTAAAATGTCACACCCTCAAATTCCAAGCGCGGGGTTTTACCGCGAGGCGTGTGAACAAACCAGGAACTCAGTCATTAGTTACTCAGAACGACTCTATATGCAACATTTAAACAAATCAGAGTTTAAAACTTTAAAATATTTGTGAAAGCGTTTTGTAAATAACCCAAACACAAGATATTAAAAGTAAATTGCGCAAAACACGCGCCCAAACCAAAATAGGTAAGTAAATGATAAATTAAAAGTGAACAATGTTTGAATAAAGTATGCTTGACATGTGCGTGCTCCTACGGGAAACTGCTAGAAATGACCTTAGAAAAGCATACTAAAAGTGTCAACACGACGGTTGGTGAGTTCAAGAGTTTGTAATCAATCATAAGCAGTAGCGTTAGTAAAAATATATATACAAGTGCATGGAAATAGATAGCTAGTCTAATTTCATTAGTAAAGAACAATAGTGATTTCGCGATTGAATCTGACTATGTTTGTATGTTCGCCTCCCGCCACGACATACCCCATCGTGACACTGTTAGTCGTTTAGGACAATATTGCACCCGTTGACTTCTGGTCACCCGTGTGGGGCTTGTCAGACCCAGTAGTACTACCCAAAATTTCCCGCTAGATTCCTTAATTAACGATCCGAAAGTGTGAGGACTATCTATGGTATAACCCACTATGTCTTACCAAACACATGTTATATCAATAAAGCGTTTTAAAAAGAAGTGTGCTTTCTCCCCCAAAAAGCGAAGTAAGTAAAAGTGGGGCATTGAACTCACCTGGTGCGCAAACGAACGATAATAAAAGCTAACAGTGAGCGGGAAGACAACCTTCAGAGGATACCTAGAACACGCAAGTACATAAGAACGTGTACACAGAAAACTTAACAACCTTAAGTGCTTAACAAACACATTGACCCAAGGTTTCGGAAAAAAAGACTCATTTGACCAAGTTGACCCGTTTGACCCGTTGGTGACATGTCAAGTTAAATTCTTGCTTCATCAAACATAACATCCAATAATCCATCATACATGGTTATCACACAAGTTATTCACGTATGCCACATTACAAAGCCTTAACTAGTATAAAGGTTATCATACATCATCTATTATCATGTATATTCCATAAGAGCCTAAATTTCCAAAGTTGTGCATCAAGCATTCATACAACCCAAATAACATAATCTACCACCATAGACATCATCAACAAACATTCTAACATGATCCTAACATCATAAACATGCTCAATTAACAATATCCAATGATCTTCAAAATTAAAGTTTCCCTTTTGGGAAAGTAATATCCCAAAATCTATCCTTCCACCAAATTTCCACAAAAATTCATCAATGACATACTCTATCTAGTTCATAACAATCATAAGAATCCATCAAACACTTACAATTCATCCAAACATAAATCTACATGATTAAAAGTTTCCACTTTTGGCAATGTATGAACTAGACTACATCAAAACCATGAATTTCTTGTATAATCCACGTAAACTAACATCAATACAATACAACTAACATCATACAATCATCAAACAACATCAATTTTGACATATACTATGAAAATCAAACTAGGGTTTTACCATGATCAAAATCCATGAAAAACTAATCAAAATCTAACCTTTAATCGCGTAATGATCAAGAATTGATGCTTGCTACACATTAGAAACACTTGGAACTAGCCAAAATCGATGCTTGCTTGTTGTTTTGATCAAAATTTCGAAGTGTGTGTGTGTTTAGGTGGTCGCGCCCTCAAGGTGAGAGAGAGGGGGATTAGGGCTTAGTTTTTGGTAATATTAAGTTAAATGGTAATTACAAAATAAACCCTCCTTAATCACCTTTTGTAAAAGTTAATCTTTTTAGCAATTTTTAACAATATTTAACTAAAAAATACAAGTATTATAAACTAACAATAATAATCATGCATAATTTTCAATTGCTACAAAACACATGCAATAACTATAACACGTCATCACATTACAAGATAAAATTCACAAATAATATTTAAAATCTATAAACCACATAAATACAAATTATTATTAAGTCACCAACGTTCAACGACAACTAGTGTGTGTTCACGACACGTGTATGCAAGACCTAACGGAACTAACGGAGTTTGGTAACGGAAAATTACCGGATGTCACATTATCCCCATGTTGAAAGAATTTTCATCCCGAAAATTGCATTACATGGTTAAGTTACATCACTGGTCTACTGCATTGGCACAAAGAAATCAAGTGAGTTTCAGGTGGGTTGTCACATCATCCTCATGTTGAACAAATGAGGATACTTGAGCTTCATCTGATCCTCACGTTCTCACGTGAACTCCGGTCCATGTTTTGAGTTCCAACGAACTTTGACTATGGGTATCTTGCTTTGCATAAGAGTTTTGACCTCACGGTCCATCACCTCAACTGGTTCCTCTATAAACCGTAGGTGTTCATCTACTTGCACTTCCTCCAGTGGTACAACCATCGTCTGGTCTGATAAACACTTTTTCAAATTTGAGACATGAAATACATTGTGAATTCCACTCAACAAATCAGGTAGGTCTAATCGATACGCCACTGGACCTATTCTTTCTAGAATCTCAAATGGTCCAATGTATCTCGGATTAAGCTTGCCTTTTTTACCGAATCGAATCACACCTTTCCACGATGAGACTTTCAGTAAAACCTTGTCGCTGACCTGAAACCCCAAAGGTTTCTATCGCTTGTCTGCATAGCTTTTCTGTCGGTCACGTGCTGCAACCATACGGTTCCTTATCTGTACGATCTTCTCAGTAGTCTCGTGCACCAACTCGGGGCCTATTAGTTGACTATCACCAGTTTCCGCCCAACAAACCGGTGATCTACACTTTTGCCCATACAACGCCTCTAATGGTGCTGCCTTAATGCTGGTGTGATAACTATTGTTGTAAGAGAATTCCACCAACGGTAGGTGAACTTCCCAGTTATTCCCAAAATCAATCACACAAGCACATAACATATCCTCCAATGTTTGAATAGTATGTTTGCTTTGCCCATCTATTTGTGGATGATAAGCAGTACTCATGTCCAGACGTGTACCCAAAGATTTCTGTAACGACTGCCAGAAATGTGATGTAAAATGAGCATCACGATCAGAAATAATTGAGACCGGTACACCATGTCTCGAAACTATCTCCTTCAGATAAATTCGAGTTAACTTGTCAATTTTATCTGTTTCCTTGATTGCCAAGAAGTGAGCAGACTTAGTCAATCGATCTACGATCACCCATATCGTGTCACAACTAGTAGGGGTCCGAGGTAATTTGGTAATGAAATCCATAGAAATCTGTTCCCACTTCCATATAGGAATCTCAGGTTGTTGTAGTAATCCAGATGGCTTTTGGTATTCCACTTTAACCTTCGAATAGGTTAGTGCGCCTTCAAGTCATGATACATCTTATCTGAACCAGGATGTATAGTGTACTTAGACTTGTGAGCCTCACTCATAACCAAGTCCCTTAGGTTTCCATACAAAGGCACCCAAAGTCTGTCCATGAAGTAACGAATTCCATCCGCTTTCACTTCAAACTGTTTTTCCATTCCCCGTAAAGATTAAGACCTAATGTTTTCTGTTTTCAAGGCTTCTGTCTGAGCTTCTCAAATTTGTTTAGGAAATGAGTGCTAATTGTAAGCTGCAAAGCTCGCACTCGTCGGGGCTTAGCAGTTTCCTTTCTACTCAACGCGTTCGCGACTACATTTGCCTTTCCTGGGTGATATTTGACAGCACAATCATAATCATTCAACAATTCCACCCAGCATCGCTGCCTCATATTCAACTCCTTCTGTTCAAAGATATGCTGAAGACTCTTGTGATTGGTGTAGATAGTACACTTGGTACCATACAACTAATGTCTCCAAATCTTCAAGGCAAAAAATACCGCACCCAGTTCCAAGTCATGAGTGGGGTAGTTCTTCTCGTGTACTTTTAGTTGTCTCTAAGCGTAGGCTATAACCTTTTCAAGTTGCATCAAGACACAACCAAGTCCTTGGATAGAGGCATCGCAATAGACAACAAAGCCATCACTTCCCTTAGGTAGTGCCAATATCGATGCGCTACGTAATTTCTGTTTTAGCAACTGAAAAGCAGACTCTTGACTATCACCCCATTTATACATTGTTCTTTGTGAATCAAGGCTGTGAGAGGTTGAGCAATCTTAGAGAATCCCTCAATCAATCGCCGATAATATCTTGCCAGTCCAAGAAACTGTCATATCTCACTAGGCGTCTTGGGAACCGACCAATTCTTTATCGCCTCAATCTTCGCAGGATCAACATGTATTCCCTTCTCGTTAACGATGTGACCCAAAAATTATACTTCACGTATCCAGAAATCACACTTGGAAAACTTGGTGTACAGTTGTTCCTTTTGAGTAACTCCAAGATTAAGCGTATGTGCTCTTCATGTTCTTCCTTGGTCCTTGAATAGATCAATATGTCATCGATGAACACAACAACAAATTGATCAAGATAGGGTTTGCACACATGATTTATGAGATCCATGAATACTGCTGGTGCATTTGTCAACCCAAATGGCATGACCAAGAACTCATAATGACCATAATATGTACGGAATGCTGTCTTTGAGATGTGTTCCTCTCGAACTCTCAGTTGATGATAACCAGACCTCAAATCAATCTTAGAATAATAACTTGATCCTTGAAGTTGATCAAACAAATCATCTATACAAGGTAAAGGGTATATGTTCTTGATTGTAA
Organism: Flaveria sonorensis; assembly: GCA_025506505.1. NCBI lineage: Eukaryota > Viridiplantae > Streptophyta > Magnoliopsida > Asterales > Asteraceae > Flaveria > Flaveria sonorensis. Next base: position 45,630,304 of record CM046434.1, read on the forward strand.
CCTTGTTCAGTACTCAGTAGTCGATACACATTCGAAATGTGCCATCCTTTTTCTTGACGAAAAGAACAGGTGCTCCCCAAGGGGATGAGCTCGGTCGGATAAACCCTTTATCCAACAGCTCTTGCTGTTGAGCAGATAGTTCCTGTAGTTCATTTGGAGCTAACCGGTAAGGTGCTCTCGCTATCGGAGCGGCTCCGGGAGTCAAATCAATCTGGAACTCAACTTGATGATGAGGGGGTAGTCCAGATAGATCCTCTGGAAACACTTCAGGAAAGTCACGAACTACCAGAATATTCTCTATCTCTTTTCCTCCGGTTGCTTGTCAGTCACAAGGGCTAATATAGCTAAGGGACCCTTACGTAGCCACTTCTACGCTTTCATAAAGGATATGATGCCTACACAGCACCACCTTTCTCGCCCTTAACCGAGAGAATTCTCCACAACATGAATTCGTATAATCTTTTCGCGACATATGACTTCCGCCTGCTTGTCGGAAAGCATCCATGCCTATGTCACACCCTCAAAATCCGCGAGCGGGGTTTTACCGCGAGGCGCGTGACATACCAGGATCTCAGTCATTAGTTACCAAGAACGACTCTATATGATAAATAAACAAAACCAGAGTTAACGTTTAAAATACTGCGGAAACGTTTAAAATACTGCGGAAGCGTTTTTAAAACTAGAACACCCAAAACAAGTAATATGTAACGAGAATGCGCAAAACAAACGCGCCCCAAACACAAATGTATAAAATGAAAATAATCCCAATTTGTAAACAATGCAAATGTAGACAACTCAACAATGCTGACGTGCGTGCTCCTAGGCAATCTGGCAACCTTAACCTGAGAATAGCATACTAAACAAGTCAACACATGGTTGGTGAGTTCAAGAGTTTGCGTTAAAATATAAACCAATCAATAGTTTTCAGAGCATAAGTAGTGTATTGCAATAGATAGCTAGTCTATTAACATAAAAATATTAATCATAGTGATCTCGCGATTGAAGCTGACTGTGATACGTTTGTTGCCTCCCGTCACGACTTACCAGGTCGTGACGAATATGTGATAGGACAAAATTGCACCCGTTTGACCTCGAGTCGCACAGGTGGGGCTCGTCAGACCCAGTAGTACTACCCAAAATTTCCCCGCTAGTCAATATTAACAATCCGAAAGTGTGAGGACTTTCCATGGTAAACAACACTATATCAATATTATACACACTCATAAATAAAAGCGTTTGTAAACAGTATGCCATCTCCCCCAAAAGAGATTTATGTAAAAAGAGTGGGGCAAGAACTCACCTGATGCGCGCAAGAATTAACTTAGAGTTTAACTTGAAAGAAAGAAGGAAAGACAACCTTCAAAGGTCACCTAGAATACAAGAGTACATAAGTACGTGTGCACAAAAACAACACGAAACCCTAAGTGCTCTACAAACCAAGAACTCAAGGTTTAAGAATACAAGACACATTTGACCCAGTTGACCCGTTGGACCCGTTGGTGACATTATAGGTGATAATTCATTAAACTAACACAACAGCATATCATACATGATCAACATACCACTTGATTACATATAGCACATCACCACCACATGTACTACCTAGATCATCATATAACTAGATATCATACAAATCATGCAAATCACAACAGGCCAAAACAGATAACAACCCAAATCAACATTCATACAACATAAACAACACATTTAGTCACCTTAGAACCCATCCATGAACACACTAGCATGATCCTAATATCCCAAACATGCTCAAATCATCCAATTCAAGGATTTGCACAATTAAAGTTTCCCTTTTGGGAAAGTTCATCCCAAATTCATCAAACTCACACAACATTCATGAATTCATCAATTATATACCATTTCAAGTCCATGACAACATCTAAACATGATCAACAACACCTAATCATCATGATTCATCAACTTTCCATACCCAAAAGTTACTATCTTTAGCAAGGTACAAACTACAACATGCATTCTTGAATTCCTAACCTTCATATCAACCATCTAGCATCTAATCATCATCACAAACACATCCATAACATTCACACATCATCCAATCATCAATTCATGCAAAATAAAGTTACTATTATTAGTAACCTATGAACAATGCATCCAAATCATGGCTTTCTTGTATAATCGACGTTAACTAACATATATACAATACAACTAACATAATCACAACATCAAACAACCATTATTCAACATCCAATTTGATCCAACATCACTTCAAACTCACGGCCAAGATATTCCTATGAACAAACAACCAAAATCCAAACTTTCTTGCATAATCAACGTTAATCAACATGTAATCTATCTAACAAACACATTAACATCAACAATCAAGCAACTTTCGGCCATCAATTGCAGAATTCGCATGGAACTTTCGGCCAAACATGAACAACCATCAAATCATATAAAAATCTAACCTTTAGATGTGTAATAGTTTGCAATTGATGATTCTAACTTGTTGTATGCTTGAAATCGATCAAATCCGTGGCTTTGTTGGTGTTCTTGGCCGAAATCGTAAAGGGAGAGGGAGAGGGGATGAAGTCGCGGCCGATTGGGTTAGGGATTAGGGTTTGTTTTTGATTTTGTAATTAATTAATCATATTTACCCTTTTAACCCTTATAATTTGTATTTTATAAAAATTAAGCTTTTTGAATAGTTTTTAAATAGTTTTTAACTACTAAACACAATTATTATTAATCACAAATAACAATCATGCATAATTCCCATTTATCACAAAACACACGAATAAATATGCACGTTTTCACGTTACGCGATAACATTACAGTTAACATTCAAATCACATAAGCATAACTTAATAATCACATTGTTAACTTAATTATCATCAATTTAACATTACTGATTATTGTTAAGTCACCAACGTTCAACGACAACCAGTGTGTGCTCCCGACACGTGTATGCAAGACTTAACGGAAACTAACGGAGTTTGGTAACGGAAAATTACCGGATGTCACATTATCCCCATGTTGAAAGAATTTTCGTCCCGAAAATTGCGTTACATGGTGAGTGTTCCATCACTGGTCTACTGCATTGGCACAAGGAAATCGAAATCGTGTGAGTTTTGGATGAGTTGTCACATCATCCCCATGTTGAAAGAAATTTCGTCCCGAAATTTAATCAATACCTTCGCCGGCTGGCATCGTCCTTTCAAATAGCTGAGGATACTTAAGCTTCATTTGGTCTTCACGTTCCCACGTGAATTCTGGTCCACGTCTCGAGTTCCAACGAACTTTGACGATGGGTATCTTGCTTTGCTTAAGCGTTTTCACCTCACGATCCATCACTTCGACAGGTTCCTCAATGAAACGTAATTGTTCGTCTACTTGAACTTCTTCCAGCGGTACGACCATCGTTTCATCCGTTAAACATTTCTTTAGATTTGAAACATGGAATACATCATGGATTCCACTCAATGAATCAGGTAAGGCTAGTCGATAAGCCACTGGACCAATTCTTTCCACTATCTCAAATGGTCCAACGTATCTCGGATTTAGCTTTCCTCGTTTACCAAACCGAACTACGCCTTTCCATGGTGAGACTTTCAATAAAACTTTGTCACCAACTTGAAATTCCAAGGGTTTTCGTCGCTTGTCAGCATAGCTTTTCTGTCTGTCTCGCGCTGCTGCCATGCGGTTTCTTATCTGAACAATCTTCTCAGTTGTCTCGTGTACTAACTCGGGACCCGTTAATTGACTATCACCAATTTCAGCCCAGCAAACTGGTGATCTACACTTTCTCCCATACAAAGCTTCAAAAGGTGCTGCCTTTATACTAGTGTGATAACTGTTGTTGTAAGAAAATTCCACCAACGGTAGGTGAACTTCCCAGTTATTCCCGAAATCAATCACACAAGCACGTAACATGTCCTCCAAAGTCTGTATAGTACGCTCGCTTTGACCATCAGTCTGTGGATGATAAGCAGTACTCATATCCAATCGTGTACCTAAAGCTTTCTGCAACGACTGCCAGAAGTGTGATGTGAAACGAGAATCGCGATCAGAAATAATTGAGATTGGTACTCCATGCCTCGAAACGATCTCCTTCAGATAAAGTCGGGTTAACTTCTCCATCTTATCTGTTTCCTTTATCGCTAGGAAATGAGCAGATTTTGTCAATCGATCCACGATAACCCATATTGTATCGCAACCCGTAGAAGTACGAGGTAACTTAGTAATAAAATCCATTGATATTTGATCCCACTTCCACATAGGGATCTCGGGTTGTTGTAATAATCCAGATGGTTTCTGATACTCCACTTTAACCTTCGAGCAGGTCAGACACTTGCTCACATAAGTAGCTACATCTGCTTTCATGTTAGGCCACCAATAGTGCGCCTTCAAATCGTGGTACATCTTGTCAGATCCAGGATGTATAGAATACTTGGACTTATGAGCCTCACTCATGACCAAATCTCTCAGATTTCCATGTAGAGGTACCCATAATCTATCCATGAAATAACGAATTCCATCCGCTTTTACTTCCAATTGCTTTTCCATTCCTCGTAACCCTTCTAAACTCATATTTTCTACTTTCAGAGCTTCAGTTTGAGCATCACGGATTTGTTCGGGTAATTGCGTACTAATCGTTAGTTGCAGAGCTCGCACTCGTCGAGGCTTAGCAGTCTCTTTTCTACTCAGCGCATCAGCAACTACATTTGCCTTCCCCGGGTGGTATTTAATAGCACAATCATAGTCGTTTAACAATTCCACCCAGCGTCTTTGCCTCATATTCAACTCCTTTTGCTCAAAGATGTGCTGAAGACTCTTGTGATCGGTGTAGATGGTGCATTTGGTACCGTACAAGTAATGTCTCCAGATCTTCAAGGCAAACACTACCGCACCCAGTTCCAAATCATGGGTGGTATAGTTCTTCTCATGAATCTTCAACTGTCTAGAGGCGTATGCTATCACTTTATCCCGCTGCATCAGGACGCATCCAAGTCCTTGAATAGAAGCGTCACAATAGACTACGAAATCATCACTACCATCCGGTAACGCTAATATTGGTGCGCTACACAATTTATGTTTCAGCAACTGAAAAGCAGATTCCTGACTCTCACCCCATTTGTACGTCGTTCCTTTGTGAGTCAAAGCTGTGAGAGGTTGTGCAATCTTAGAGAATCCTTCAATGAATCGTCGATAATATCCCGCTAATCCAAGGAATTGTCGTATCTCACTCGGTGTCTTAGGAACAGACCAATTCTTTATCGCTTCAATCTTAGCAGGATCAACATGTATTCCCTTCTCGTTGACAATATGACCCAAGAATTGTACCTCACGTATCCAGAAATCACACTTAGAAAACTTTGCATACAGTTGTTCCTTTCTAAGTAATTCCAAGATTAAACGTAAGTGCTTCTCATGTTCTTCCTCGGTCCTTGAGTATATCAGTATGTCATCAATAAAGACGATAACAAACTGATCAAGATAGGGTTTGCACACGCGATTCATGAGGTCCATGAATACTGCTGGTGCATTCGTCAACCCAAATGGCATGACCAAAAATTCATAGTGACCATATCGTGTACGGAAAGCAGTCTTCGAGATGTCCTCTTCTCGAACTCTCAGCTGATGATACCCAGACCTCAGATCAATCTTGGAGTAATAGCTTGATCCTTGCAGTTGATCAAACAAATCATCGATACGAGGTAAGGGATATCTATTCTTGATAGTAACCTTGTTCAGTTCCCTATAGTCGATACACATTCTAAATGTACCATCCTTCTTCTTCACAAATAGAACTGGCGCTCCCCAGGGTGACGAACTCGGTCGGATGAACCCTTTATCCAACAACTCTTGTAGTTGAGCGGATAATTCCTGCAGTTCGTTCGGAGCTAACCGGTACGGTGCTCTCGCAATTGGAGCGGCTCCTGGAGTCAACTCAATCTGGAATTCAACTTGACGATGAGGCGGTAATCCAGGCAGGTCTTCCGGAAACACCTCAGAAAACTCACGAACTACGGGATATCCTCTATCTTCTTTTCCTCAGTCTGTTTATCCGTGACTAGTGCCAATATGGCCAGTCGACCCTTTCGTAACAACTTCTGCGCCTTCATGAATGAGATGATGCCTATCACCGCACCACTCCTATCACCTCTGACCGTAAGGACTTCTTCACCAATGGGAATCCTTATGATCTTCTCGTGGCATATGACTTCCGCTTGTTTATCGGAAAGCCAATCCATGCCTACTACCACATCAAAGCTTCCTAACGTAACAGGCATGAGATCTATGGTGAACGTATGACCAGCAAGCTCTATCTTGCAGTCTCTAAGAATATGCGTTACGTGAATCTGTGTACCGTCAGCTAACTCTACGGTGTATTTAGATTCTAAGGTGAGGGCATATCACTTAAAAGACTACAGAACCTAGTGGACACGAAACTTCTATCGGCTCCGGTATCGAATAATACAGTAGCAAAACAACCATTAACCGAAAATTTACCAGTTACTGTTGTAGGATCGTTTAGAGCCTCACCTGAGCCAATGACGAAGGCTCTTCCTTTGGCTCCATTGTTGTTATTGCCTCCATTGTTGTTGCCATTACCATTGTTGTTGTTATTGTTATTGCCGTTGTTATTATTGTTGTTGTTCCCATTGTTGTTGTTACCATTACCATTCCTCTTAAGTTGGGGACAGTTGCGTTTGTAATGGCCTTCTTTCCCGCATTCAAAACAACCCTTCGGAGTTTCTTGTGATTGTTGTGGCTTTCTCATCAGTTCACCCCGACAGTCTTTGGCTGCATGACCAATCTTCCCACAACGTTGACACTTGAAGTTATCACACCGACCCACATGGTGGTAGTTACACCGGTTGCACTTCGGCAGTCTTCCACCATACCCGCCGGGTCCTTGATTTGAGTGCGCCTGGTTGAAGCTTCGGTTGTTATCGAACTTCCGTTGCTGTTGCTGACTTGGCTGCTGTTGTTGAGGTTGAGATTGGCTACTGGATGACGATCCCTTGTTGCTTGAACCATCCCACTTGCGTTTCTGGTCGGGCACGCTTGCCACCGCACCCCGTTTAGGTAACCGACCTTGCTCAACTGCCTGGTCAGTCAGCCTGTGGGCTGTTCGGATAGCTTGTTGTATGGTAGTGGGGTTAGAAGCAGTTACCATACTTTGAATTTCAGGCACCAATCCCCGTATATAATGCTCCACCCTCTTGTGCATTTCATTCACCATCCCTGGACATAAAGTGGCTAACTCATGAGTACGAGTCGTGTAGGCTTCAATTTCTGAGCCTTGCATTTTGAGTTGCCAGAACTCAATCTCCAGTTTCTGCACTTCATTCGGGGGCAATATTCTTCAGTCATGATTTCTTTGAATTCATCCCGGTAGTTCATTGGCCATGGCTTGACCCAACATTTGTACCTGGGCATTCCACCAAGAGAGTGCTGCGCCTTCCAACGTCCCTGTGGCATACTTCACCTGATCAGCAGGCGGGCAGTTGCATTTCGCGAAAACCGACTCTGTCTTCTCAAACCACCTTACAAGCCCTACAGCCCCTTCCGTCCCGCTGTAGGTATGAGGTTTACAGTCCATGAAGGACTTGTAGGTACATGGTGGTGGTCCTGTTTTGACAATCCCAACATTAGTCAGATATCCTAGACAAATAACTAGGATAATCAGTTTAACCTCTTGCTATCATTTACCTGCTGGTTGTCCAGGTTGGGCAGCAGCCACTGCCGCCTGAACGTGTTCATTAATCAATGCCGCCAATTCCGCAGGCGTCATGTTTATGGCTCCGGCTCCACGGCCTCCGGCGCCACGTCCACGACCACGCCCACGTCCTCTTCCACGTGCGTCCATATTTCACTTTAAAATTCACAATTACAATAATGAGTAACATCCAACACATTAATCTCATCAAAGTACAGTAAACAATAAGAAATAACGAATTTACCACAACCACAACGTTTATAACAGAAATAATAATCAAAGATAAATAAATTGTAATTGAGTCACAAAATATTCCATCAATGTCAAAATTTAAGTTTGTCAGTTGGGTGGGAAACAACCCTTCCCACATAGGTTTCAAAGAAAAGAAACACTACATAGTCTAAGTCATTTAAAAGTAGGATCAGTCCAGTACATCAGATCCATCACTGTCCTCATCCATCTCTACTGGTTCTTCTTCGGGGGCTTCCTCGGGTTCTTCTTCTGGGTCTTCCTCATCAGGGTCCACCAAAGGTGCAGGAGCTTCAGCAATCTGAAGTGCTGCTAGTTGTGCCTCTAAACCAACGAACCTATTATCAATCTCCATGTTATGGTGATCCTGTGCATCCATGCGCTCACCAAGTGCTACCACGTTACCTGCCAGAGTATGATGTCCACCAATGGCCATCGAAAGTCGCTCCTGAAGCGTATCTACCTGGTAACGCAGCTGACGCATCTCAGATCGTATCGCAGAGTTCTCGTCAGTGAGTCCTCTAATCCGCTGTCGCTCTGTGTCCAGTGTGGCTACTAGGGCTGCAAATGCCTGCTCCAGAGGGATGCTCAAAGTAGGAAGTGTAGGCAAAGTAGAGGCGGTTGATGACCTAGTCCTAGGTCGTGTAGGTGCTACTGGTGGTACGCGTTCTCTATAAGCCATACGGTTAATGTAAGTGGGGTAGAAATCCCAGTTACGTGGAGGATCGAGCTCAGGAGGTACGAAAGGCTGATCCCAGTCTATCTCGCCGCGAGGATAAGGATGTCGTGGCCAGTTAGATCCCCTATCAGGTACGGGAGATGTAGGAGGTGATTCAGATCGTGCAGGTCTCTTGCCTAAATTCCTGGACGACGATGCCATGCTGCGAAGTACGTGTTGCGTATGCCAATGAGTATACAGTAAGGAGAGTAAACGATAAGTAACTAACAACTGTGCGGTTATAGTCTAGTGTGTGTATGCAACCTAGTTCCCTATAACCAATGGCTCTGATACCAATCTGTCACACCCTCAAAATCCGCGAGCGGGGTTTTACCGCGAGGCGCGTGACATACCAGGATCTCAGTCATTAGTTACCAAGAACGACTCTATATGATAAATAAACAAAACCAGAGTTAACGTTTAAAATACTGCGGAAGCGTTTAAAATACTGCGGAAGCGTTTTTAAAACTAGAACACCCAAAACAAGTAATATGTAACGAGAATGCGCAAAACAAACGCGCCCCAAACACAAATGTATAAAATGAAAATAATCCCAATTTGTAAACAATGCAAATGTAGACAACTCAACAATGCTGACGTGCGTGCTCCTAGGCAATCTGGCAACCTTAACCTGAGAATAGCATACTAAACAAGTCAACACATGGTTGGTGAGTTCAAGAGTTTGCGTTAAAATATAAACCAATCAATAGTTTTCAGAGCATAAGTAGTGTATTGCAATAGATAGCTAGTCTATTAACATAAAAATATTAATCATAGTGATCTCGCGATTGAAGCTGACTGTGATACGTTTGTTGCCTCCCGTCACGACTTACCAGGTCGTGACGAATATGTGATAGGACAAAATTGCACCCGTTTGACCTCGAGTCGCACAGGTGGGGCTCGTCAGACCCAGTAGTACTACCCAAAATTTCCCCGCTAGTCAATATTAACAATCCGAAAGTGTGAGGACTTTCCATGGTAAACAACACTATATCAATATTATACACACTCATAAATAAAAGCGTTTGTAAACAGTATGCCATCTCCCCCAAAAGAGATTTATGTAAAAAGAGTGGGGCAAGAACTCACCTGATGCGCGCAAGAATTAACTTAGAGTTTAACTTGAAAGAAAGAAGGAAAGACAACCTTCAAAGGTCACCTAGAATACAAGAGTACATAAGTACGTGTGCACAAAAACAACACGAAACCCTAAGTGCTCTACAAACCAAGGAACTCAAGGTTTAAGAATACAAGACACATTTGACCCAGTTGACCCGTTGGACCCGTTGGTGACATTATAGGTGATAATTCATTAAACTAACACAACAGCATATCATACATGATCAACATACCACTTGATTACATATAGCACATCACCACCACATGTACTACCTAGATCATCATATAACTAGATATCATACAAATCATGCAAATCACAACAGGCCAAAACAGATAACAACCCAAATCAACATTCATACAACATAAACAACACATTTAGTCACCTTAGAACCCATCCATGAACACACTAGCATGATCCTAATATCCCAAACATGCTCAAATCATCCAATTCAAGGATTTGCACAATTAAAGTTTCCCTTTTGGGAAAGTTCATCCCAAATTCATCAAACTCACACAACATTCATGAATTCATCAATTATATACCATTTCAAGTCCATGACAACATCTAAACATGATCAACAACACCTAATCATCATGATTCATCAACTTCCATACCCAAAAGTTACTATCTTTAGCAAGGTACAAACTACAACATGCATTCTTGAATTCCTAACCTTCATATCAACCATCTAGCATCTAATCATCATCACAAACACATCCATAACATTCACACATCATCCAATCATCAATTCATGCAAAATAAAGTTACTATTATTAGTAACCTATGAACAATGCATCCAAATCATGGCTTTCTTGTATAATCGACGTTAACTAACATATATACAATACAACTAACATAATCACAACATCAAACAACCATTATTCAACATCCAATTTGATCCAACATCACTTCAAACTCACGGCCAAGATATTCCTATGAACAAACAACCAAAATCCAAACTTTCTTGCATAATCAACGTTAATCAACATGTAATCTATCTAACAAACACATTAACATCAACAATCAAGCAACTTTCGGCCATCAATTGCAGAATTCGCATGGAACTTTCGGCCAAACATGAACAACCATCAAATCATATAAAAATCTAACCTTTAGATGTGTAATAGTTTGCAATTGATGATTCTAACTTGTTGTGATGCTTGAAATCGATCAAATCCGTGGCTTTGTTGGTGTTCTTGGCCGAAATCGTAAAGGGAGAGGGAGAGGGGATGAAGTCGCGGCCGATTGGGTTAGGGAATTAGGGTTTGTTTTTGATTTTGTAACTTAATTAATCATATTTACCCTTTTAACCCTTATAATTTGTATTTTATAAAGATTAGGCTTTTTGAATAGTTTTTAAATAGTTTTTAACTACTAAACACAATTATTATTAATCACTAATAACAATCATGCATAATTCCCATTTATCACAAAACACACGAACAAATATGCACGTTTTCACGTTACGCGATAACATTACAATTAACATTCAAATCACATAAGCATAACTTAATAATCACATTGTTAACTTAATTATCATCAATTTAACATTACTGATTATTGTTAAGTCACCAACGTTCAACGACAACCAGTGTGTGCTCCCGACACGTGTATGCAAGACTTAACGGAAACTAACGGAGTTTGGTAACGGAAAATTACCGGATGTCACAGCCTACGACTCCCAAGCATAACAGGTAAGGTCGATGTTAATGGTATGCCAGCAAGTTCTATCTCGCAACCCAACTTACTACCAACTCTACCGTATATTTAGATTCCAACGAAGAAGGTATATCACTTAAGAGACTACTAAACTTAGTAGAGATAAAACTCCTATCGACTCAAGTGTCAAACAATACAGTAGCAAAACGACCATTAACAGAAAATTTACCAGTAATAGTAGTAGGGTCGTTTAAAGCCTCACCTGAACCGATGACAAAGGCTCTCCCTTTAGCTCCACCGTTGTTGCCACCGTTATTGTCACCATTGCCGTTGTTGTTGTTGTTGATTCCACCATTTCAGCACCATTCCCATTTTTCTTCAACTAAGGACAATTCCTCTTGTAGTGTCCTTCCTTCCCACATTCAAAACAACCTTTGGTGTTTGTTGAGGTTGTTGAGGCTTCTTCATTAACTCACCATGGCAATCCCTTGCCGCGTGTCTAGCCTTACCATAACGCTGACATCAGAAATTATCACACCTACCAGTGTGGTGGTAATTGCATTGATTACATTTTGGATATTTCCCCACGTATCCACCTTGTCCCTGAGATGAAGAACCTTGTCCCTGAGATGAAGAAGATGACTGACTGAAACTATGGTTGTTGTTAAACCTCCTTTGCTGCTGTTGATGCTGATGCTGTTGAGTGTGCTGTTGTTGATGCTGATGCTATTGAGTATGCTGTTGTTGTTGAGGTTGGCTGTTTGACGATGATCCCTTGCTACCAGAGTTGTCCCACTTGCACTTATTGTCGGGCATGCTTGACACAGCACCCCGTTTGTGTAGCTTTCCTTGTTCCACATCTTGGCCAGTAAGCTTATGAGCTAATCGAATAACCTACTGAATAGTGGTGAGATTTGAAGCAGTCACCATACTTTGTATCTCTGGAACCAAGCCACGCAGATAAAGCTCAATTCGTTTGATCGGCGGGTCGATCATGCCATGGCAAAGTGTTGCCAACTCGTGAGACCTCGTAGTGTAAGCCTCGATCTCAGATCCTTCCATTTTCAACTACCAGAACTCAGCTTCTAGCTTCTGGACTTCATTGTGAGGACAATCTGAAGTGCCGCTAGCTGTCCCTCCAACCCAGTCAATCTATCATCTGTCTCTACACTATGAAGCTCTTGCGCAGACATGCGCTCAGTAAGTACAAAAAAATTACCAGCCAAGGTATGATGCCCATCAATAGACATCGAGAGTCGCTACTGGAGCATCTCTACCTGGAAATGAAACTGACGCATCTCATATCGTAGAGTGGAGTTCTTATTAGTAAGTCCTCTAATGCGCTGTCGCTCAGTGTTTAACGTAGCCACCAAAGCTGCAATCGCCTGCTTGAGAGGGATGTCTAGGAAGGAAGACTAGGTGATATAGAGGCTGTCGATGATCTAGTCCTAGGTCGGTAGGAGCTACAGCTGGTACATGCACCCTGTAAACCATACGGTGTATATAGGTAGGTAGAAGTTCTAGTTCCGCGAAGAATCGCACTCAGGTAATGTGAATGGCTGATCCCAATCCATCTCTTCAGAGGGGTAAGGATGTCGAGGCTAGTTTGATCCCTATCAAGTACAGGAAGAGGAGGAGGTGACTCAGATCGTGCAGGTCTCTTGCCTAGAGCTCTTCATGATGATGCCATGTTGCGAGGTACGTGACGTGTATGCCAATGAGTATACAGTAAGGAATAAGTGACAAGTAACTAACAAACTGTGCGGTTTTAGTCTAGTGTGTATGCAACCTAGTTCCCTATAACCAATGGCTCTGATACCAATCTGTCACACCCTCAAATTCCACGCGCTCGGTTTTACCACAAGACATGTGAACAAACCAGGATCTCAGTCATTAGTTACTCAGAACGACTCTATATGCAACATTTTAACAAATCAGAGTTTAAAACTTTAAAATATTTGCGGGAACGTTTTGTAAATAACCCAAACACAAGATAATAAAAGTCAATTGCGCAAAACACGCGCCCAAACCAAAATATGTAAGTAAATGATAAATTAAAAGTAAACAATGTTTGAATAAAGTATGCTTGACACGTGCGTGCTCCTATGGGCAGCTGCTAGAAATGACCTGAGAAAAGCATACTAAAAGTGTCAACATGACTGTTGGTGAGTTCAAGAGTTTGTAATCAATCATAAGCAGTAGTGTTAGTAAAAATATATATATAAATGTATTGAAATAGATAGCTAGTCTAATTTCATTAGTAAAGAACAATAGTGATTTCGCTATCGAAGCTAACTATGTTTGTCTGTTTGCCTCCAGCCATAACATACCAGATCGTGACGCTGTTAGTCGTTTAGGATAATATTGCACCCGTTGACTTTCGGTCACCCGGGTGGGGCTTGTCACACCCAGTATTACTACCCAAAATTTCCAGCTAGATTCCTTAATTAACGATCCGAAAGTGTGAGGACTTTCTATGGTATAACCCACTATGTCTTACCAAACACATGTTATATCAGTAAAGCGTTTTAAAAACAAGTATGCTTTCTCCCCCAAAAAGAGAAGTAAGTACCTGGTGTGCAAACAAATGATTATAAAAGCTAACAGTGAGCGGGAAGACAACCTTCAGAGGTTACCTAGAACAAGCAAGTACATAAGTACGTGTACATAGAAAACTTAACAACCCTAAGTGCTCAACAAACACATTGACCCAAGGTTTTGGAAAACAAGACTTATTTGACCAAGTTAACCTGTTTGACCCGTTGGTGACATGACAAGTTAAATTCTTGCTTGATCAAACATAACAACCAATAATCCATCATACATGGTTATCACACAAGTTATTCACGTATGCCACATTACAAACCCTTAAGTGCTATAAAGTTTATCATACATTATCCATTATCAGGTATATTCCATAAGAGCCTAAATTTCCAAAGTTATGCATCAAGCATTCATACAACCGAAATAACACAATCTACCACCATAGACATCATCAACAAACATTCTAACATGATCCTAATATCATAAACATGCTCAATTAACAATATCCAATGATCTTCAAAATTAAAGTTTCCCTTTTGGAAAAGTAATATCCCAAAATCTATCCTTCTACCAAATTTCCACACAAATTCATCAATGACATACCCTATCTATTTCATAGCAATCATAAGAATCCATCAAACACTTACAATTCATCCACACACAAATCTTCATTAATAAAAGTTTCCACTTTTGGTAATGTATGAACTAGACTACATCAAAACCACAAATTTCTTGTATAATCCACGTAAACTAACATCAATACAATACAACTAACATCATACAATCATCAAACAACATCAATTTTGACATACTCTATGAAAATCAAACTAGGGTTCTACCATGATCAAAATCCATGAAAAACTAATCAAAATCTAACCTTTAATCACTTAATGATCAAGAATTGATGCTTGCTACACGTTAGAAACACTTGGAACTAGCCAAAATCGATGCTTGCTTGTTGTTTTGATCAAAATTTGAAGTGTGTGTGTGTGTTTGGGTGGTTGCAGCCGCAAGGTAAGGGGGAGGGGGATTAGGGTTTGGTTTTTGGTAATATTAAGTTAAATGGTAATTACAAAATAAACCCTCCTTAATCACCTTTTGTAAAAGTTAATCTTTTTAACAATTTTTAACAATCTTTAACTACAAAATACAAGTATTATAAACTAACAATAATAATCTTGCATAATTTTCTATTGCTACAAAACACATGCAATAACTATAACACGTCGTCACATATAAGATAAAATTCACAAATAATATTTAAAATCTATAAACCACATAAGTACAACTTAATAATCAACATTATTAATCAAGTTATTATCAGATAATCATTGTTAATTATTATTAAGTCACCAACGTTCAACGAAAACTAGTGTGTGCTCACGACATGTGTATGCAATACCTAACGGAACTAACGGAGTTTGGTAACGGAAAATTACAGGATGTCACATAAAAATATCTATGTATGTCAAATGCAATCCGTATTGACACTTATAAACAACCACATTGACTTAATACTTGAAATTATTTTAACATTAATTACCTGATTTGGTTTAATGCTTGAGTTATCTTCACCGATATAAGCCAACACTATTACCCGCATTCAATTTTGCCTTGGAAAAATTTCAATGATCAGTTCTGATCTGATTGATTTACTAATTTCAGTGCACTCTAATAATCATTGACTATGACTTTTTTGACTTTGAATATGCTTTGGTTATCAATTCATACTTGGTTTACTTTATTCACTAGTGTGAATCAAATTCTAAATGCTGACAGGTCTAAAGCATTTTTTAACAATCTTACCTGCATAGACTAAGACACCATGGTCATTTCTCTAATTTTGTATTTTTGAATCAAATTATAACTGTTTTTCATATGTTCGTTATTTTTGTTATAATAACTTTATAAAAGCATGAACTTTGATTTTCTTTGCATCTTTGAGAATTTTTCATTGTTTTTGTATTTTCGAAATTTTAACTTCTTCGGCAAAAGTTGATATACAAATAGGATAAGAACTTTAAAGATTTAAAAATTGATAATTTTGTTAACCACATCCTGAACAAGCAAACCGTAAACAAAGTTTTTTTATACAAATTTGATTTTTCCCTACATATTATATACAAACATGTAGAATATTACCTTGAATGAGATCATATCAATCTGAATCCTTCACAAATGCATGTAAAGTTTGTAGAACAGACATGATCATAAACGATTGATTATAGGAATGTTTGTCCTTCAAAGCTCTTGCATTGATTTATCTTTTATACACTTATATATATATATATATAATATATATATATATATATATACACACACACACACACACACAAACACACACACACACACACACACACACATATATATATATATATATATATATATATATATATATATATATAATATCATATTTTAAGTAGATTAAATTTTCACTATCTACCTCACACTTAGAAGCATAGAATGATCAACCACCCACATGAAATGCATGGTAGAACTTTATCACATCTTACGTGACAAGGTGACTTAGATTACGATTTCTCATTGTTAATGATAGGTTGGAGGATGCTCATTTGGATTATTTTACTTAGTTCCTCATTAATTTTGATCCATATTAGGATACTTTTTCGCCTCATTTTAGAGGTGGTCCTCATTGGGATTCTTTTGATTCATTCACATTAGAATGTAGTTCGAGATAGACTTTATTATATCAATCACTTTGGGATGTGATCCACATTGGATTTCTTTTGGATCTTAGACAATAGTACTTTATGCCTTGTTTACTCCAGATTTTTGCTTAACAAAACAAAGGAGAAACTGATGTAGGTTATATGACTATATAAAATACCATAACCTGGTGTGTTTAGATAACTACGTACACACCAATTTAGATATGTTAATGCTTACCCTTACCCTAAGATGATGCTTGATAGTAGAATATGAGCTTAGTTCATCACATGTATTTTCCAATTCAAGCTGAGCGTACCCACACATTATATAAGTCTTGTCAGTCTTTATTAGTTGTGAAAACTATCATTGTGCATGAAAAAATGACCGATGCACTATCATATCTCAATTAGTGTTTCAGCATACACATTTTGATTATAATAAAGACTTCTTTTTGGATTTTTCATTAATATTGAATGTTTTTGGCTTTCTGATATATTTTTAGGAAAAAGAAATGTGATGGGTCAAGAAAATAATCAATTATTATATTTTTAGTATTTCATTCAAGATTAATCATGTATATTGATTGTACCAAGAATTTAAACTTGTTATGGTCAAATGTTTTATCAAATTATCAATTAGTTGATTATCTGTGTGAACTTGAATCAACATGATTAAAACATTGCTGAATAATCTCTCAAAAAGTGAAATCTGATTTCAATATGTTTAGTTTTTGAGTGGTGTACTGGATTATATGTTATAAACATTTCAGTTGTATTGTCAATATGAATTTATGTGTTTAAGGAATTAAACCCATAGTCAAATATCTAGTTTTCAATCCAAAGAACTTAAAAACAACAAGCGGATGCTGTAATGAATCAACATTTCTAGTTGAAACTGTCACGTTTATCTGCTTCTTTCACTGCCATGATACTAGTCTTGGACCAAGGAATTGACAACCAAATGTGGAATTGTGGTTGAAGTAGCATCGTCTATAATCACTATCAATAGATGTATAAAGGTTAAAGTAACGTTATTTTGGAAACCATTAAACAAGTGTTGGTTTGCCTTTAAGGTATCTAAAGATGTGTTTAATTGCATTGACATATGATTCCTTTGAATTTGTCGGTATGTAGCACACAAAGAAAGTTACTAAACATGATGTCAGGTCTACTAGCAGTGAGATAGATGAGAAAACCAATCATATAATGATAGTGAGTTTATCCATAGCTTTTCCATATGGATCTCCTCATCTTCAGTCTGGTATCCATTAGAGTTTTAATAGACTAACAATCTGCAAGATTGAACTTCTTCAACATATATTCAACATACTTTGACTGACTAATTAAGATTCCATTAGTTGTTTGCTTTACTTGTAATCCATAGAAGAAATTGATTTCACCTATTGCACTCATTTGGAACATGGAATGCATCAACTCTTCAAATTCTTTAAAGAGTTGTTTGCTTTGTAGAGCCAAAGATGATATCATCCACATAAATCTAAAGAAGCAACGGTTCATGCCCTTTCTTCTTTGTAAAAAAATTATGATCAATCTTTCACTATCCATACCCATGTTGAAGGATAAAAACGATAATGTCTCACAACACTTCCAAGTAGCTTGATATAAATGGTACAAAGCTTTGCCAAGCTTGTACACCCTGTGAGAGAAATCTGGGTTTCAAATCCTAGTGGCTGACTGACATAGACTTCTTTGATGATCTTTCAATATAAAATGCACACCTGACATCCATTTGGTAAATTGTAAAATTCATAGGAGCAGAATATGCAAGAAAAAGTCTGGTAGCTTCTAATCTAGATATAGGTGCAAACACCTTATCATAATCAATTCCTTCTTCATGTGTTTATCCTTGGGCGATTAACTGTGCTTTATGCTTTAACATAATCCCTCTATCATCTGTTTTTTTACTTTATAACCGTCTGGTTCTAATATGATACTATCCTTTTGGAAGATCAACTAGTTAACATACTTCTTGTTTCTTGAATGGAAACAACTCTTCATGTATCACATCCATCTAAATATTGTCTTGAAAAGCCTCCTTGATGTTCTTAGGAATAGTTTGATAAAGGAAACAAGAGAACACAAATATGTTGGCTATGCTTGACTTGCTCTTTGTCACACTTCGATTCAAATAATCAATGATGTTTGATATTGGATGTTGTATGTGTACCTGTGATATTGGAATAACATCAGCTTGAGTGGATACATCAAATTTAGGACATTCAGATCAGCTTAATAAGAGGCATATTAAGGATGAAAGTGTGTGTGACATCCGGTAAATTTCTGTTACCAAACTCCGTTAGTTCCGTTAGGTCTTGCATACACGTGTCGTGAGCACACACTACTTGTCGTTGAACGTTGGTGAGGTGACCTGATAATAATTAACAATGGTTATAGATAATAATTTAATTAATAAAGTTTATTATTAACACGTGATTATATAATTCATGAATTATAAGTGTTAGTTGTGAATTTTACTCGATAACATGACAACGTGTAATATTTAATTCATGTGTTTTGTTATTAGTTGAAAATATTTATGATTATTATTGTTGATTAATAATACTTGTATTTTGTAGTTAAAGATTGTTAAAAAGTGCTAAAAAGATTAACTTTTACAAAAGGTGATTAAAGAGGGTTTAAATGGTAAATTCTAATTAAGTAGAGTTGAACAAAATCCAACCCTAGCCCCCTCCCCTCATTTGCGGCCGTAACCTCTTCCAATCACCCTCCCCTTTATGAATTCTAGCCATGAACATCAAGAACAAGTTGATTGTGGCATTAATTGAACATTACAAGGTTGTAGCAAGCATAATTCTTGGTTTCTATGCGTTTAAAGGTTAGGTTTTGATTGATTGTTCATAGATTTGATTCATGAAGAACTCTAGTTCAATTATCTTGTTGAATGTTGAAATTGATCTTGTTGGATGATGTTTTGATGCTAGTTGTATTGCATTGATGTTAGTTTACGTGGATTATGCAAGAAATTCATGGATTTGATGTGTTGTTCATACCATGCTATAAGTAGAAACTTTTAAGTATGAGATTTGGGAGTTATGATGAATGGATGATGTTTGTCATGTTTAGATGATTGTTATGAACTTGATTAGGTAAAAAGTTGTTGAATTTATGAATGAATTGGATGTTAGATTGATTTTGGGTGTTACTTTCCCGAAAGTAAAACTTTATTGACATGAATCATTGAATATTGTGAATTGGGCATGTTTATGATGTTAGGATCATGCTAGAATGCTTGTTGATGATATCTAATATGATAGTATGTGTTCATTGGACCATGTGAGTACTTGGTGGATTTCTTTGAAATCTAGGTTTTCTTGGAAAATATGCAAGTGTACAAGTTAGGTGTCATGATGGATTGTAATAGTTGATTATTATAATGCTGATGTCTTAGTCATATGAATTGCAATTAGGAATGTGATATTGAGTATCACACACATGTGAAAATCTAAGGCCCCTACTTAGTAGTATTGGCACGGTTTAGTGTGTGAAGTCGTGTGTGGCTTCACATGGCATGTAATGCATAACTAGAGTCCATTTATGAATTATTAGTTGTGATGTAATTATGATTGTGTTGAGTATGTTGATTGTTTGAGAGTTGTATGCATTGTATGATAATATATGTGGGTATGATGATCTTGATAGAACTTAAGATTGACGATGTGACATACGTGAATAACTTGTATCATAATCATGTGTATGAGTTGCTACACTTGATCATACAAGATTTCAATTACCATGTCACCAATGGGTCAAACGGGTCAACTAGGTCAAATGAGTCTTGTTTTCCAAAACCTTGGGTCAATGTGTTTATTGAACACTTAGGGTTGTTAAGCTTTCTGTGTACACGTACTTATGTACTTGCGTGTTCTAGGTAACTTTTGAAGCATTGTCTTTCCACTCATCGTTAGCTTTTGTTATCATTCATTTGCAAACCAGGTGAGTTCAATGCCCCACTTTTATTTACTCTCTTTTTGGGGGAGAAAGCATACTCTATTTTAAAACGCTTTACTATTATAACATGTGCATAGTATGACATAGTGTGATATACCATTGAAATCCCTTACACTTTCGGATTGTTAATTTAGGAATCTAGTAGGAAATCTTGGGTAGTACTACTGGGTCTGACAAGCCCCACTCGTACGACTGGAGGTCAAGCGAGTGCAATATTTTCCAAAATGACTAACAGCGTCATGACTTGGTATGTCGTGGCGGGAGGCAAACAGAACAAACATAGTCAGCTTCGATCATGAAATCACTATTGTTTATTACTAATGAAATTAGACTAGCTATCTATTTCAGTGCACATGTTTATATTTTACTAACGCAACTGTTTATGTTGATTACAAACTCTTGAACTCACCAACCGTCATGTTGACACTTTAGTATGCTTTTCTCAGGTTGTTACTAGCTGCTGCCGTAGGAGCACGCATGAGTCATGCATACTTTGAAGAAACATTCATCTGGTTTTGTCTTAGTGCATTCTTTCATACTTTGGTTTGGGCGCGGGTTTGGAACAGTTTACATTTGGTACTCTATGTTTGAAATATTTACAAAATGCTTCAACAAATGTTTTAAAGTTTTAAACTCTGTTTTGTTTTAAAAGTTTCATATAGTGTCGTTCTGAGTAACTAATGACTAGGATCCTGGTTGTTCACTCTCCTTGCGGTAAAACCCCGCAAGTGGATTTTGAGGGTGTGACAGATTGGTTATAGGAAACTAGGTTGCATACACACTAATCTATAACCGCACAGTTTGTTAGTTAGTCGTTACTTATCCCTTATTGTATACTCATTGGCATACACATCACATACCCTGTAGTATGGCATCATCTTCAAGGGATCATGGTAAGAGGCCTGCACGTTCTGAATCACCTCCTCCTCCTCCTATATCTGATAGAGGACCTGAGTGGCACCGACTTCCTTATCCTTCAGAGGAGATAGACTAGGATCAACTATTTGCACTACCTGAACACGATGCTCAGTAGGATTGGAGTTACTATCCTACCTATGTAAGCCGTATTCTTTATAGGTAGTGTGTTTCTAAACCCCCATCTACTAGACTGAGGACTAGGTCTACTTCTAAGTTACCTGCACCTACCCTCCCTTCGATACCACATTCTAGCAAGATGGTGATTGCGGCTTTAGTTGCTGATCTAGACACAAAGAAACGACACACTAATGAGCTGAACGAGGTGGTCGGCGCTCTACGACATGAGCTACGTGAGACTAAGATGATGGTGGTGGAAATGAAGGAACTGCAATCGAAGTGCTATGACTATTAGTGCTTATTATCTGATAGTATGGCTCAGGCGATCCATCGATCGGATGCTAGGGATGACACTATCCACGACTATGGGGTAAGACTTGCTGACCTGGAAACCCAGTTCGCTATGATGCATATTATCGCAGAACCTGAAGAGGAACCCGAGGAAGAGCCAAAGGAAGCCCCAAAAGAGGAAGAGCCTATAGAGATGGAGGAAGATAGTGATGGATCTGATGTATTAGATTTATCTTCCTATCCATCTGACTTGGACTATGTAACGTTCTTTTTTTTAAACCTATGTGTGAAGGGTGTTTCCCACCCAACTGAAAAAAAGAAAATTTTGACATCGATTGAATATTTTGTGAAATACTTGCAATTTATTTATCTTTGGTTATTATTTTGGTTATAAATGTTGTGGTTGATGAACCTTATTATTTCTTACTATTTGCTATGCTTCAATGAGATAAATAGTTAGATGTTGCTCATTATTGTGTTTATGAATGTAAAGTGAAAATGGAAGGTGAAGGCAGAGGACGTGGCGCAGGACGTGGACGTAGTGCAGGACGCGAACGTGGCACGGCTGCAGTGAATATGACTCCCGTTGAACTAGCTGGCCTGATTAATGAACATGTGCAGGCGGCAGTGGCTGCTGTACAAGCCGCACAACCAGCAGGTAAATGATACAAGTGGCTTGAAAAATACCCTAGTTGCTTGTTTAAGCAGTTCAAGTAATGTTTTGGTTGGTTGGCACAGGACCCCCACCTTGTACCTACAAATCCTTTAAGGATAGCAAGCCCCATACCTAAAGTGGAGCTGAAGGGGCTGTGGGATTGGTGCGGTGGTTTGAGAAGCCAGAATCAGTCTTTGTCAAATACAACTGCCCGCTAGCCTATTAAGTGAAGTACGCTACTAGAACCCTCAAAGGTGCAACACTTTCATGGTGGAATGCCCAGGTGCAAATGCTGGGTCAGGCGATGGCTAATGACCTAGCTTCGAAAGAATTCAAGTCGATGATGACTGAGGAGTATTGCCCCCGTGATGAGGTGCAAAAGCTGGAAGTTGAATTCTGGCAGCTGAAGATGCAAGGTTCTAAGATCGAGGCCTATACCACAAGCTCTCATGAGTTGGAAACTTTGTGCCCGGGATGGTGAACGAGAAGCACAAGAGGATTGAGCTTTATTTACGTGGTTTGCTTCCTGAGATTCAGAGAATGGTGACAGCCTCTAACCCTACCACCATACAACAGGCTATTCGGTTAGCCCACAGGCTGATCGACCAAGTAGTGGAACAAGGGAAGCAACCCAAACGGGGCGCGGTGGCTAGCGTACCCGATAACAAGCGCATGTGGGAAAACACTAGTAATAAAGGTTCCTCATCAAACAGTCAGCCTTAGTAGCTACAGCAGAAGGAATTTGATAACAATCTAAATTTCAACCAAGGATCTTCATCAGCACCAGGACAAGGAGGATACGTAGGGAAGTATCCTAAATGTACCCGATGCAACTACCCCACATTGGCAGGTGTGACAATTTTCGATGTCAGCGTTATGGGAAGGCTGGACACGCGGCAAAGGATTGCCGTGGTGAGTTGATGAAGAAGGCCTAGCAACCCTAAGATATACCAAAAGGTTGCTTTGAATGTGGAAAGGAGGGACACTACAAGAGGAACCCCCTTAGTTGAACAAAAACAGGAATGGTGCTGGCAACGGTGGAAAACACAACAACCACAACAATGGTGACAACAATGGTGGCAACAATGGAGGAGAAAAAGGGAGAGCTTTTGTCATGGGTTCAGGTGAGGTTCTAAACGACCCTACTACTGTTACCGGTAATTTTCCTATTAATGGTCGTTTTGCTACTATGTTGTTTGACACTGGAGCCGATAGAAGTTTTATCTCTACTAAGTTAGTAGTCTCTTAAGTGATATACCTTCTATGTTGGCATCTAAATATACCATCAAATTAGCTGATGGTAAGCAAATCTACGTTACACACATCCTTAAAGGTTGCAAGATAGAACTTGCTGATCATACCTCTGATATCAACCTCATGCATGTTACACTTGGGAGTTTCGATATGGTCGTGGGCATGTATTGGCTGTCCGAGAAGCAGGCGGAAGTCATTTGTCACAAGAATGTTATCCACATTCCTCTCCTAGACGGGGAAATTCTCTCGGTTAAAGGCGAGAAAGATGGTGCTGTGATACGCATCATATCCTTTATAAAAGTGTAAAAGTGGCTACGCAAGGGTCCTTTAGCCATATTAGCCCTTGTAACTGATAAGCAATAGGAGGAAAAGAAGATAGAAAATATTCTGGTAGTTTGTGACTTTCTAAAGGTGTTTCTAGAGGATCTATCAGGACTACCACCTCATCGTCAAGTTGAGTTTCAAATTAATTTGATTCCTGGAGCAGCTCTAATTGCGAGAGCACCTTACCGGTTAGCCTCGAACAAACTGCAGGAACTATCTGCACAACTTCAAGAGCTATTAGATAAAGGGTTTATTCGACAGAGCATGTCACCGTGGGGAGCACCTATTCTCTTTGTTAAGAAGAAGGATGGCACATTTCGAATGTGTATCGATTATAGAGAATTGAACAAAGTTACAGTCAAGAATTGATACCCTTTGCCGTGTATAGATGATTTGTTTGATCAACTCCAAGGATCAAGCTATTATTCTAAGATTGATTTGAGGTCAGGCTACCATCAATTGAGAGTTCAAGAGGAAGACATATCAAAGACCGTATTCCATACACATTATGGTCATTATGAGTTCTTTGTCATGCCATTTGGGTTGACAAATGCACCAGCAGTATTCATGGATCTCATGAATCGTGTGTGCAAACCCTATCTCGATCAGTTTGTTATCGTGTTTATCGATGACATGTTGATCTATTCTAGGACCAAGGATGAAAATGAGGAGTACCTGGGTCTAATATTAGAATTACTTAGAAAGGAACAACTGTATGCCAAGGTTTCCAAGTGTGATTTCTAGATTCGCGAAGTGCAATTTCTTGGTCATATTGTTAACGAAAAAGGAATACATGTGGATCCTGCAAAGATTGAAGCAATAAAGAATTGGTCGGTTCCCAAGAGGCCTAGTGAGATTCAACAATTTCTCGAACTGGCAGGATATTATCGGTGTTTCATTGAGGGATTTTCTAAGATCGCTTAACCTCTCACAACATTGACCCATAAAGGAACAACGTATAAATAGGGTGAGACTCAAGAAGCCGCTTTTCAGTTGATGAAACAAAAACTTTGTAACGCACCGATATTGGCATTACCAGAGGGAAGTGATGACTTTATAGTCTACTGTGATGCTTCTTTCCAAGGACTTGGTTGTGTCTTGATGCAACATGACAAGGTGATAGCCTATGCTTCAAGACAACCGAAGGTGCACGAGAAGAACTAGACCGCCCATGACTTGGAACTAGGTGCAGTAGTTTTTCCCTTGAAGATCTGGAGACATTACTTGTACGGTACCAAATGCACCATTTACATTGATCATAAGAGTCTTCAGCATATCTTTGAGCAAAAAGAGCTGAATATGAGGCAGTAACGCTGGGTAGAGTTATTAAATGATTATGATTGTGCTATTAAGTACCACTCGGGAAAGGCAAATATGGTTGCAAATGCCTTAAGCAAGAAGGAAACTGCTAAACCCAGAAGCGTGCGAGCTTTACAGCTTACTATTAGCACTCAATTACCTGAACAAATCAGGGAAGCTCAAACGAAGATTTGAAACCTGAAAACATTGGATCTGAATCTTTACGTGGGATAGACAAACAATTTGAAGTGAAAGCAGATGGAATCCCTTATTTCATGGATAGACTTTGGGTGCCTTTGTATGGAAACCTAAGAGACTTGGTTATGAGTGAAGCATATAAGTCTAAGTATTCTATACACCTTGGTTTTGACAAGATGTATCATGACCTGAAGGTGCACTATTGGTGGCCTAATATGAAGGCAAACGTAGTGAGCAAGTGCTTAACCTATTCTAAGGTTAAAGTTGAATATCAAAAGCCATATGGATTACTACAACAACCTGAGATTCCTTTGTGGAACTGGGAACAGATTTCTATGGATTTCATTACTAAATTACCCCAGACCCCTACTGGTTGTGACACGATATGGGTGATTGTTGACTAATTGATTAAGTCTGCTCACTTCTTGGCAATCAAGGAAACTGATAAAATTGATAAGTTAACTCGAATTTATCTAAAGGAGGTAGTTTGGAGACATGGTGTACCGATCTCGATTATTCGTAGAAGCCTCTCGAAGATTAACATTTAGTCTTTATTAGTCCTTGTATAGTTTTTTATCATAGCGTAGGGACTTATTTTGTAAATATATGTTCCTTTTGTATTGATAGTATAAATAGCTTAGATAAGGTATTGTGTAGGTAAGACCTTAGAACCTGAGAATCAGTTAGAACGACTTGTAACTGTTTTCTTACACTTGTACTTTCTATGCCTACTATCAATGAAAAACTATGAATTTTTCTAATTTGTTTGCATTGAATTGATTACTTGTGTTTGTTTGATTGAATTGTATCGCAATATCATCACAGATTGATCCATTTTGATCCTATCAAATGGTATCAGAGCTGTTGGTTCTGTGATTTGAGTTTGTCAAACTGTCAAACTTTTGAATCACTTGAATATGTGATTGATAAGCAATTCAATCTAACAACTATTGATTACAGTTGTGTTTTATCATTAGAAACATGAATTGAATCACAATTTGTAGTTCAATTCGTTCAAAAGTTGAGAAATTGATCAAAACATTAGTCGAACTGTTCTTCAATGTTTCGAACTGATTTTTCAATCTAAAGATTGAATTGTGTTGTTGTTTGATGAAATTGAAGATGAAGGACTGTTATCGATCAAATTACAGTCTAATTGAAAGTTTTCAGAGCAATTCAACAAGTTTTGAATACTTTTAGCAGATCTGAGTTCGTTTGAATCTGTTGAATTTGGCGCATTAGGTCAAAACACTACTGAAAATTGCCTAAGTGTTTGGGCGCTTGACAACTATTCAGGCGTTTCACAACTGTTAAGTCGTTTTTGGTCTAGGCGTTTTACCACTGTAGGGGCGAATTACAACTGTATGGACACTTTGAAACTTCATAGAAACTAAGTATTTTCAGATGCATTACCACTATTGAGGCGTATCTGAACTGTTTGGGCGTTTTTGACACCCAGGCGTCTGACAACTGTTTGGGCGTTTCACAACTGTTCAGGCGCATTACAAGTTGGGCATTTGAGAATTCTTCTAAGGCAATCCCTTAGACGTTTCAATCAAAGTCAAAGGAGTTTGCCACTGTTTGGGCGCTTCATCACTGTTTAGGCGCATCAACTTAACACTTAGAAATTAAAAAAAAAATTTTAATATCCAAAAACATTTTCAATTCATTTTTTTAATTCAAACATTAAAAACAACAAAAACAAATTCTTTTCATAAAAACAAAAATTTTAAAAATGTTATAATCAAAAGATTCTGAGAACAGAGTTCCCAAGTTGAAGAACATAGCAGACTTTAAGAACTGGTCCCTTAGATTGAAATATCATCTTAATTCTATTGACACCGACTTGTGGAAGTCAATAGAAAAAGGACCTCATATTCCAATTACTTCAGATGGTCCTGATGGAGGAATTGTGTATACAAGAGATTCTCCAGAACCATATCCGGAAGATGGGTTACAAGGTGATGATCTAAGGAAAGTCAAGAATGATATTAAAGCCTATTCTTTGATGTGTAAAGGATTACTACTTGAAGTCTTAACTAGAGTTGATGGATATCAAACAGGATATACTATGTATAAAGCTTCGAAGATAATATGTGAAGGTGGTAAAGTGATTCAAGATCTCAAGAAACAGAAACTGAAAAGGCAGTTAGAGCTGTTTGAGCATTTATCTGGTGAAACCATAAATCAGATGATGAATAGATTTGTGCAGCTTACAACTGAGATGTCAAATGCGGGTATTAAAAATGACTTAAAAGATCTAAATTTCAGACTTCTCAATGCACTTCCATCTTCATGGAAACAATCAGTGACATTGTTGAAGCACACGGAAAAATTTCCTATGGATCTTGATTTGTTGATAGAAAAAATTGAGTTAGTAGAGATTGATGAAAGCTCAAGAAACAATGATAGAGCAGCATCAATGTCTCAATACAAGTATGTTGCATCTCCAGCTTGCACTATGGAGAATGCCTTTATGGCAAAGAATGAGAATTTACCAGAAGAAGAGGGTGATCTGTTTGTTAGAGTAGGGTTCTTTACAGATTCTTCATATACAAGTGCTCCTGCTTATGCAACACAGCATCAACCTCAGTCTCCTCCTAAAGCTCAAACTTCTAACACTCATACTGAGACTCCATCTTCTAACTCTGCTAAACCTAGCAAAGTTAAAGATGTTATTTACATCCATTTACAGGATGATGAGTCCAAATCAGCTTTTACTGCTTTCATGGCTAGTTTTGAAGCATATCAAGGTAGTCATCTAACTCAATTAGATTTTGTTTTGCGGGACTTATTTGAAATGGATCCAGATGATGTGGAGGAAATGGATCTAAACTGGAAGATGGTGATGATTGCATACAGGACTCAGAAACACTCTTATGTCAACAGGAACTACAAGCCAAGTGCTAACAAGACTATTGGATTGACAAGTCTAAGTCAAGGTGTTTCAACTGCAATAGCTATGGTCACTTTTCAAGGGAACGCAAAGCTCCCAAAAACAAAGGAGGAAATAGTCAATCGAGTTCAAGCAATCAGAGGTTTCAACAATCATCTCAAAAGACATTCCAAAAGCCATACCAAAGCTTACCAATGCCTGAACTTAAAGATGACTCAAAAGCTTCTGAAGAACCCAAGAAAGCTTTAGTAGTGAGCATCAAGGATGGATACGACTGGAGTGCATATGCAGAGCAGTTTACAGCTGACTTAACCTCTAGTTTATCTCTTATTGCAAAAGTTCAAGGAGAAGATTGGTCAGAAGATAGTGATCCAAAGGCTAAATATGATTCTGAGAATGAAGAAGAAGAATACGATTGGAGTGATAAATCTGATCCTAAAGAGGATTTTGAAGAAGTTGCATTGATGGCAAAGTCAGATCAACCAAAGGTTGAAAATTCATCTTCAACTCTAAGACTTCTTCACCTAAATATCCTGAAATACCAGCTGAAGTAAGAGAAAAACTATGCACCAAATCTTGCTTTGAACATGTAGAATATTATCAAACTTACTATTATAAAATCTATGAAAATCTTAAGCAAGAGGAATTAATGCATAATAAACTTAAAAATGATCACAAAATATCAGATGAAAAGATCATTTCTCTACAAACTTCATGGAACAAAACTTTGAATGAATTAGAAATTGCTTCCAAATAGCTTGAAGAAATGACTATGAACTTGGAACAGGAGAAAATAGCACATGCTGCTACACAAGTTGATCTAGCAAAAGTAAAAAAATCCAAAACATTATGGAACAACTGGTAAGTGAAGAAAGGACAAACAAAAAGCAGGCTTAGGTTTCACACAGGAACCAATGCCTGAATCTATAACTAACACTTTACCAGAGAACTTCAATACGCATGATCATTCTCCTGAAAATAAGACTAAAGCTTTTCAAAACAAAAACAAGATTTCTGATACTGAAGAAGAGAAAACCAATGTTGAAATTTTTGAAGAAAAAGATACTAAAAAGATCAAAAACGATCATCCAGTAAAAGTAAAATCATATGAACCACGATTGAAAAGTAAGAAAATATTTTTTCCAAAATAATCTGTGTTGGAAGAAGTGATCATTAAAAACAACAAACTAAACCCCAAAAAAAAAAGATAAAGCAAAACAAGAAGAAGGAACATCAGAAGATTCAAATGCTTATGGTCTAAATAATCCAGAGTTTATTAAATGGAAAAAAGATCAGAAAGACAAAGAAACTGAAAAAGAATCTTCACCTTAATATGTTCAATCTCAAATAAAATCAAGTTCTGCAAAATCAAGGAACCAAAGAAGAAGAAGAAAATTGACTAAAGCTAAAACTGATCAAAATAAGAGTCAAGAAAATCAGATAAAAACAACAAATCAAGCAAGTCAATTTAAACCAACAAAATTTATGTCTACTGGTAATTTGAACATGAACTTAATTCAAGAAGTTAAACAAACTCCTAAGAACCAATCAAACTCTAATCTAAAAACAGGTTTAGATTCGAAGACTTCCGCTGTCGATAAACAATTTGTTTCTAAAGATTCTCAGAATGTTGTTCATGTACAAAAGTCAAAACCAAATATACAAAAGAACAAATTGCCAAATCAAAAACAAAATTTGTCAAATCAAAAACAAAAGATTAACCGATGCCTAAATGTAAACAAGGATCAAACGTTGTGTCAACATCAAAAGTTAACAAACATTTGTTTAACACATCACAAAGGTACTGTGAAATCTGTGACATGTATAATCATAAGACTGCTGAATGCTTTTTCAACAAGTACTGTCATATATGTGATATGAGAAATCACTCAACAACAGATTGTTATTTTAATAAGTACTGTACCTTCTGTGATGAAAGGACACACAATACAGAAAACTGTTACTTTAGAAAGAGTTCACCAAGGAAAGGATTTGCTAATACACAATTGAGCAAAGGTTATGTTAATCCTAAGTTTAAAAGAAATCAAACTGTCAGTTTTCAAAGATTAACTAATCAACCTTCCTTAGGCTTGAGATCTTTCAAAAGAAATGACTCTGTGAGACCAAACAATACATTCAAGATCAATTCATTCCAAGGTCTGTGAGAATGAATGATAAAAATTTTGGAAATAAATTTTTTTCAAAAATTGGTCATTCAAATGGTGTGAATTTTCTTAATAATGATAAAAAATTTATGAATCATAGAATTGGAAATTTCATTAAAAACAAGCCGGTGTGAACAAACTTCATTTTAAACAATTTACTATTGTTGACAAGTTTGGCAAGCCTAAGACCATCTCGGCTTGGGTTGATAATTCAACTGAATTGTTCTTGAAATGCAGGTGAGCCCGAGAAGACCAATAAACACATGGTATGTGGATAGCGGGTGCAGCCAGCATATGACACGCAATCATGCCTTACTTCAAGATTTTAAGTTAAAGGATGGTACACACGTCGCCTTCGGTGGTGATGCAGGAGGAAAATCACAGGCGTGGGAACAGTATCCAACGGGATAATTAGCTTTGACAAAGTCAACTTCTGCTCAAAGTTGAACTTTAATCTGTTAAGCGTTTCCCAAAATTGTGATAAATCATATTCTGTACTTTTTGATGATTCTTTTTGATACATTTTGAAGCCAGGTTTTCAGATTAGCAAAGACTGGGTAGTTGTTAAAGCTGTTAGGGATCGAGATGTGTACAAGCTGGATATGTCTCAAGTTGATCCATCTACAGAAACAAGTTGCCTTATTGCTCAAGCATCAAATGATGAAAGTCAGCTTTGGCATAGACGTTCGGACATTTAAATTTCAAGAATATGAACAAGCTTGTAGCAGGAAATCATGTCATTGGCCTTCCATCAAAGAAGTTTGCCACTACTGATCACTGCTCAACATGTTTAAAGGGGAAACAGCATAGAGCGTCTTATAAGCCAAAGCAAATAAACTCAAACTCTAAACCTCTTCAAATGTTGCATATGGACCTTTTTGGACCAACAAATGTGAAGAGTATTGGAAGAAAATCTTACTGTTTAGTTATCATTGATGACTTCACAAGATTTTCATGGGTTTATTTTGTATGCAAAATCTAAAACGGCTGAATTATTAAAAGAATTTATCACAAAAGTTGAAAATAAATTAGATCAAAAAGTAAAAATAATAAGAAGTGATAATGGTATGGAATTTAAAAATGCTAATGTTAACATGTTCTGTGCAGAAAAGGAATTACACATCAGTTCAGTGCTCCCAGAACTCCAAAACAAAATAGAGTTGCTGAAAGGAAGAATTGAACTTTGATTGAGGCTGCATGATCCATGTTAGCAAATGCGAAAATTCCTATCACTTTCTGGGATGAAGCCATATCTACTGCGTGTTTTGTATAGAATCGTACTTTAATTGTGAAAGACAAACTGAAAACTCCTTATGAGTTGTTGTTTGGCAGGAAACCAAAAATAGATTTTCTTAAATCTTTTGGTTGTCCAGTTATGATTTTAAATTCAAGTGATCAGCTAGGAAAATTTGATGCAAAATCAGATGATGGATTTTTCTTTGGATATTCATCTGTTTCAAAAGCCTATCTAGTTTATAACTCTAGGACAAATGTTATTCTTGAAACATTCAACGTTAAATTCCTTGAAAATTCTTTTCTATCAGTTTCAAATGGTCCAGCTTGGTTATTTGATTTAGATTCATTGTCAAACTCTTTTCAATCTAACTTGTTTGATCAATCTAACTTGCTTGATTCTACAGGTAAGAAGAAACCTCAAGGAGATCTCGATTCTTTCAGTGATGATTTAGATTCTGATGATATGGATGACTCAAGCCCAGATTATCCATTTTTCTCTTTTGTTAAAGATTCTATTATTCAATTTGAAAATAATGATGATCTCTCTCAACAAGATGAAGATCATTCCATTTCAAAAAATCAAGATGTTTCACAACCTATTCCTAATGATGGTATAGAAATTGTACAACCTGAGTCTGGAACTTCATCCAATTCTGGTGAAGTAGTTGACACTGGTAATCTTGATTACTTCATCAACTCACCGACTCAAGTTCCCAATTTCAATCCATATTCTTTGAACTTATTGCATCAACTTTATGACTTGAACCAAACTAATCTAGATGTTCATGTTCAAGGGAATGCGATTCCAACATCTCGTATTCACAAGAACCATCCAACATCTCAGATTATCGGTCCATTGAATGAGAGAACTACGAGGAGTAAATCTGAACAAGCAAATGTTTGTTTATACTTGTGTTTTCTTTCTCAAATAGTTCCTAAAAACGTTACCGAAGCGTTAATGGA
Source organism: Flaveria sonorensis (assembly GCA_025506505.1). NCBI lineage: Eukaryota > Viridiplantae > Streptophyta > Magnoliopsida > Asterales > Asteraceae > Flaveria > Flaveria sonorensis. Next base: position 45,663,268 of record CM046434.1, read on the forward strand.
CAATAGTTGGATTGAAGCTATGCAAGAAGAATTACTTCAATTCCGCAAATAAGAAGTGTGGAATCTTCTGGATTTACCTGAAGGAGAAAATGCCATAGGCACAAGATGGTTGTTCAGAAACAAAACAGATGATTGAGGAATTATTATTTGAAATAAAGCGAGACTTGTTGCACAAGGATACACTCAAGAGGAAGGAATAGATTATGATGATGTATTTGCTCCAGTTGCAAGACTTGAATCAATTCGTGTCTTCTTGGCTTATGCATCATTCATGAGATTCAAAGTGTATCAAATGGACATAAAAGGTGAATTCTTGTATGGTCCAATCACCGAGGATGTGTTCTTAAAGCAACCTTAAGGTTTTGAAGATTCAGAATTTCCTCATCGTGTGTACAAGCTTAGCAAAGCTTTGTATGGACTCCATCAAGCTCCTAGAATCTGGTATGAAACATTATCAAAGCACTTAATCCAACATGGATACACACGAGGGAAAATCGATCCGACTCTATTTATCAAGAAGGATTCTGATGATCTTTTATGTGTACAAGTGTATGTTGATGATATCATATTTGGTTCTACTAGTCCAAAATTATGCAATGAATTTGAAGAAATAATGAAATCTTGATTTTAAATGAGTTCTATGGGAGAAATAAATTTCTTTCTTGGACTTCAAGTCAAGCAATCTGCAGATGGAATATTCATAAATCAAGAGAAATTCGTTAACAAACTCTTAAAGAAATTCAAACTACAAGATTGTCAGTCCATAAGAACTCCAGCTGATGTAAACACCAAGATTGAGCCTGATCCAAAAGGAAAATCTGTAGACCAAACTTTATACAGATCTACGATGGGTTCATTGATGTATCTTACTGCATCTAGACCTGACATAATGTATGATGTCTGTGTCTATGCCAGGTATCAATCAGACCCGAAGGAATCTCACTTAATTGCCGTCAAACGCATATTCAGATATCTCAAAGGAAAACCGGCCTTAGGGTTATGGTATCCTTATGAAGGAAACTTCTAGTTATATGGATATACTAATAGTGATTATGAAGGATGTTGTCAATATAGAAAATTAACTACAGGTGGTTGTCAGTTTTTAGGACCTAGATTAGTCTCATGGCAATGTAAAAAACAGACAAATGTGTCCGTTTCAATCGCAGAAGCTGAGTACATAGCTGCTTCAGCAGGATGTTCTCAAATCCTTTGGTTACAAAACCAACTACTGGATTACGGGTTCAAATTTCTTAAAACTCCAATTTACATTGATAACACTGCTGCTATGTTCATTACAGCTAATCCTGTCCAACATTCAAAAACAAAACACATCGAGATTCGATATCATTTTCTCAGAGATAACTCTGAAAAAGGTTTAATCATTCTGATTCAAATTGCAACTGAAAAATAGTTGGCTGACCTTTTTACTAAAGCCTTCTTACCAGGACGGTTTGAGTATTTGGTAGAGTCAATTGGTCTTATTAACCACATTTAAAAACTGGTTGTTGAGCATTTCAGTTAATTGAGTCTAAATATGATCAGAATCCTCCCTTACCTGAATAGGACACAACAAGAGAAACTGTCAAAGTTAACTCTTTGATTGTATTTTGTGTGTGAAAGAAAATTAAAAAATTCAAAAGATAAAAATATAAAACTAAAAAAAATTTAGTTTTTCTTTGTTAATTCATTATATAGGATGAATCTGTTATTGCAATATGTGAGAAATGATAGATACATTAGTATGATCAGTTGCATACTTCACTCGATAACAAAATCTGACGTGATCAGATATGATGTGCAAGTAAGTTTATGCAATTAGACTTAAAAAGTAAATTCTTGTGATTAAACTAAGTCACTCATGCATTCATGTCTGTCTATATTGGCACTAATGAGTAGTGTTGATTTCTCAAATTGATTGCTTTTTAAGACATAATCTCACACCTGATGGTGATATGAATAACCATTAAGCTCTAAATTATTTAAAGCATCTAACACTTCTCTGTTATGAGTAATAATAGACCTGAAGTGATGAGATATCCTTTGTTGTATGTGATTACAGACCTGGATATTCTCACTGATGCAACAAGATGCCAATGTGCACAAGCACCAATTGAGATCTGGTTATAGTATATGTCAGGTTAACAAGTTAAGAACAGTGATTTCTTGCATATCTTTATGAGAATTAACCTCTCTAAGTCTAAGTGTGGCTGCATACTGTCATATCAAATTATACCTTAATCAATCCAACAATTGAAAAAGTAAGTGTGCTGAATATCTTGCTAAATGCACTCATTTTCTATCCTTAGATCTCATGTCTCCTTTGTTGCAGAAATGCTGACCTGGAAGACATTTGATCAGGATTTATTCACTGTCTATGACTATCCATCATTTTTTTTTTATTTCAATGTACTGATCTTAACTGATATGATCTCACTGCAGACATTGATTCAATTATAAATATTAGATTTTTATTCTGCTTTAATTTTGATTTTTGCATATTTTCTGTGTGCAGACATATTAACAATGATTAGTGTGATCTTCATGTGACAAATTCAAGAAACTTCTAAGTTTTGCTAAACTTAAAAGATTAGGGGGAGTAAAAAGAGTAAAAAGTGTAAGAGAAAATAATTCAAATTTCAAGATATGAAAAATCAACATTTAGTGTTTTGAATGGAAAGGATGAAGCTAAAAAGTTCAAGCATGCGTGTGTTTGACATAATGTAAAATGAACTTAAAAAACATTTTAAAGTGGAAAAGCTTCTTGCAAAAGTTTGATATGAGAGTATTCTTAAAATTAGAGACTAAAATGATAGGAAATTATTTTTCAAAATTTAAAACAAAAATAAAAAGGTTAAAATAAAAAAAAATTTATAAAAATTAATAAAATTTTGAAATGTCAAAAGTTCAAAATTGAAGGTCAATTATGTAAATTTTGGGTGAAAGTCAAAATTTGACAAATTGTTTAAAAACTAGTATGTAAACAGTACTAATGTGTTTAAATAGTGTTCAGGTGAAAGATTGAATATTACAGTGTTAGACACATGAAAGCAATCTCATGCGCCTAAACAGAGTTCAAAAGTCCAAAATTAGGAGCATGATGATATTTCAGAATTTTCACAAGTGTTGGGCGCTTCAGACAACCTCATGCGGCTAAACCGTTGTCATGCGGCTAAACAGTTGTCATGCGTCTAAACAGTTGTCATTTGTATGAAAATTTTGGTTAAGTGTTGGGCGTTTCACAAATCCTCATGCGCCTACACAGTACCAAGCTTTCAAGTGGGCGTTTCATGTAAAAAAAATTCCAAGTATTGGGCGTTTCAGGTATTCTCATGCGCCTGAACAGTTCAAAAGCGCCTAAACAGTGCTCATGCGTCTAACCTCATGCGCACAAACAGTGCTCATGCGCCTAAGTACTTAGTGAAAAATTTAGTCTCATGCGCACAAACAGTGTTCATGCGCCTAACCTCATGGGCACAAACAGTGCTCATGCGCCTAAAAATTTCACATAGTATAAATACATTACTTTGTGATTTCAGTCGATTTATTCACTCAAAACCCCTGAACTCTCACACCCGACTCTCGATTAACATTGATAATCTGATTCTGATTGATTTATGTCCAAATCTTGCATTTGATAGTGTTATCTTTGATTCTAAACATAAGTAATCGAACAAATTCATACAAATTTCAAGTTTTAAGTCGATTTTGATTGGGCGTTTTAACTCTATACGGACGTATGAACCTATTCGATCTGAAATCTTAGAAATTTGTAATCAAAATGGATTTAAAAACTGAAATTGATGATTGTTTGATGATATAACTTTGATTTCGATCATATTGACACATTCAGATCAAATTTTCATCAAAAAATTGTTTCTGATGATGAAGTTCATTAGTCGAACTAATGAAGATGAACAGTCAGTTTTGAATTTTTAATAAAAATAAAAAATTAAATCATAAATTCATATTTTGTTTAATCATAATTTAAAAAGGTTAATGAATTGATATGTTTGAAATTTATTACTCATTAACTTGAACGTATTTTGTTTTTGACAAAATTCTTAAAAATTTAAAATTTTCAAAAATTCAAGTTAAAGTAAAAAAATTTTAAAACATAATAATTCATTCAAACTTACAAAAATATTAAAATTGATTCATCATTAAAAATTCTTAAATGTCTAATTGTCTTTGTTTTTATCATTGTCAGATGGCAAATTTAAAGTTCGAGCCTAAACACAATGTGGAAGCTTTCTTAAATGAAGATGTTTGTGAAGCCACGTGGTATGAGGAAATGATTAGATTTTTACTGAGGACGAAGTACATATATGCTATGTGTTACGAGCCAATTATATACATGCGATTGATAAAGAAGTTCTGGTCTACTGTAACTATTGAAGTTGATGACCATGGAAGGAAAGTTTTAAGAGGGTTTATCACAAATGACCGAATGATTGAAATGTCAGAAGACTCAATAAGAGAAGCATTGAGGCTTGGTGAAAATGATCCATAAGATCTAGCTAAACTGTCTTATAATGAATGCAGAGAGACATTCTTAGCTATGGGTCATCCTGACCACTTTCCCAAGAAATAATTTTTCCATGCTCGGGTGTTTAATCGTTGGAAATTACTGTGTTACATTTTCCAACACTGCATGTCTAAAAGGAGTGCTGGATGGAACTCTTTCCCTGTAGACATTGCATCTCCTATAGTTGCCCTAGCCACCAATCGACGATTCAACATGGCTAAGTGGATAATGAATGGTTTTATATTCAACTTGGAGAAGGGCATACAGAACAAATATCTGATTACCCAAGATTTTTATAGATGATCATTAATGTTGAGAATCCTGATTTCCAAGCATACGGAATCAGTGGAGAAGTGATGGTCTTGGAACACATGAATGAGATGACTTATAAGAAGTTGGCAATGGTAACTGGTGCTATAAACGTTCCATTATTTGATTATATGAGAGCAGTTACTGAAGATGATGTGAATATCACTGAGGATCATTTTCATCTCATTGAGGATGAACCGGTAGACCCAAATGATCTTATTAAAGAAGTTCCACAAGAACCTTCTGAATTTGATGATGACAATGATGTTGCTGAAGATGATGATGATGATTCCAGTGAAAGTGGAAGTTCAAGTCATGATGATGATGATAACAATGATGGTGATGAGATTGAACAAGTGCATGATGTTAGTCAAACTGAAGATGTTGTTCAAGAAACTGAACAAGTTGAAGGTGATAATGCTAATGAGCTTACGGTTGAAGAAGTGATAGAGATGATAGAAAGAGGTGTTGAAGGAAATGTACAAGATGATGATGATGTACAGATTGTTGATACACTTGAATCTGTTCTACCAGATGAAAGTGAACATGTGACTGAAAAAATGATCAAAGATGTGAAAGAGGAGACTGCTAAACAAGCAAAGATTATTAAAGATTTGAAAGTTGAAAATGAAATGTTAAAAGATGAAATTCAAAAGAAAGATAAATTAATTGATGAGTTGGAAATAGATAAGGAAACTAACTTGCAAAATTTTGAAGTGATGCTCAAGGATTATGATTCAATGGAAGAAAAATTCAAGGTGTTAAAAGAAAATTATGAAGCTTTGAAAAAAGAATTTGAGGAAATGAAAGAAAGTATAAAATCTTCATCTTCTGAAGTTATGATTATTTCTGAAGTTGTTCCAATTGATGTTGAAAAGATTTCAGAAGTGGATAAAGGGAAAAGAAAACTTGAAGATATAGATGTTCTAGTCTTACCTGAATCATTATCTAAAGTTCAAAAGGTTGTAGAAGAAAGTGAAATTAAAGAAGCAGAAGAGTATGAAACTCAAAAGAAAATTGAAGCTCTTGATGATATAGATTCTAAGTTTGATGATGCATGGTATGATGAAGTACTGGAAGATGAAGACTTAGTTGAAGCAAATGTTGATGAACATTTTACTCCAACTGAAACATGACAAGAAGATGTTCCTGTAGATATTGAAGACACATATAATTATTTGATTAAGATAAAGTACAATCTAGTTTTTCTTGACGGTTTAACCGTATCTCAAATTAATGAAGAATTTGAAAAATGTATTACTGCTGAGGTCGTTGCTCCAATTGATCCTGATGAGATTGTTGTAGAACATGGAGAATGGAATCCTTTTCAAGAAAGCACTAATGTTGATGATATTCCAATTTCTGAATTGCACCATCCAAATCCTGATGACATGTCTGTACCTGCTTTGAAAATGTGGTTGCAATCAAGAAATTATCCATGGAAGAAGCTCAATAGATTACAAGCCGAATCTTTAAGGAACTTAGTAAGAAGTTTTCAAGAGACAGAGAAGCAAACGAACAAAATGGTTGTGCTTGATACAAAAATCCACAATACTTAGAAATAATGAAGAGAATGAGGATTTTAAAACCTCAAGAAATTAAATCAATGGCAGTAAAAAGTAACGTGCATGAGAAAAGGAAAAACCTGATGAAAATGTTTCCTGAAACTGAAAATCAAGGATATCAAGTTTCAATGGAATAGAAACAATTATGGAATAAAGCTCGATCACCAGGTGATTTAGTGCGCAATGTGTTACAAAAAGGACAATCAATTTCTGAATTACTTAATGCAACGATTGTTCCTGACACAACAAAAGAAGTAAAAATTGTTGCATGGAAATATGACAAAGTGTTTGATGCATTCTTGATTAAAAGAGTTAATGCTATTTGTGATGTATATCATTTTTTTCTCAAGTATTATTCAGCTTCCTGTTCAAGATCTGAAGGAGTTAAATAAACTACCGTTAATCAATTCGACAAGAGCAAGTCGAGGAGAAAATCTTGTCCAATTATTGAACAGAGGGATAAGCCGAATGAGTTCATTTTTACAAACAAGATGTGATCAAGAAGATAAGATATATTTTCAATCATTGAAGAAGAAAAGGAAAGGTGATGACAAAGATATTGGAGAAGAAAAATTTTTAGATGCTTTCAGTGATCAATATTTTGAGAAGGTAACAAATCCAGGCTTAAAAGTGATTGATGGCACTCAACAGTCTAAACCAATTTTGAGATGGTTTTATAATGCTGATACGTTTAAGTTTAAATTAGTTCGAGATCTGAATGATTGGGATCGAGATATGATTTCATTGTTTGGAGTATTTGAATTAAAACTCTTACATCCAAGCTACATATCATTTTTGTCCATACAAAAGTTTGAAAGAGTTATGCCTGAAGTTGCTAAAAATGATAAAAAGTACTTCCTGTCGATCATCAAAGTCATGAACGCTGCAATGGAAAGAATTTCTTTGAGAAAAGCTCTTGCTTATGCTAACAGTGTGAAGAAAGATATAAAGGATATTGAGTTCATGAGGATCTCAAGCAAAGGAGTGTTGGAAATCCATGCAAAACAATATCCAAACCTAATTGAATGTTATGCTAACATTGATGTTGCAGGTCTATCAAAAGAAACATTAGAAGTGATGAACACAATGGAGATCAAGACAAATGAAGCAAAGCCGGAGCAAGGCATTTTGGCAAGCAAGTTCAAGTCTGCAATTGCTAAAGCCTTAAGAGATCAAGAAATGTATAAAGAGAAGCCAATTTTCAAAATTAAAGAAGAACCAGTAGACTTCTTTGATGTATGAAGACAAAAGAGAAAAGACAAAAGATTGAAGATTAAAGATTGAAGATTATAGAAGACAAAGACAGAAGATTGAAGTTAGAAGATTGAAGATAAAGACTGAAGACAGAAGATTGATGATTTTAAAGACTGAAGACAATGTCAATCTTAGGGGGAGTATTGTAGAAGCCTCTCGAAGATTAACATTTAGTCTTTATTATTCCTTGTATAGTTTTTGTCATAGTGTAGGGACTTATTTTGTAAATATATGTTCCTTTTGTATTGATAGTATAAATAGCATAGATAAGGTATTATGTAGGTAAGACCTTAGAACTTGAGAATCAGTTAGAACGACTTGTAACTGTTTTCTTACACTTGTACTTTCTATGCTTACTATCAATGAAAAACTATGAATTTTTTTGATTTGTTTGCATTGAATTGATTACTTGTGTTTGTTTGATTGAATTGTATCACAATATCATCACATATTGATCCATGTGGATCCTATCATTATTTCTGATCGCCACGCTCGTTTTACATCCCATTTCTGGCAATCATTGCAGAAATCTTTGGGTACACGCTTAGACATGAGTACCGCTTACCACCCTCAGACCGACAGTCAGAGCGAGCGCACCATTCAAAATCTAGAGGACATGTTGCGAGACTGTGTGATAGATTTTGGGAACAATTGGGAGGTCCAACTACCTTTGGTGGAATTTTCTTACAACAATAGTTATCACACCAGTATTAAGGCGACACCATTTGAGGCGTTGTATGGGCGAAAGTGTAGATCACCAGTTTGCTGGGTGGAAGTTGGTGATAGTCAGCTAACTGGCCCCGAATTGGTGCAAAATACTACCGAGAAGATCATGCAGATACGGAACCGTAGGGCTGCAGCACGAGACCGACAAAAGAGCTATGCAGACAACCGATGGAAACCCTTGGAGTTTCAGGTAAGCGACAAAGTTTTATTGAAATTCTCACCATGGAAAGGTGTGATTCGATTTGGCAAAAGGGGCAAGCTTAATCCGAGACACGTTGGGCCATTTGAGATTCTGGAAAGAATATCTAACGAGACGTTGGTTGTACCGCTCAAGGAAGTTCAAGTAGATGAACAATTGCAATTCATTAAAGAACCAGTTAAGGTGATGGACCGTGAGGTCAAGACCCTTAAGCAAAGAAAGATACGCATAGTCAAAGTTCGCTGGAACTCAAGACGTGGACTGGAATTCACGTGGGAACTGTTCATAGTTTTGATTCATGAAGAACCCTAGTTCAATTTTCTTGTTGAATGTCAAAATTGATGTTGTTGGATGATGTTTTGATGCTAGTTGTATTGATTTGGGAGTTATGATGAATAGATGATGTTTTTCATGTTTAGATAATTGTTACGAACTTGATTATGTAAAAAGTTGATGAATTTATGAATGAATTGGATGTTAGCTTGATTTTGGGTGTTACTTTCCCGAAAGGGAAAACTTTATTGACATGAATCATTGAATATTATGAATTGGGCATGTTTATGATGTTAGGATCATGCTAGAATGCTTGTTGATGATGTTTAATATGATAGTATGTGTTCATTGGGCCATGTGAGTACTTGGTGGATTTCTTGGAAATCTAGGTTTTATTGGAAAATATGTAGGTGTACAAGTTAGGTGTCATGGTGGATTGTAATAGTTGATTATTATAATGTTGATATCTTAGTTATATGAATTGTAATTAGGAATATGATGGTGAGTATCATACACACGTATGAATCTGAGGCCCCTACTTAGTAGGATTGGCAGGGTTTATTGTGTGAAGTCGTGAGTGGCTTCACATGGCATGTATTGCTTGACTAGACTCCATGTATGAATTATTAGTTGTGATGTAATTATGATTGTGTTGAGCATGTTGATTGTTTGAGATTCGTATGCGTTGTATGATAATAATGTGGGTATGATGATCTTGATAGAACTTAAGATTGACAATGTGACATACGTGAATAACTTGTATGATAATCATGTGTATGAGTTGCTATACTTGATCAAACAAGATTTCAATTAACCTGTCACCAATGGGTCAAACAACTAAACTAGGTTAAATGAGTCTTGTTTTCCAAAACCTTAGGTCAACGTGTTTATTGAGCACTTGGGATTGTTAAGCTTTCTGTGTATATCTACTTATGTACTTACGTGTTCAAGGTAACCTTTTAAGGGTTGTCTTTCCACTCATCATTAGCTTTTGGTATCATTTGTTTGTGCACTAGGTGAGTTCAATGCCCTACTTTTATTTACTCTCTTTTTGAGGGAGAAAGCATACTCTATTTTAAAATGCTTTACTATTATAACATGTGCTTAGTAAGACATAGTATGATAGACCATTGAAAACTCTTACACTTTCGGATCGTTAATTAAGGAATCTTGCGGGAAATCATGGGTAGTACTACTAGGTCTGACAAGCCCCACCCGTACGACTGGAGGTCAAGCGGGTGCAATATTGTCCTAAACAACTAACAGTGTCATGACTTGGTATGTCGTGACGGGAGGCAAACAGACAAACATAGTCATCTTTGATCGCGAAATCACTATTGTTTATTACTAATGAAATTAGACTAGCTATCTATTTCAGTGCACATGTTTATATTTTACTAACGCAACTGTTTATGTTGATTACATACTCTTGAACTCACCAACCATCGTGTTGACACTTTAGTATGCTTTTCTCAGGTCGTTACTAGTAGCTGCCGTAGGAGCACACACGAGTCATGCATTCTTTGAACAAGCATACATCTGTTTTTGTCTTATTGGATACTTTCATACTTTGGTTTGGGTGCGTGTTTTTCGTAGTTTACATTTGGTACTCTATGTTTGAAATATTTACAAAAAGCTTCTTCAAATGTTTTAAAGTTTCTAACTCTGATTTGTTTTAAAAGTTTCATATAGTGTCATTCTGAGTAACTAATGACTAGGATCCTGGTTTGTTCACTCGCCTCGTGGAAAAACCTCGCACGTGGATTTTGAGGGTGTGATAGTGTGTAGGAGAGTCATGGAAAAATTAAATGGTTTCTACATGTTTAACATCAGACTTAGAAGCACTCTGATAGGTTTCATCATTTGTATTCCTAGAATATCAACAGCTTCTTGACCAAGTGTATTCTATTAAACTTCTCATGATGTGTCAGGTGAAGTTGTCTACATGGTGCTTTAACCAGCTTCTATTAATAACTTTTAATGGTTGTTTAACTTAGAAGATCAAAGGTTATTGGAATAGATGAAGCTTGAGAAGGAGAAGATAATGGTGGATTCATAAAAAAATCATCGTTCTCCACTTCAATTGAACCATGTGACCCACTTGTTTGCAAAGAATATATTTGATAAAACAGACCGATTAAATGACTTTGTTAAAGAGTTAATGTCAAATAACCAATTACGACACTTGGTGTCACACCCCCGCCGGTAGGGGAAACACGATGTTGCAACGGACGGGATCGTCATAACACATTGGGGCCTAAGAGAATCTCTAAAGGGATTCTCCGTAAATGGATCATGACGTTGCCCGACACAAAGAACAAGTGTCAGGAACAATCAATACCATAACGTTATTCCATATATGCACAAATAATTCAAAAGTTCCAAACTAGAACAACCAATACGAGATCAAACAAAATCAAATATAACTTCAACAATAGAATAATGTCCAAAACTAATGTTCCAATGTCTAATGCTCTTGAAAGAGCGGTCTCGTCTAAAGTCCACTTTTCAAGTACATAAGCACCGTTACCTGAAAATGCATGCTCCAAAAAGTCAACATACGTTGGTGAGGTCACAAGTTTAAAAGTCAAAACAAGTTTCCGTGGGAGTCATGTACAAAATATGTGTGTGTATGAGCATAGAAGTCATAGGAACCAACATAAGCTCATGACCAGCCCATATACCCAAATTATATTCACCCAAGGGCTTGCACAGGCCACGTCATACCGAGAACACTGGTGAGGGTGTAAACCCATTAGTATTAACAATACCTTTCCATGGTAGTCAAGTACAAGTCCAAAATAAGCCTAAATACTTATGTAGGGAATCTAGACTCGATTCTATGACTCAAACCACACATGACAGTCAAATTCAAGTCCAAAACAAAATTTAACGTGACATAGTTCAAAACCAATAAGAATGCTTTTCTCCTAAGTAAATCATATTAAAAGGGGCTGTTAAAGTCACCTTGATAATAGCCCAATCCCATGTTCACAAAAAGTATACCAAGTAACTAATGATTCAAAAAGTACTAAAGGTCAAGATGACAAATATGATTGTAATCCTTGTATCTTGGTCCTTAATGCCCATCAAGGTTTTTGTTTTATGAAAACATGATTTACTAATAGAAAAAGTCTAATGTTAGATTTAAACTTTAAATCTCGCCATATTTAGGGTTTTAGTTGTTATTTTATATTAATTTATTAATGCCCTTTGATGAACATCTATTAGACCATATTCAATGAATTATAGATATTATTAGCTCATCTTTTTAAAAGTCCTTTAAACACTTTGGAATACAAAACTTTTCTTTACTTGATCATTTAGTTCCTATCCTTAGTTTTTAAGATTATTAAACTATTTTAGCTTGTAGAGCTGATTGTACACTAGTTTTGGGTAGACTTTTTGGAGGTCGAAACGGAAACGAAATGTCGCGTAATAGGTATCGTTTGAAAGATAAGACTTTAAATTAAACTCAAAAAAATCATCTCAAATGGGTAAAATATGAAAGATATATGACTCGACAAACACAAACCAACCTTCTACCCTAATTCATCAGTTTTGACATTCAGTTTTGTTTACCACGTTTGATGGATCAAACAAGATCTAAATGACACAAGACCACTTGGATTAGTTAGAGGACTCGCTTAACTTATTTTTAGACGAAATGTTTGACCTATTTGGACTTATTATGACCAAGTTATGACCAATACAAAACGTCATATTTTTCTGACAGCCAACTATCCCGTTCATTACTCTTGTTTCATTGCATCCCAATCCTCCATACTTGACTTTTGATTGTCCAACACAACTATCCATTCAAGAAACAAAATTAATTATTTTGAAAATGATTTATAAATCCATGATGTCCATTGTGATTAGGTCATCCAAGATTACAACCCAATTTTGATAGACTCAAAGAATATAGAAAAGATTGAGAATTAGGGTTTTACTGTTTATAAGTTCCAACACCGGAAACAACTAGATCTTCATGATCCAATGCCCAAAACCAAGAACACAAAATAATTAGATGATGATTTTGATGGCAGATGATGAACATCATCAATAACATGATTAAATAATAACTAATTCACCTGTAAGGCCCCGTTCCCGGGACGCTTACAGCTGAACCGTCATCGCATAAAATATTCAAAATAAACATTTCTTTTGTAGCGGAATTTAAAAACTTTAATTAATAATTAAAAGATGTTATCTCGTTACATAAATCATTTACATATCAAAATACAATAACACGTCAAAATGTGGATGCGAGTCTTCGAAACACTCCCAGTAGCTTATGCATCCATGCCTGCAACTCCTCAGCATCAACAAAATACTTGCCAACTATTATGCATACAAAACGTCAGCGACGCTGAGTGAGTTCTACTTTTATAAAGAAAATACTTTACTATTTAAAACATATCCTTCGTAAACGTATGCGATCACACATCATACGTACACATTGATAATTTTTATTATTTTCTTCATCATTGTTCACTACGTACATTTCGTACATTCATCATTATCTTTCACTACAATCTGGATCATGTCTCGTGCAATACCCCTGACTCATGTTCGAAGACCGATACTATGCCGGGGCCTATAAACAAACCCCTGACTCATGTCCGAAGACCGACACAGTACCAGGCTACGTGACAAGGATCCCCTTCGAGTCACGAACACTCCCTTCGAGTCACGAAGACTCCCTTCGAGTCATGAAGACTCCCTTCGAGTCACGAAGACTCCCTTCGAGTCACGAAGACTCCCTTCGAGTCACGAAGACTCCCTTCGAGTCACGAAGACTCCCTTCGATTCACCAAGACTCCCTTTGTTCTTTACGTTCTACTTTTCATTATTATTATCTTTCACTTCGTTACATAAAACTTTACGCTCAATCAAACATCAAACCACGTAAAGCCATACTTCATACATAACGTATAATAAAACATAATACATACGTTTTGAAAACCGTTTAACGAAGAAAGACAACACACCACACACACAACATAAACCAAAACACAACATCATGCATAAGCCACCACATCCCAACGGGACCTATCTCACACATCACCTCTTAAAGCCCCTAAGAAATCCCTAAGTCGAAAAAGAGGCACATAAAACATTCTAGGCGCATGAGCAGAAAATTCTAAGTATAAAAGCTCCTGGGCGCATCAACACTATTTAGGCACATGAGCCCTATTCAGGCGCCTCAACACTTAGCCGCAGGAACAATTCTAGGCGCATGGGCACTATGCGGGCGCATCACCCATACTTAGCCATCTTGACACTTTCTGGGAGCATGAACCACTGTTCAGGCGCACCACCGTTCAGGCGCACCACCTACACTTAGGCGCATGGGCACTCTGGGTGCATGGGCACTATGTAGGCGCATGGCCAACACTTGGTCACCTGGGCACTATCTTGGCGCATGGCCACTATTTGGGCGCACCACCTGGGCGCATCAGCACCCTTGGGCGCAAGAGCAACACTTAGGCTCATGGCCAACTTTTGGGCGCATGAAGGATCTTGTTTGGGCCTATGTCCCCTGTTGGGGAGCATGGCCCCTGTTGGGGCATGAAGATAGTTGGGCACATAGGAACATTCTGAACATCTAATCTGCCAAGAACACACCCGAAACATTTCTAGCCTAACCCAAACACAGATCTAGCATACTAAGGGCATCTAAACATTCTGACAACAATTCTAACCTCAAAACAAGCATCAAAACATAAAACCACAGAATAACATACAAACCACAACAAGCTGAAACATACGGTTATCTTTGAAAAACCTTTTCCCGGTATTCATAATAGCCCAAAACACTTTAAAATCTATAAAAGAGGGGTTTAGAAACTCACCTGAAGCAGATCTTCAAACCAGGTACTTCCACTTGTGATTTCAGCTTCCAATTCCCGAGGACAACTTCTAAAACATCAAGAACTTCGGTTTAGGACTTAAAACCCAATTGAAACCGAACTCGTGTTCAAGAGAAGTCACCTTAACAGCTTCTTCTTCCTCTTTCTCCAAAAACCCAAGCCCTTTCACCATTTTTCTGCTTTGGCCGAGGGCGAAAAGTAGATATCTGCTTTTAAAGAGGTGGCCATACCTCTTATATTATTAAAATAATGAAGTTTGTGCACTTTTGCACTTTGCCCCCTTTCAACTTGTGCCCATTTACTTTTCTTTCTGGATACTTTTCTTTTCGTTTTCTTTTTAATAAAATTCAGGGTGTTACAAGTCCACCCCCCTTATAAAGGTTTCGTCCCCGAAACCTGTCGCTTCTCGAAAAGTCACGGGTAACGCTGTCTCACCTCTTCCTTGTTCTTACACTTAGGCTTGATCCCCTTCGGAACTCCACAGTGCTCGCACAAGTGAAATCACCATTCTCCTTAGCCATTCTTTTCCTTCTATCATGGATGACCCCCAGTTGCTCCACGTAGTTGAATCATTCATCAATCTTAGTATTCTCTAGTGGTACGATCACATCCCCATCAGTTGAGCACTTTCTTAGACGAGATACATGGGATGTCGGATAACTACACTTAACACGTCGGGTAGCTCCAGTCGACATGCCACTTCTCCTACCTGAGCAACAGTTCAGATTAGTTCTTTACACCTCAATATTAGCTTTACTTGCTTTCTAGATAGGATGATCTCTTTTCCTAAAATGAGGCCTTCATCATTATTTCATTGCCGTAGATCGGCACCGAACTCCTTTCAGGCGCGATTATTCAAACCACCTTCTTGCAACACTCAGTGTTTTCTTCGTAGGCTACTAGCCAATCCTTCCGAAGGCGCACGTCTATCCATCCATGTCTATCCTGAACAGTCTAGCAGGAAACACGCGCTCTCTCAATTTTATCGCACAATCTTCTAGGACATCCGGTAACCTAGTGCACTTACCAATAGCGATTTCTACCTCGAAGGCTCATCGATCTTCCTACTCCTAACGTGTATCTTAACACAAAGGCAGCATGAACGAAACCACTATTAGCACCACAATCATAACACAGATGCACAAATATAATTTACTAGAAATGTACCAGACGTCGCATCGAAGTCCGCTCTAGCCTCCTCCCGGTCAGGGCAAATGCTCCAACCTTCATCCTCTGCCATCCCTTCTTGCACCGGAGCTCTCAGCCCTTGACTTCGTGTAGTCTCTGCTCCTGTGTCCACTCTCACCACACCTGTAACATCTTATTGCATGACAATCCCTCGCCAAGTGGCCTTCCTTTCCACACTGAAAATAGAGATTCGATCCCCGCTTACATTCTCCTGCATGCTCCTTCCCACATTTCTTGCATGCCCTCGCTTCCTTTGTTAACATCCTTGGATCATCCATCCTTACCTTCATACCACCAGCCTCAAATTCACCATCATCATCATCCAGCCTCCATTCCCACTCTTAACATAACTCCGCTCTTCCTCCTCATCCATCATCGCCACCGCCTCTCGCTCGTCATACAGCCTCCCCGCCAAATCGACCGCCAACCTAAATGTGCTTGGTCGGGCAGTGATTAGGTGTCTGCGGATATCTACTGGCAGACCTTGAATATACCTCTTGATCTTTCGTGACACAGGCATCACGTGATCTGGCACCAGCCTTTCCATCTCGTTGAACTTCGTGGTGTACTATTGGTGAGTCATCGTTCTCGCCTCCAGCTACAGGAAATCCCTCTCAATTTTGTCAAGCTCTCTATGAGGGCAAAACTCCTCGATTACCAACCTCTTCAGCTCCTTCCACCTCATCCTCCCGATTGCTCTGGTGCCCTCAGCCTGGATAATGTTGTCCCACCAGCACAAGGCTGTATCCACAAATGAGTGGGTAGCAAACTTCACTTTCTGATCCTCACGGCGCTGATATCAAGTACCGCTTCCATCTCTCTCACCTAACATTGTGCAGCAGCAGCACTCCCATTTCCATCAAACACAGGAGGCCTGCACCTTTGGAATGCTCCATAGCTACATCCCTTCGCAGTCTCCTGCACAGCTTCCTCCTCCTCATCATCATCACTTGAGACAACCATGCCAGCATCGGGTTGCTCCATATCCTTAGAACCTCCTGCTTTATCTCCTCGTCGTGCGGTTCTCCTCATCCCACCTTTCTCTTTCTTCTCATCCTCCCTCATAGCTTTAATAACTTCGGTCACTACAGGCAGAACCATCTGCATGACCTATTGGACTTCCTCTGCTACTGCCTCCTTCATTGAGGCTCTCAGATTAGCATTCCCGTCCTCACCCTCCTGGTGACGAAGCGCTGGCTCATCAGGAGCCGTCTCAGCAGTCTTAGCCCTGCCCCTTATGACACGCGGCCTAACACCACATCCACCACGACCTCCACCTCGCGAAGCCTCATAAGACCTACCACCAGCCATCTAGAACACTACAAGATTCAAACACCAACAGGGTCATTCAAGGTAATAGCTCAAGTTATGTCAAGTATAGTAAGTCCCTAATCACAGTGGCCAGTTATGTTTAGCCACTTACTTTACTCTTTATTCCCCAAGCATTTCCTATCCTGACTACATCAGTATCTAAATTCGCACAGAAGCACATAAGCCATATAACATACGCACATAATACCGGTTAACATTTACTTACATAAAACTTTTACCTGCAGGCACGTAGCTACTAGGACTGGCATCCCTTTCCTTTCGTCCCATTCATAGTTTAAGATTAGGTTTTTGAAAATACTTACCCAATTCCCTTAAACTTTAGCTCTGATACCAACTTGTAAGGCCCCGTTCCCGAGACGCTTACAGCTGGACCATCATCGCATAAAATATTCAAAATAAACATTTCTTTTGCAGCAGAATTTAAAAACTTTTATTAATAATTAAAACATGTTATCTCGTTACATAAATCGTTTACATATCAAAATACAATAAAATGTCAAAATGTGGATGCTAGTCTTCGAAACACCCCAGTAGCTTATGCATCCATGCCTGCACCTCCTCAGCATCAACAAAATACCTGCCAACTATTATGCATACAAAAAGTCAGTGACACTGAGTGAGTTCTAGTTTTATAAATAAAATACTTTACTTTCTTTAAAACATATCCTTCGTAAACGTATGCCATCACACATCATACGTACACATTGATAATATCTACTATTATCTTCATCATTGTTCATTACGTACGTTTCGTACATTCATCATTATCTTTCACTGCAATCTGAATCCTGTCTCATGCAATACCCCTGACTCATGTCCGAAGACCGATACTGTGTCGGGGCCTGTAAACAAACCCCCGACTCATGTCCGAAGACCGACATAGTACTGGGGTACGCGACAAGGATCCGCTTCGAGTCACAATGACTCCCTTCGAGTCACGAAGACTCCCTTCGAGTCACGAAGACTCCTTTCGAGTCACGAAGACTCCCTTCGAGTCACGAAGACTCCCTTCGAGTCACAAAGACTCCCTTTGTTCTATACGTTCCACTTTTCATTATTATTATCTTTCACTTCGTTACATAATACTTTACGCTCAATCAAACATCAAAACATGTAAAGCCATACATCATACATAACGTATAATAAAACATAATACATACGTTTTGAAAATCGTTTAACGAAGAAAGACAACACACCACACACACAACATAAACCACAACACAACATCATGCATAAGCCACCACGTTCCAACGGGGCCTATCTCAAACATCACCTCTTAAAGCCCCTAAGAAAGCCCTAAGTCTAAAAAGAGGCACATAAAACATTCTAGGCGCATGAGCAGAAAATTCTAACTATAAAAGCTCCTGGGTGCATCAGCACTATTTGGGCGCATGAGCCCTATTAAAGCGCCTCAACACTTAATCGCAGGAACAATTCTAGGCGCATGGGCACTATGCGGGCGCATCACCCAAACTTAGCCATTTTGACACTTTCTGGGAGCATGAACCACTGTTCAGGCGCACCACCTACACTTAGGCGCATGGGCACTATGTAGGCGCATGGCCAATACTTGGTCACCTGGGCACTATCTGGGCGCATGGCCACTATTTGGGCGCACCACCTGGGCGCATCAGCACCCTTGGGCGCATGAGCATGACTTAGTCTCATGGCCAACTTTTGGGCGCATGAAGGATACTGTTTGGGCACATGTCCCTTGTTAGGGCGCATGACCCCTGTTGGGGCATGAAGACAGTTGGGCGCATGGGAACATTCTGAACATCTAATCTGCCAAGAACACACCCAAAACATTTCTAGCCTAACCCAAACAAAGATCTAGCATGCTAAGGGCTTCTAAACATTCTAACAACAATTCTAACCTCAAAACAAGCATCAAAACATAAAACCACAGAATACCATACGAACCACAACAAGCTGAAACATACGGTTATCTTTGAAAAACATTTTCCCGGTATGCATAATAGCCCCAAACATTTTAAAATCTGTAAAAGAGGGGTCTAGAAATTCACCTAAAACAGATCTTCAAACCAGGTACTTCCACCTATGATTTCAACTTCAAATTCCCGAGAACAACTTCTAAAACATCAAGAACTTCGGTTTAGGACTTAAACCCAACTGAAACCGAACTCGTGTTCAAGAGAACTCACCCTTTCTGCTTTGGCCGAGGGCCAAAAGCAGATATCTACTTTTAAAGAGGTGGCCATACCTCTTATATTTTTAAAATTATGAAGTTTGTGCACTTTTGCACTTTGCCCCCCTTCAACTTGTGCCTATTTACTTTTCTTTCTGGATACTTTTCTTTTCGTTTTCTTTTTAATAAAATTCGGGGTGTTACAAGAACACAAAATAATTAGATGATGATTTTGATGGTAGATGATGAACATCATCAATAACATGATTAAATAAGAACTAATTCACCAAAACGAATGATTTTCTTACAGGAAAATAGAAAAAGATGAACAATGCTTGAACAAAATCCAATCTTGAATGACCCAAGACATCAAAAGTCAATGGAATGGTGGTTGACGATGATGATTTTCTATGATGATAAAGAAGAACAAGATGAATAAGGCTTGAGGTGGCTAGGGTTTTTTAGAGAGAAAAATTTGAGAATAAGTTTTCAAAATGAAAGAATGAGAAAACAAAGGGAACCCTTCCCTTTTGAAAGAATTCAGCCAAGGGGGCCAAGGGTGGGCCTCCCGAGCCTTTTACTTGTCTCGTCCAATTCCGCTTGTCCCAATCCGTGTGTCGTTCGATTTTCACATTTTTGAATTCTACATCTTAATACGATTCCAAAGAGCTATTATACGCTATATAATATTATGTAATTCATATTTAAAATTAAATTAAGTCTATCTGGTAGACTTTAGGCAAAGCCCACTGATTTCTGATTTTTGTTGCGTTCTTAATGTAAATTTTAATACTTTAATTTTTGACCATTCTTGATCAAGCTCAAGGTAGATAATCATTGTACTAAATCCAATACGGTGAACGTCTCACTTTCAACAACGCTAAGCCCATTAACACACATTGGACCCATAATGCATAGTTCTAGAACTTACCGAATCTACTCGTGTCTAATATACTATTCACAGACCAAGCCAACATTAGGTCAACTTTCAAGTCAAAGTTCATGGTCAGACCAAGTCAAAGTCAAAGAGTCAAAGTCATAAAAGTCAAAGTCAATGAACAAAGTTAATGTTCAATGCACCTATTTTGGTGACGGATGTCACACTTGAGAATTTAAGAAATGAGTTTTCATTGAATATATCATCTTTGATTCATCAATTAAGTTTAATCAAGGAGAAATTACTCTAAATTCTTTAAAGACCAATGAATAACCAATAAATAATCCTTTATTTGATTTTGGAGCAAACTTTTCCAAATGATTCCTAGTGTTCAATATGAAATAATAGATCCAAATGACTTGAAAAGCCCAATAAAAGATTTATGAAACAAATGATCATATAAACCTCAGTTGGTTTCTTTAACGATTAATGTTATATTTTGCACATAATGGGTTGTGTTTACAACTTCCGCCTAAAAGGTGATTGTCAGTTTCACATTAGCCACCATGGTTCTTACTTCTTCAATTAGTATTTTGTTTTCTTTCAGCTACTTTATTTTGTTAAGGAGTTCTAGCTTTACTAAATTGATGAGCAATATCTTTGTTAGTTTAAATAAATTTTGAAACATTTTTAAAATTAGTTCCATAATCACTTCTGATTGACTTTACTTTCAAATTTAGTTGATTCCCAATCTTTGTGACAAAAACCTTGATTATTTAAGTTGATTTATTTTCATGAAGTAAGAAGAAAACTCACGTAAATCTTGAATAGTAATCAATGATCACCAAACAATACTTCTTTTTACCTATGGTCATGATGTTAGTTGGGCCAAAATGTTTCATATGAACTAGCCTTAATAAAGTATTGTTTGAAAACATAGCCTTAGGCTTGTGGGAAGCCGTGTGTTGCTTCCATTTGAGGCCTGTAGAAGAATGGTTAATGTAATGAAATTATTTCTGTAGTAAACCAATAACATGGCTTCCTTTGACCAATTTGTTCATGTTTTGAAATTTATATGTCCCAAATGCCTATGCCATATTTTTTATTCATCAATAGATGTTTATGTAAGTAAACATGTTTCTTCAAATTGATGAATTGAATTATGGTTCAGGCCTTTCTAGATTATTATATGACAACCCACTATTCTGGAAATTTGTATTCCAGTTTTAAGATATAGAAGTAAGAGTATGTGAAATAGGTTGAATATTTCTTATCATAAATTCGTGACACGCTCCGTAGATTAAATTCAATTGTTCATACTAGTTGATTTTATTAAAGTTCAGTTGGCCATTTGTCACAATCCCTTCACCCGTAATTCTTTCTCCTTGAAAATCCCCACCAAACACCATAGTAGTTCTTTGATGTGTTTAAAGTCGTACAGAAGGGAATTATCTTCTATCATCTGGCAGGAAAATTTACTATCCACATACTAGATATTGTTAGACGTTCTTTGATGTCCCTTCAAGCACAAACAAATTAGTTAGAATGTAGACTCCTATGAATTTGGTTTTTATAATTGATTCATTAGATTCATTGAAGCTTGGTTTTGAAAAACATGCTATAAGTGATTCAACAAAGGAATTTTCCTTTATTGCTTTTGATGAATTTGGAAAATGAATTCTTTAGACTAACATAATTAATTTCATCTTGTGACATACGGAAATTTTTCGTTACCAAACTCTGTTAGTTTCGTTTGGTCTTGCATACGCGTGTCGTGAGCACCCACTAGTTGTCATTAAATGTTGGTGACCTAATAGTAATTAACTGTGGTTAATAGATAGTAATGTAATTAATAGATTTGATTATTAATTTATGGTTATGTGATTAATGAATTTTAAACATTATTTTTGAATTTTACTTTATAACGTGACAATGTGTAATAATTGATTCATGTGTTGTATTGCTTGTTAAAAATATATGATTATTATTGTTGATTAATAATACATAAGTTTTATAGTTAAAATTATTTAAAAAATGTTAAAAAGATTATGTTTTATAAAATTTAAACAAGGAGGGTTTATTTTTTAATTACCATAAAAGTTAATATTAAACGAAATCAAATCCTAGCCCCCCATTCCCCATTGTCACGACCTAGCATTCCTAAACACCCTATCCTCATGATTTTGATTAAGAACACTCAAATCCATTCGATTTTTCTTAGCTTCAATCACTACAAAACGATAGCAAGTGTTATTCTTGATCATTACACGATTTGAGTTAAGATTTTGATTAGTTTTTTATAGTTTTTGATTCAAGAAGAACCCTAGTTCAATTAACATGGTTAAAGTCGAATTGTTGATGTTGGATGATGTTAGGATGTTTGTTGTATTACATTGATGCTAGTTTATGTGGATTGTGAAAGAATTTCATGGAATTGATGTGTTGTTCATACCTTACTATAAGTTTATGAATTGGTGATGTTAATTATGTTTAGATGATTGCTATGAACTAGATTAGATATAAAGTTGATGAATTTATGAATGAATCGGATGATAGATTGATGTTTGGGTGTTACCTTCCCGAAAGGAAAACTTTATTGATATAAATCATTGGATATTGTGCATTGGGCATGTATAAATCATTCTAGAATGCTTGGTGATGATGTCTAATGTAATAGAATGCGTTGCTTGGGTCATGTGGATGCATGATGGATTATTTGGGAAAATATAGGTTTTATGAAATATTGCACAAGTGTTGAGTTTATATGAGAAGGTTATGGAATCATGTTTGGGATTATGATAGACCATTATTATGAATGTCAATTGGTATGAATCATGATGAGAAATATGATGGTGAACATCATACATATTTGCAAATCTGAGGCCCCTACTTAGTAGGATTGGCAGGGTTTAAAGTGTGAAGTCGTGAGTGGCTTCACATGGAAAGTTGTGCATGAGTAAACTAAATGTATGATTTGTTAGTTGTGATGTAATTAAATTTTTGTTAAACATGATAATTAGTTGAGTTTCATATGTGCTGATGATAGTCAACGTTGGCATGATGATCTTGATATAACTTAAGATTCATAATGTGGCATACGTGAATAACTTGTATGATGATTGTGGGTAATGAGTTGTTATACTTGGTCAAGCATGAATTTAATGAATATGTCACCAATGAGTCAAACTGGGTCAACTAGGTCAAATGTGTCTTTGTTTTCCAAAACTCTTATGTCAATGTGTTTATTGAGCATTTATGGTGGTTAAACTTCTGGTTACATGTACTTATGTACTCACGTGTTCTAGATAACCTTTGGTGGGTTGTCTTTCCACTCACTATTAGCTTCTCTATTTCTATTCATTTGCAAACCAGGTGAGTTCAATACGCCACTATTATTTACTCTCTTTTTGTGGGAGAAAGCATACTTGTGTTTTAAAAAGCTTTACTATTATAACATGTGTTTAGTATGACATAGTGCATTATACCATTGAAAGCCCTTACACTTTCGGATCGTTAGTTAAGGAATCTATTGGGAAATTTTGGGTTGTACTACTGGGTCTAACAAGCCTCACTGTACGACTGGAGGTCAAGCGGGACAAATATTGTCCTAAACAACTAACAATATCATGATTTGGTATGTCGTACCGGAAGGCAAACAAACAAACATAGTCAGCTTCGATTGCGAAATCACTATGGTTATTAGTAATGAAAATAGACTAGCTATCTATTTCAATACACTTTTTTTTTATATATTTTACAAACGCTATTGTTTATGATGACTTACAAACTCTTGAACTCACCAACCGTCATGTTGACACTTTTAGTATGCTTTTCTTAGGTCGTTACTAGCCGCTTCCCTTAGGAGCACTCACGAGTTGAGCATGCTTTGAACAATCATTGTTCTACATTTGGTTTATTGCATATATACATACATTGGTTTAGGTGCATGTTTTGCGCATTTTACATTTTAATACTTTGTGTTTGAAATGTTTACTAAATGCTTCCACAAATGTTTTAAAGTTTAAATTCTTATTTGTTTTAAATGTCACATATAGAGTCATTTTGATTAACTGATGAATTGGATCCTGGTTTGTTCACACGCCTTGCGGTAAAACCCCGCACGCGGATTTTGAGGGAGTGACGCATATGAGCTGTCAATGGTGTAATCAAAACGTTGATCTCTGTGATTATTGAGAAATTATGAATGTTTTTTATTAGAAGTATTTATTTTGCTTTGATTTTTAAAGTTAGGATTCAAAGCTCATTGAAATTTTTTTTCTTATGATGATTTAGCCTGACAAATCTTAAATCCCATAATCAGAAAAGTCATTGCCATATTGTGAGACTTTAATGTAATTTTTGAAAGATGGGCATTTTGGATTAGAATATTTGGATAAAATTAGAGATGTTGAATTGTTTGAGGAATTTCAATCCATTTTTGTTAAAGAAGCAATCCATTGTATTGTGATTGGTCATGTACACATTACTTGTTAAAGTAGCATTTGGTAGTTGAATGATTATGCATGCCACAAATTGAACAAAACTTGTTAAAGTAGCAGTTAATTGTGTTTGATTAAACATATCATACAGTTCACAATACTTTGGTTGCTTCTTTTCAATGGATTTTTAGGCTTTTATTGATTAAAATATCTTTGGTTTTGATGCATGTTTGGTCTTTGATGAAGAAGCAAAATCAGTCCTTTTAAAAATACTAAAATTTTCAATTATTTTTTACTGAGGTTTAGGTGTTCTTTTTGCTTGTTTTTTTTTTGCTCTTTAAGTCCTTTTCAAATTTCTCATAATCTTCTTTTGAACAAAAGTTAAAACCAACATTTGGATTAGCTTTTGGAGAATAATTTTGGTGGATTTGATCTTGGGGGTTGAATTGAAAGAGGTTTTTCCCTTGAAAGATGATGAAACTTGGGCTTTGCCTTTAGAAGATGATGATGGAATAATATCTAATTTGTTTAAATTTTTATTAGTTTTAACCTAATTATTAGATTTTCGTTCAACATGTTGTTGTTTAATCTCTTTTTCAAGTATTTTACAAACTTAGGATTACCAAATCCTATAGTTTTAGTCTCATACTTTGAAGCTTCATCATAAAGAATGCTTGGTGGTAGAAATTTGACATAAGGAATGATTTCATTGATAAGACTTTTGGGTTTATGCTTATACACAGGTTTGTTTGAATATTCCTTGACTTTGATAGGATGAACACTTTTTATCTTCTCAACATAAACTTATGGTTTGTTTTTAGGATTTGTGGTTTGGCAATATGGATCCAAATTTTTATCAATGATTTTAATTTCTTCTAAAATAGGTTATGTCAAGGACTTAGGCATAACTATGTACTTATGATTATATGGTGGGGAACAAACCTGGTACCCAATTCTAGTAATATCTTTAAATTCCTTTTAGGAATGAAGCATCTTTTGAAGCTTTCAATATGAGAATTGAAACTTTTCGAGTTTCACTTCAATAGCTGAGTGTTTAGCTTTAGAATTGGTTAACAAATTTGATAATACATTCTCAATTTGCTGTTGTTATTTCTTAGAGCATTCAATTTTCTTGATAAATGGCCACTGACATCACAGTTGTAGCATTAAACCTTATCTTGTCATACCCCAACTTTGTGTTCTCATTGAGAGTAACCTTTTGCCTTTTCTGAAGAATGTTTTGGCCCTCATGGCTGTCATAGCCATTTAACTTTATATATAAATTTTCTCCCCATCATTTTTCATCTCTTCCAAATCCTCTTGTATTAGATGTGTAGATGAAAGTCTTCCACCAAATAAGCTTTAAAGCTTCATAAAAATGGATTAGAGTTGGCCTTCTGCTCTTTATTAACATAGTAAGTTGAATTTAGTGATGATTGAGATTGGGCTTGATATGATGAAAATTTGGGATCTTGGAACTTTTTATATGAGGAGATGATACAAATTGACTGGATAATAAATAGCTGGATAATAAGGATTGTAGCAGAATTGCAATCAACAAGGATCAAACAACACATAATAATCATATTTTTCTTTCAATATTTATAATGTGTTGATCAAAATAGAATGTAGGCAATATGGTTCAAAGCTTCTACAAAGGTTATAAAATTGAATGAAAACATTATATTTATACGCGTTATACATGACCTGTACATTGACCATAAACGACCTAAAATCAATTTTATTGTTCGTAGACACTGCTGTTACTGTTCACCGAAACAAGACAACTTGACATTGGATTGTTTGAACATTCTGGACATAAAAATCAACTTAACAAATATTCAAACCATCTAAAATCAAGATTATTAAAATGGACTGTTTTAACTTTTCTAAACTTGGTTATGCTTAAATACAAATCTGAGTTTAAGGAGTGGAAAATATGGTTTAGGATCTCGACTACTTGATTTCAATATGCAAGGGACCCTACATTCCTGTTTTACTCAACGCTGATCAAGCAGCTTAGTACAGAACTGTTAGAATCCCTATCGAGGATCCCAATCTAAATCTAATGATGATGCAAGACCGTGTGAATGGTGGTCAATACAATCAGTCTCACAATAAGGAAAGATTTAGAACACTTAACAGTTAAAATGGGGAACCGTGTTTGATTATGATGATACTAAGAACGCAAGTAAGTAGTCAGACAGAACTAAGAACAAAACAAACAAATATGATTTTAAAGGATGATGTATATTGCTCTCAAGTTCAATTACAAGTGTTACAAACCATATTCGAATTACAAAGACCCGAGACACTTTATACTACATCCTACAACCGTCGATACTTAGAAAGACAGTTGGAAACACTAATCTAGACAATAAGATCAATGTAGAGTCAAAAGGCAGATTGCCTTTTGACTATTGACTATGACATGCCATAGCTCACATCCTTTTCTAACATAAAAGGTTTACAGGTACAAATGTAGGAAGTTACAGACAAAGACCTTATTCTACTATTTACAAAGCATGGACTTTTCACCAACTCATACATGTTGGTGAGTCCTCAGAGTTGTAGCAGAAAGTGTGTCTACTTTATGTAAAGTAGATCGGAGAAAGCATGTCTTCTCTGTCTTCGGAAGAATTAGTCTTCACATCAAAATGTCTTCGGAAGACTTTGTCTCTGAAGTTTCAGAAGACTTCATCTTTCGCTTCGCAAGATTTGGACTTTGGCTTCGGAAGATTTTGCACTTGGAGTATTTTCTGATGTAGAGTGTAAAACTTCTGAAGCAACTTCTACCTTGTACATCCAGTGCATGCATGCAGGAAGACCCTTGGTTGTTTTGGCCTATTTGGTTGCATTAGCCTTATAATCTTCTGATTTTACCTTACAAAATCCCCCTAGGCTGATGCCACCAAAACAAAGAAGTTCTTCAGATGTTGATTGTCCTTACTAGGATCAAGACCAAGCCTCTC
Source organism: Flaveria sonorensis (assembly GCA_025506505.1). Taxonomy (NCBI): domain Eukaryota; kingdom Viridiplantae; phylum Streptophyta; class Magnoliopsida; order Asterales; family Asteraceae; genus Flaveria; species Flaveria sonorensis. The sequence continues at coordinate 45,690,952 of CM046434.1, forward strand.
TTCATCATCTGGTCAGGATCCCACAGACTCTCATAGTATCTTCTCATGTCATATAGATCATGTAGAGGAAGATTAAGCATGTCTTGCCAGAAGTAGATATCTTGACCTCCTTGATCTCTAATGAGATACCATCTATTCGGTTTAGCAGCAAAACTCCAGGACAAGATGGGTCTTCCAATGGCAAAAGGCTCTACTTGAATAGGAGTTGGTTGAGCAGTCTCTTCATGCACTACCTTAGGATGCTCTGACTCATCTTGTTGTGGAGGTAGATGCCTTGGTCTTCTTCTTCTTTGAAATACTTTTCCTGGCCATCCTTTTCCTTCTTTTTGAAGTTTTTAACTGAGAGGACTGGTCTTCAGCACCAGATTGTTCTATTGTGTCTCTATAAATTAAGATCTCTTCTCTCACAGGTTCAGAAGGAGAGAGAGGAGAACCCTGCTCTGGATCAAAAGTTGAAGTTGGCTTAGATGCAGCTCTAGGTTCAGGTTGTGTTGTCTCAGGGGGTTCAACCATCACCTCCACTTCAGGTTGAGCTGGACTTGGTGGAGAATGCAAGTCTACAAGCTCTTCCTTTTTGATCTTCTGCTTGATCACTCTGAAATGTTCATCCATAGGGGATAGAGACATAGGACCAAGCCTCCTTTCCGGAAAATCCATACAGCTTCAAGAAGCTCATCATCCTTTGTCTGTCTTCAAACATCTTTTGGCTTTTGTGGATGATGGCCCTTGACTTTGCAGCTTCTTCCATTAATTTTCTCTTAGCAGCTTTTCGTTCTTTTGTAGCTTGTTCCTCCAGTTGCTTTAGATATTCAAATTCAATGTAATCAAAGGATAAGGGAAGAAGTGCAGCTACCAGATAGAGTCCAATGGCACTAAGGTAGTTGATCATATTCATTCTTTCAGCTTCCTCATCTACCTGAGGTTGTGCAGCTGCCACAGTCTCTGTCTCAGGATTTTCTTGAACTGGGGAGAGGACAGGAGCATGTTTGTAGAGCCTTTTTAGTCTCTTTTCTTCCTTGATCTTGAGGAGCAATGCTACATCCTCTTCCTCCTTCCTCTCCTTTGACAACTCATTATCAACCAGCTCATTCAACTCTTCTAAGGGGAAAGATATGAGTTCATCAATGTTATAGTGTCTGGTCTCTAGGTAGTTTAGCCTGGCTACCCTCAACTCATCATTTTTAGTGTTTGGGCTGGGGACAGCCCAGATAGCAGCTTCCATGAAGCCTGGGGACCCTTCTGAACTCTCTCCCCTTAGCTTCCTCTTCCTTTTTCTCTTCTCCTCCTCTAACTCCTCATAGGTCATTTTCTTCTTCCCTTTGTCAAGCACAGGCCTTGGTGACTCAGGGTGGAGAGAGCTTTGACCTTTATTACTTGGTTCAGCAGTCAAGCTCTGGCCAGAGAGAGGATGTGAAGCACCTTCACCGGCTGGTGCCTCGCTAAGAGTACTGGGTGCTGAAGGCGATCCTGTCTCAAGGTTCACAGGCTCAATTTCTGGGCCTTCAGTCAAGGCTTCCCCTTCGAAGCTAATGTTAGGGTCCACCTCAACATCCAGTTGACCAAAAATCTCACCTGCTAGCCTCTATCTATATAATTTTGATCTCATCTTGAACTCTTCTAGCACTCTTCCTTGAATCCAATCTACTAATCTTTCAACTTGTCTGTTTTGGCTTGGGTTGACAAGTGGAAGATCAACCAGATGGATGCACTCATAGAAACTCAAGTTTGTAAAATTGAAGATCTCCTGTTGACCTTGAGCTCTAGAGATGACAAGAGACCTTCTTTATGTGTCATACCTCCATCCCAAGATTGGTTTCTCAGAGTGAAGAGATGGGGTAGACATGGCTCTAGGTATACTCTCCTCAAATAGGCTATATATGAGTGAGTCCACATCAATGTGGACTTGAGGAGGTTGCTGAGTATGGACTATTACAAGTGTAGGTGTTGAATCCTCTAAGTCCATACTCTGAGAAGAACTCCCAAGTTTTATGACCATTCTAACTTTCTCCCCCTTTTTGGTAGCATCACTTTTCTTGCATAAGTGAGCTGGGGGTTGAGTCTATCATATTCATAGTTTTTGTGGACTTGGTTGAGTTGTTCTTAGTGGTCTCTTAGCTAGCTTGCCCTAAGATTGATGATTTCAAGTTGCTGGTCATTGACCCTCTTTTGTAACATAGTCACCCGAGATACCAGGTGACTAATATTAGAAACTAAATAGTGCAAGTTTTAGTCAATGTGTGCACCTTTAGTTTCAGACTCTCCTCATCTTCATCAAAAGAATCATGCGGGGATGAGAGAATATGACTAATGTCTTCTTCCTCATCACCAGCATAGTGTCCTTGGCTGCTGGATTTGCCCTACATCATGACAACTTCAAGAGAAGTGTCAAAAGGCTGGGTTGCCATGGTCGAGGTCTGAATGATGTAATTACATTCTAAAGTGAGAGCCACTTCCATATGGATCTCCTAAATAGGCTCATGAAGATCAACCTCAGTGGGGGGTGGATGATGTGGGCTAGACATAGGTGAGACAGGGGTACTCATCTCTCCTTGAGTAGGGGTGGAGAAGAGAGACTCATGGTACTCACTAAAGCTCATGTCTTCATCATCATAGAAGTCAAGGCTGGGAACTGGTTGGTTTAGATCCAGCGGCTGGGGATGGTAATAGTCCCCAGAAGGTTGTTCACTAGAGTGTTGAGACTCTGAGTGAAGGCTTAAGGTTGTTGGGGTTGTGAGCACATAAGGCTGAGCATGGGGAACCTTAGCACTAATCATTTGAGAGATGGGAGTGGTTTGCTCCATAGGGGAAGTGGGAACTCGAGTGTCCACTTCCTCCTGCATGGTTTGTGATATGGGGGACTACACAAGCTGAATAGCATGTGCAAGGGTTAGTTTGGTTTTTCTCTGGTAGGTGATGGTTATTATAGGCTTTATTTGGGGTTGTGAGGTTGAAAGTATGGGTTTAACACTAGATGGTGCTGCTAGGTTGCCACCTTGAGCAATGAGCTCAAACATTTTTGGGACTAGGGCTGTTTCTACTCTGGAGAAGCCAACAGTTGGCTTCCTCGGATTTTGAAGATGCCAGGCTTCATCTGTCCTGGTTTAAAATATTACCTGTTCCCTTCAACTGTGTGCCCAATTCACAGTTGAGAATGTGTTGGACATATCTAGGGAACATGTAATACTCTAGGGAGTTTATGTTAGCAAGTAAATTGGTATTTAAAAATTGTGAATACCTGAACTTGACCTCCTAAACCATCCCATGGACAATGAAGGAGAGGTCTTCTGGAATCTGGTGTGACATCTTGGGGTTGGCTTGATATCTTGCACAGATGCATGTGGCAAACATGATATCAGGCCTGCTAGCTGTGAGGTATATAACAGACCCAATCATAGCCCTGTAAAAATGTTCATCCACACACTCCCCCTCAAGATCAGGTCTAAGGGAGTGGTTTCTGGTTATGGGTGTCTTAGCAACCTTACAATCATTCATGTTGAATGTTGTATGTATGTCTTGTACATAGTTTGACTACTTATGAAGATGCCATTGTCAACTTGCTTCACTTGAATTCCCAGAAAAAAATTGATTTCCCCCATGGCACCTATTTCAAACTGTTCTTCATTGGCCTCTCAAAGTATTTATAGAGCTTTGGATTAGTTGACCCAAAGATAATGTCATCCACATATACTTGAACCAGCATTAAGTCATTCCCTATTCCTTTGATGAAGAGAGTACCATCTATAGTACCCCTCTTGTAACCATGTTGATAGAGATACTGAGATAGTGTCTCATACCACTTCCTTGGAGCTTGGTGCAACCCATAAAGAGCTTTATCAAGCTTGCAGGCATAATCAGGATGATCTGGGTGTGCAAAGCCAGGTGGTTGTTTGACATACACCTCTTCATCAATCACCCCATACAGAAAAAGCACACTTGACATCAAGTTGGTAGACCTTGAAATCCTTGGATGCAGCAAAAGCCAAGAATATTCTTACAGCTTCAAGTCTTGCCACAGGAGCAAAAACATCTGTGTAATCAATTCCCTCTTCTTTTATGTACCCTTGAACAACTAGTCTTGCCTTGTTCTTGATGACAAGTCCTCTATCATCCTTCTTGTTTCTAAAAACCCACTTGGTTCCTATGGTAGTTTTCCCATTAGGAAGAGGACATAGGTTTCAAACCTTTTGTATTTTGAATTGAAGCAGCTCCTCTTGCATTACTTCAACCCAGCTTCCATCTTTCAAATCCTCATCAACTTTCTTTGGTTCTACTTGGGACAAGAAGCAAGAGTAGAGACAAACATTTTTGTCATGGGTTTGTCCTCTTGTTCTCACCCCTGTATCAACATTTCCACTGATGTTTGTGGTGGGGTGTGACTTGTGGATCCTGAGTTGAGGGATCACAGCAAGTTGATTGAAAAGATCTAAATCAGAGAAATTTAGATCTGGTAATGGAGTGTCGCCCACCACATCAGCACACTTATCAATTGAGACTTGATCCAATAAGTGTGTGACATCATTTTTGTTGTCTTCTATGGAGTGGTTATCAGTATCAAGAAACTCTTGATCATTATAACCACCTCCATTTCCCACTACATTTGAAGCTCTTTCACCTGATTTTTGAACCTCTGAGCTGGAATTTGAAGGCATCTCAGATGTATCAGCTGAATTTGTCATGTCTGTGCTGATAGGATCTTCATTTGCAGGGTTAGTTACCACTGGAGCTGAAGTGGTATTCTTGCTTGGTCTTCTCAGCTCAAATCATGGGTCAGGATCTTCTGTTGATATGTTACCTGTAGATCCTGAAACCTCCTCACAAGACTTGTTAAAACAGTTGATAACTAAATCAAGATCAAATTGCCAATCCGGACTAGAAACTTTCACACTAGGAGTGTGCTCATTGAAGGTCATATTGACTGACTCCTTAACTACTCTAGTTCTAAGATTGTATACTCTGTAAGCCTTAGCTTAAGAAGAGTATCCAATAAAATGTCCATCATCAGATTTCTCTACAAACTTGGCTACCTGATCTTTGGTATTCAAGATGGTGCAAGGACATCCAAATGACCTAAAGAAACCAATGAATGTTCTCCTTTTGTGCCATAACTCATAAGGAGTTTTACCATGAGTCTTAACTACTAAAACTCTGTTCTGCACATAGCATGTTGTGTTAACAGCCTCTGCCCAGAAGGTGATGGGCATTTTAGAGTTAGACAACATGGTTCTTGCAGCCTCAATAAGTGTCCTATTTCTCCTATTAGTAACACCATTTTGCTGAGGAGTCCTGGGAGCACTATATTGTCTTGTAATACCCTTTTCATCACAAAATGTATGAAGGATTTGTTCTTAATTTTGTTCCTGTTCACATGTTATGGTCTTGACCTTGTGATCAAATGATTCTTAATTTTTAGAATGACGTTCTTCACAAGATCTCAGAGTCTCATCCGTAGTTCTAAGGAAAAAGACCCAAGTGAATCTTGTGAAATCATCTGTGACCACTAAAACAATATGAGGTCCTTCCTAAACTCATTACACTGGTGGGCCAAAGAGATCGATGTGTAATAAGTGTAGGGTCGAAGTAGGATATGTTCTTGAGGAATGATCACCTGGCTTGAGAATAATGCATCATGCTTAGTAAAGAGCATGTTATGTCTCTGATCACAAAATTGGGATACACTCAGTAGATGTACCAAGCTCCTTAACAAAATTTACCTTCTCAATGGTGAGTTACAATTGTGACCATGCCCCTTCCAGTGATGTAACCACTAGCATCTCCTCCAAAGCAACTAGTTCTCCATCAATTTTCTCAAAATTGTAAAGCAATAATCACTGCCAGTCATGTGCCTGGAATAGCCACTATCAATGATCCACACATTTCCCTTGGTCTTTAGCTGTTCTGCATTAAAGAGTGGTTAGTTACACTTGGAAACCCAAGCCTCATTAGTCTTGGGCTTTTCAAAGTGATCTGAAGACAATATAACAGTAACTGATCCTATATTCCAGCTTTGAGGATCATTAGGTGCTGTTGATGAAGAACTTTCAGTCACCAGGTCTTTCTTCATCTTTCATACATCTTTAGAAAATGGACTTGACCTTCAACACCTTGGAAGTTTTAACAACTTTTGAAGTTTTTGAAACTGGAGCTTCGAAAGATCTTGCTTTCACTACAGCATGCTTCAGTACTTCGGAAGCATTCCTTTTTTTCGAGGCCAAATTTTCTTCCGAAGGAAAGTCTTCACTTGTCTTCTTCTTCACTTTGGAGCTTTCAAAGTAAACAGATTTTCCTTCAGAAGCTAGTTTCTCCTTCTTCTTTTCATAAGTTTTCTCTTTGATCATGCGGATGGTACTTTTAGGATTGGTGATGCAATCCTTAGCCAGATGAGAAGTACTACCACACATGATGCAGTCCATTTGCTTCCTTCTAAAAGTCTTCTTCTGAGAGGAAGACTGAACTTGATCACTTTCCTTCTACATCTTCACTTTTACTGATGATGTAGCAAGCTTCTTATGGAGAGGCTTGCTCTTGGAGCTGGATGGTTCAGGCTGTGTAGCAGTGGTACATAGCTGATCAGTCCTCTTCTCCTTAGGGAGATGAGTTGGACCTGAACTAGAACTCCTGGTACTAGAGTTAATGGTTGGGTCTTCAGCCTTCACCACTTCAAACCCTGTAGAGATAAACACTTGTTTCTGCTTAGAGTTGAAGGTGGCCTTGATTTCTTGAGCCTTTTTGGCATTTATCTTGGCTCTTCTGATCAAGTTCTTTCTTTGAGACTTGGTCATCCCAGCTTCTTCATCTCTCTCCTCAGGAGGATAGTGTCCCTTCTTAGGATGGTCGTCTTCACTCTTCTCAGACACATCTTTCATTATCTCCTTCTTATCCTCTTCAGTAATGGGGTCTATGAGGGGAAGCTCATCTTCACAAGTTCCACACCTTGGAGATCATACAAATAAGATAGTGTATGGAGGAGCTATCTCTATAGATCCCAGTCCCTATGTATTTTGATAACAAACTTGTGCTGCAGAGATGAGGATATCGTGTTCTTGAAGGTCTCTTCTTCAAGAACAAGTTTTTCTGCCCGGGCTTTGCTGATCACAAGCTCAGCCTGGAAATAAGTTAACTTAGTGTTGAGATCATTAATCTGAGTCCTGTAGTTGGTGTGTTTATGCTTTAGAGTTGAAATGGTTTTCTCTAGATCTTCTATTTTTAGTTTGTAGTCATTTTCAGCTCTATTAAAATCAGCTTTTAATATATTTAAGGACTCAAGATCTGATCTCATCTCTAGGTTATAGGACCTATACTTATTAACTTTAGCAATACATTCAGGTGTACCGAGATGTTCCAATACCTTTGCTTCATCATGATCTGCCATAAGTGCTTGGTTTGGAGCAGCATCCTCCACCTGAAAGCTCCAGTCAAATCCTCCTTCTTTAGCAACTGTAGCTTGTTGCATGGGCTTCTCATTCTGGTGAGCTCATTCAGTGTAGTTTGGCCTGGCTTATGCTTGGCCACCATTTGACTTTGGTTCCTTGCACTCTCTGGAAAAGTGTCCCATTTGATTACAATTGTAACACTTCACCTTGCCTTTATCCAGCCCAAACTTTCCACTGGACATATTGCTGGGAAACTTCCTCCTAGTCCTCTTGTAGAACTTCTTGGCCCTGTGAGTGAGAAGAGCCATCTGCTGGACTATTTCCATATACTCTAGATCATCTGGATGGATACAGTCCAAGTCTTAAAGAGTGAGAGAGAAAGTTACCTGTACTTTAATCAGAAGACACAAAAGCTTGCGAAGAACTTGTCTCCTGGAATGGGCTTCCAGGGATGTAGCTCTCCTTAGTGTCTCTGGGAGGTGATGACAAGCCCTTCTGTGAGGTTTCAGGGTAGCAGATAAGGTGGTGTGGTGGTTCTCTATAGTCCTGTCAACCACATGAAGGGCTGAACTCTGTTGGATGCTGGAGTTACCAGATGGATTTTGATCTTTGCATTTCATCTCCATCTGGTACACTGAGTATGCCATACAACTCAATGAGAGTAAGGGTCTTGAGGTTTTCAGTCCTCTTAATAACCACATAATAGTGTGTCCATTGTCAGGGAAGAGAGGACATGAACTTCCTTACAATATCCCTGTTCTCAAGAGTTACTCCAATACTAACAAGAGTATCACAATCTCAACATACAGAAGTACTATTGAGTCATTGTTTCATCTGCTTTGAAGGTGAAGTTCTCAACTGCTGCTTCAGAGGTCCTTCTTGTCTCTTTAGCTTCATTGGACCCCTCATACAACAGCTTCAGTGCAACCCACTGTTGCTTTGCAGTCTTGCACTTCTTGAAGCCTCTGTAGATAGAGTTTGGAAGAGCAGTTTGGAGGGCGGTCATGTCCTTCGATCAATATCATCTTCTTCCAGTCTTCATCAGAATAATCAGCCACTTCCTTGGGTATCGTACCACCACCAGAAGCAGCTGAAGGGTGTGGATGGTACACGAGGACCAAAGACTACTGATCACTACATCTGGAGTCATGGGACTTGATGAAGCCTTCCATTCTTTGACACCAAGTGTCAAAGTCTTCAGAGTGATCAGTGGGGACTTAGTCTTAGTATATTTCAATGTCAGCCTTGGTGATAGATGCCATTTGATATGAAGTATTTTGTGAGAGTGAAAAGGATTAAAGATGGTGTGATCTTACAATCAAGAGCCTAAAAAGCTTTGATACCTATTGCAAGAGTGTGTGAAGGGTGGCTAATACAATCAGTCTCATAATGAGGAGAAATTTAGAAACATAACAGTTCAAATGGGAACCGGTTTGAGTTGATGATACTAAGAACACAAGTAAGGAGTAAGACAGAACTAAGAATAAGAACAAACAAGTATGGTTTTCAGGATGTGCATATGCTTTCAAGTTCTATTACAGTATTATAAGCATATTCGAATTACAAGGACCTAAGACACTTATACTACATCTACCAAACCGTAAATACTTTGAAAGACAGTTGGAAACACTAATCTAGACAACAAGATCAATATAGAGTCAAAAGGCAGATTGCCTTTGACTAGTGACTATGACATGCCATAGCTCACATCCTTTCTAATATAAAAAGGTTACAGGTACAAAGGTCGGAAGTTACAGGCAAAGACTTTTTTATACTGTTTACAAAAGCATGGACTTTTCACCAACTCATCAAGTTGGTGAGTCTTCAGTGTTGCAGCGGAAAGTGTGTCAGCTTTATGTAAAGTAGATCAGAGAAAGCATGTCTTCTCTTTCTTTGGAGGAATCAGTCTTGACAGCAAAATGGCTTCGGAAGACTTTGTCTCTCTGAAGCTTTGGAAAAGACTTCATCTTTGGCTTAGGAAGATTTGGACTTTGGCTTGGAAGATTTTACACTTAGAGTATTTTCTGATGTAGAGTGTAAAACTTCTGAAGCGACTTCTACCTGTACGTCTAGTGCATGCATGCAGGAAGACCCTTGGTTGTTTTGGCTTCTTTGGTTGCATTAGCTATAATCTTCTAATATTACCGTACAGATGAGGAATACAAGAAAATAAGAAAGATCTCAAAGCCTACTCCATTCTAACTCAGGCTTTAAAAATGGATGTCCTCAAAAGACTAGAGATATATGGAACAACAAAGGTGTCTGGGATGCACTGTGAATTATGTGTCAAGGAAGCAGTGCGGTGACAAAAATAAACAAAACATAAATGTGTGAACCAATATGAAACTTTCATCATACCAGGGGTGAATCAATCTCCAAGTAGCTACATCGTTTTGTTCCAGTAGGTGAATGATTTGGAAATCATGGGTTACAAATAAAGAAAAAGGAAATGAACAAGAAGATGTTGCACAGTCTGCCAGAAACTGGAAGCAGAATGTTACTAGGCTGAGGAAGCAGACTACTCTTGTCTTGGAACAACAACCACTTGACATTAAGAATTGCTAAGATTAAAGCTTTAGAGTTAGATGATGAGACGAAGCAGAAATCTTAGTGGACCTCCAGTCATTGAGGCATATAAGTTCCATCAGAACTCATGTGTTGAAAATGCATTTGTGAGAAGAAGATGATTTTTGTCTTCTAAAGAACAAGCCAGAACAACTGGATTCATTGCTGCGCACAAAAACAAGCCATCGTCTTCATCTTGTTCTACTGATACACCCACATGCATGCCTAGTGATCAAAAAACTGTAGAGCAAAAAGCAACTTACAATGCTTTGTTTCTAGCTTTGAGCTTATCTAGGAGGAAGGCTTACCTTAGCACATTTGATTCATGAAAGATCTAAAAGAAATAGATCCGATGATGGTGAAGAAATGGACTTGCAATGGCAGATGGCCATATTGCGACGAGAGCCAAGAAATTCTTCTGAAAAGGGAAGAAGCTGGGTTTGAATGATAACACAAAACATGGATATGAAAAATCAAGGTAAAGTGTTTTAATTGTGGTGTGAATGGCCACTCTCTAGGGAATGCAATGCTCCCAGAAGAAAGTAACATCATCTACCAAGAAATCCTATGGTCAGCCATCATCTCAACCCAATTCAAGCTCTCAATCAAGCAATCAAAACAGTATCAGCATCAAAATTAGCACCAACAGCTCATCAAAGTCAGTCCCAACTGACTCATCAAGCTCAGGGAAGCAATCAACCAACCTCTAATGCACTTCTCATCAGACAGATGGAGTTTGTGACTAGAGACTATATGAAGAGGATGTTCAAGCCTCAATTTTAGAATCATGCTCTCATGGCTCATATTAATGATGGTACAATTCCAATGCCACTGAGGTAAAATCCAATCTCTATAGTGATAAATGGATTTCAGAGTATAGTGATACAGAGACATAATCACAAGTCAGCTCTTAAAATCAAAAAGAAAAGGTCAAATCTGAAATGTTAAAACAAGAGATGGAAAAGTTTGAAGTTAAAATCAAATCACTTCTTTCAGATATTGAAAAACTCCATGGTGAAAAGTACACTTTTGCAGCTGAGAGAATGAGAAGCTAACTGAATTGTTAACAAAAACAAAGCTGAGCAATAGGCTATGGAAGTGAAACTTGAAAAGTTTCAATTCTCTGCTGCTAAGCTGAAGTGTTACTTGACTCACAGAAAGAGCCAACCGATATGAGCTAGATCGGATACAATTCTTGTCCACCTCCATACAATGATACTATACGATTATGCCTGAGGCACTCACTCATTCTGATTCAATGAACCTAAAGTTATTGAAACTCAAAACAATGATTTCACAAATACTAATCTTCAAACAAATCGATGGTTTATATTGAAACAATGAGGGTAAAATCAAGTTAGGTCACCTAATCAAGATCAAATAGTGCTCAGACAAACCTGTAGTTGCCAAGAACCAAACACCATCCTATCCAAAAAGCCATTGTACCATTTGTGAATTCATTCCTGAAAACCTTAAGGTGGTGAAGAATGCTGAAGTACCAAGAAATCCTCTACTAAAGGCAGATCTGATAGGGAGATTAAAATATCCTAAAAATTCAAGCAAATTAGAAAAAGGTTTCACTAAAATCCAAAAGCAAAGCAATAGCATCTCCATCATCCAAAGGAAAATCTCCCATGGTTCAAAAATCAAACGAAAAACTAACCAATCTCCCGACAAAGTCAAAACAGGGGGTCCGTTTGACTTTCAAAAAAAAGATGTAGACCAATTTGAAAAGGAGTTAAGTAAGGGAAAAAGGAAGCAAAAGCAGTCTCCAAAGACCAAGGCAACAGTAGAATTGTGAAACAATCTACCAAAATTAAGAAGGCTGAATTTACTTCTTTATGAAAACAAAATTCGAGGCTAATCTAATATCTATTAAATCACATGAAGCCTCCACATTAAAATCAAAAGACAAACAAATGTATTGTGACATTTTACATGTCTAATCATAACACAGATGAGTGTTATTTAATCAATATTGCTCTATCTGCGACATGAACAATCATTCAACAAAAAAATTGCTATTCAACAAGCATGTTCTGTCTGTGATATGACAAATCACAATACATCTGATTGTTCTTTAATCAAAAAGGCTTGAGAGTTCCACAAAACAAGCCATCTCACCAATATCAACCAACATGGCCAAACATATAAGTCAATCACTCTTTAAACAACAGGGGTTTCAAATTCTGATGATGTTTCTATGATTAATGACTGTCAAAGAGTGCAAAAGGAATATTAACAATAATATGAAACAATCACTTAATTCTCATTAAAGATATAAAACAAAAGTTAATTCTAAAAATAAAACGAGCCCAATTTCTACATAAAATAGGGATGAAAATTTTGATTTCTTCCAGGACAGCTCGGTTGAAATTTATCAAATACAATTTGAAAGGAACTACACAGAAATTCTTCATACTCAAAAAGAAAAATATTTTTCTGAAAAGATTTCAAACAAGATTTGCTAAACCAAAGTTTGATGAATAGAAAGCAAACTCTAAATCACAACTTAGAGGCAAACATCAAATGGTTACAGTAAATGATTGATACGGGAACGCAAGACCATCATGGCTGGGTTCCACTCTAACTAGTTCTTTTATTCTTGTAGGGTAGTCCACACAGGTCCAACAACTTATGGTATGTGGACAGTGGATGCTCCGACACATGATCGGAGACGTTCCCTCCTTCATGACTTCAAGCATATAAAAGGAACTAGTGTAGCATTTGGTGGAAACTCACAAGGTGGCAGAGATTACTGGAGAAGGGTCTGTAACAAATGGATGCTGAGCTTTGACAAAGTAAACTACTGTGAGCAATTGAATTTCAAAATCCTCAGCGTGTCTCAGATCTATGACAATAAATAAATATTCCATCACTTCACAGACCCCCATTGTTACATTCTGAAACCAGGATTTCAAATTCCTGAAGAATGGGTTGTTGAAGATTCCGAGAAATAATAACACCTATGTCTTGAACCTTAATTCTGTAAAATCTATAGAAGAAAAATGTCTTTTCTCTAAAGCATCATTTGATGAGTCACAAATTTGGCATAGACGTTTGGGACACACAAATTTCAAAAACATGAAGATTGGTAAAAGGAAATCATGTAATTGGTTTACCTCAAAAGGAATTTCATTTTATTGATCATGTTCTTCATGTCTCAAAAGGAAACAAATAAATCTTCACATAAACCTAGCTTATGAACACAAATAATACTCCATTGCAGTTACTTCATGTGGTTCTCTTTGGACCAACTCATGTCATGAGTATTGGCAAGAAACAGTATTGCTTGGTAATCATTGATGACTTTTCACGATTCACACTGAGTCTTTCTACTTCATAAAAGATTATTCATTTAAATTCAAAATCAACTTGATAAAACGTAAAATCAATCAGAAGTGATAATGGGACAGGGTTTAAAAATGAAATCTAAGTTCATTTTGCACACACAAAGCATTGCTCATCATTCAGTGCAGCTAGAACTCCTTAACAAAATGGTTGTAGCTGAAAGGAGAAACAAACACTAATTGAATAGCAAGAACAATGCTAGTCGATGCTAGGCTGCAATTACCTTTTGGCCGAAGCGGTCAACACATGTTTTATGTGCAAAGTCGAACTTTGATAGTTAAAGAAAGCAATAGAACACCTTATGAACTATTTTTTCATAGAAAAACCATTATTTGATTTTCAAGTCATTTGGTTGTCCTGCCTCAATATTAAAAACCCGATACCATTTAGGAAAGTTTGCTCTAAGTCTGATGAGGGATTCTTTGTAGGTTATTCCTCAGTACCTTTTGGGCCGAAGCGGTCAACACATTGTTTTATGTGCAAAGTCGAACTTTGATAGTTAAAGAAAGCAATAGAACACCTTATGAACTATTTTTTCATAGAAAACCATTTATTTGATTTTTCAAGTCATTTGGTTGTCCTGCCTCAATATTAAACACCCGATACCATTTAGAAAGTTTGCTCTCTAAGTCTGATAGGGATTCTTGTAGGTTATTCCTCAGTCAAGGCTTTCAGAGTGTTTAATTCTAGATTAAACATTATTGATGAAATAATAAATGTTTAATTCAATAAGCACTCCTTTCCTAAGTAAATGAACGGTTCTTATTGGTTGTTTGATATTGACTCTTTTACAAGATCTTTTGATCAGTTCCACTTGTCTAATGCAGGTAATCTACAATCACTAGATCTTCTGAAATGGTAGAGAAAGCAGTGACTTTCCAATGATTCCTCCATCTTCTGCTAATCAATCTGATGAAGAAGTTCAATTGCAAGCTAATCCTTGTAGAAAGAAGTGCAAAATCAGAGTGTCTCAACATAGGCTGGTCTTAGTTCACTGCCAACTCCTTCAGCAGAACCGTCTACTAAAGTTAGAAATCCAGAACCAGCTACTTCACTAGTTGAAACAATAGAGAATGCAAATGATTAAAGTCTTCAAAGTGTTGCTGATGCTTAAGCTGAAGCTGATGAAGCCTTTGATTTCTTTCATATTCTCCTATTGCCTCTCACCTAGATGATTTGAATGTCTCCAACCTTGATGTATCAATTGCTGGTGACTCATTTCCAACCACTAGGATACATAAGGTCATCTAGTGTCTAGCATCATTGGTGAATAATGAGCGGGTGATAAGAAGCAAGTAGTCAAGTATTGCAAACACCTATCTGTTTTCTTGCTGTCTATGTCAAACTGTGCCCAGAACATTAAGAAGTCAAAGCAAGAATAATTACTTCAGTTCAAGAAACAGAAGTATGGCAGCTGGTAGACCTTCCCGAAGGACAATACCCTATCGGTACCAGATGGTTATACAGAAACAAGGCTGATGACAGGGGATTGTTATCAGAAACAAAGCAATATTAGTTGCACAAGGATACACCCAAGAAGAAGGAATAGATTATGATGAGGTGTTTGCACCTGTTGCCAGAATTAAAGCCTTCAAACTTTTTCTTGCTTACTCTTCATCCATGAATTTCACAGTGTATCAAATGGATGTAAAGTGTACATTTCTTTATCGCAAAATCTCTAAAGAAGTCTACGTGAGTCAACCACCAGGCTTTGAGGACCCGGATTTCCCTCACAGGATGTACAAGCTTGACAAAGCTTTGTATGGTCTACATCAAGCCCCGCGAAAGTGGTACGAGACTCTATCTTCTTTTCCTTCTTGCACACGGGTACGAGAGAGGAAAGATTGATCAGACTTTGTTCACAAAAAGAAAGGACAAGAAATGTTGCTAGTCTAGATCTACATGGATGATATCATTTTTGGATCAACAAACAACAACTTTACAAGGAATTTGAAGACCTTATGCATTCCAAGTTCCAGATGATTGCAATAGGGGTGCTTACATTCTTCTTAGGGTTGCAAATACAACAAACAACAAATGGAATCTTCATCAATCAATCAAATACATGGAAAACATGTTGAAGAAATTTCATTTTGTGGATTGTCAGTCTATCAGAACTCTTGTTGATACAAAAATGAAGATATATCCGGACTCATATGGCAAATCAGTGGATCAGACTCACTATCAATCAATGATAGGGTCACTCATGTTCTTATAGCAAGTAGACCTGACATAATGTTTGGTGTATGCGTTTGTGCTAGATATCACGCAGATCCCAAGGAATCACATGTAAATGTTGTAAAAAGGATATTCAGATATCTCAAGGGCAAACCTGCACTTAGATTATGGTATCCAAAGAGGGAGACTTCATCCTCTATGCCTACATAGACAGTGACTACGGGGGATGCAGCTTCAATTAGAAGTCCACTTCTGGGGGTTGTCAATTTCTTGGTCCTATACTGGTTTCCTGGTAGTGCAAGAAGCAGACAAACTTGTCTGTTTCCATAGTAGAAGCTGAGTACATAGCAACATCCGCTTGTTTCTCTCAACTTATTTGGATTCAAAACCAGATGCTTGATTTGGTTATAAATTTTTGCACTCTTCAATTCACATTGACAACACACAACCATTTTCATAACAAACAATCCAGTTTAGCACTCAAAACTAAACTATTGAAATTAAATATCACTTCTTGAGGACAGTACTGAAAAAGGTTTACTCAAGTTGATACAGGTTCATACGGACAATCAATTCGTTGATTTGTTCACTAAGGCATTTGACCCTAGTCGGTTTGAATTCTTAGTTCAATCAATTGGCATGATTAACCTTGAGTAATTTGCAAAACATTCAAAAATTATAAACTATAAAGAGAAGTTATTTTTGTTGAAGAATATGAAATGTACTCCATGGGAGATGATATAATTACAGTCGTTATATCATTCTCAGGGCTTATTTTAAATTCTTGAAAGACTGAGATGACTTATCTGATATGGAGGCAGGCTTAACTTGGAAAAGAAGATACATGTTGTGATGAACTAAAGCTCATATTCAACTGTGATCCATCATCTCAGGGTGTGAGTAAGTATTAGCTTATCCAAGTGTGTGTGTGTAGTAACCTAAACACACTAAGTAATAATGCTTTATGAATCTCATTCACCCACATCAGTTTCTCGTCTGTTTTGCTATGTAAAGACCTGGACAAACTGGCACAAAGTGTTGATGTCATGATCCAAAAGATTTCTAATGTGGAACACATCCAAAATGGATGAATTAATAATAAATAGAACCCCAAAGAGGGTCACCTTCCAAAGTGAAGTGCAAAGAGAATCCCAGTAAGGATCAAATAAATATAAGGATCAAGTAAAAAATCTCAATGAGGCCCCCTTTCCCAACAAAATGAGATTTTTTAATTTAAACAACCTGTCATGTAAGTTGTTAAGAAGTTCTATCATGCATTTCATTAGGGTGGTTGATCTTGACATGCTTTTGAGTGTGAGGTACATGTTGAATATATTATACCACTCAAAACATGATAAAGATCACAAGCATTAAAATATTAACCAAGCATGAGTTTAAGAGGACAAACATAATCAATATGTTCATAATTATGTCTTTTACTAACAATTTCTTGCATTTGTGAAAGGTAAGAATTATATGATGCCAACTATGGTATACTTTACTTCAGGTACAGATAAGAAAATCAAAAATTATGAAAACATTTTCCTTTAATATTCTAAATTTTAAAATTTAAAGTTTTTATCCCATATGGATATAAACTTTAGGGGAGTAATTAAAATTTTATGAAAATATTCACAAAAACATAAAAAAACTTTTGGAAAATCTCAAAAATATTTTAATTATGTTGTACAGTTGTTTCTTTTCTTGAAAATATAAAATCAGAAAAATGGTTTGTGGTGGTGTGAAGTTATTCTATAGTATCTCAGTGTATGCAGACCTTTGGAAGCACAAAAGTTCAAGATCAGTCAAATCTAGGAAATTTGTATCACACAGGGTGTTCAATTAAATCCAAGCAAGAATTGACAATCCATGCACAGTCAAACTTCATAAAAGTCAAAGCAACAGTGCAAAAACAGTCAAAACTGTTCACAACAAAAACATTAATTTTTGATTAAGTTCAAACTTTAATGCAGTTAACAGTGTTGGTTATGCGGGTGAAGGTAGCCCAGGCATTTAACAATGCGGGTAATAGTTTTGGGCAAGAAAAACCAAGTGAAACTAACGTGAATAGTTAAGTCAGCCATATTTTCTCCAAGATGAAAAACAATTTCATTTAACAATGTCTCCATAATGCACCAAGGCAAAACACTTATACGGACAAATTTTTGTTCTTCCGCATTTCACAAGCGGATATGTTTTTGTGCATTCACATTTCCTTAATGTGGATGGCATGGCCAATGTAGATGATAGTGTTATGTATTTGTAACAAAAATAAAACAAGTGCTTGAATCTCAGTTAATAAGGAAGGAAATACGAGTACAGTATACAAATGGGACAATTAAACTTTTCCGCTTTGCTACAGTAACAAATGCGAACAAGTAAAATTTCTTCCGCATTTGCTACAGTGTAAAACTAAATTTTCCGCATTTGTTCATTCTCTTGCAAAGTTTAAGAAATTCAGTCGTTTGACTATTTAAACGCTTTAATCAGACTCATTGAATACTTTTTTAAATTTTAGAGAACCAAAGTGCGACGAGCGTTTTTCTGACTGTTCATCATCAACCACTCAAATCATCACAAACCATGTGTTTTGTTTGTTTTTTAAATTTTAGAGAACCAAAGTGCGACGAGCGTTTTTCTGACTGTTCATCATCAACCACTCAAATCATCACAAACCATGTGTTTTGTTTGTTCATCCAACCTCATTTCATCCATATTTCGATTCTTAATACAAGTAGTATCGAAACAAGGTGATTCTCAGAGGATTTGCGTACATCGTAATACCGAACCAGTGATTAACATTTCAACATAGGTTTAGTAACATCAAAATTAACCATGAACAATGAATTTCAATAACATTTTCAAGTTCATGAACTGATTTTTATGTTTACATCAAGTAACAATCGATTCAGAAACCCTAGGTTAACCACGATGATCAGGGAAAACAAGACATAAAATGTTGAACTCAAATCCAATGTTTCAGTGTTATAAGATGTTTAAAATAGTTCATATGATTGAAAATCATCATAAAATCATAACACAAATGGTTAACACCTAAAATCCAATATAGGTCAAATTGCTATAAAATGGTGTCTTTGAACTCCAATTTTGACCTATGAAAGTCAAACAGAGAAAGTCAAACCTGTTCTTGGTTATACAATTTGATATGTGATGTTACATTACTACACATTTGTCTTTATTTCAGATTTATGGAAATCTTATATGTAGCAAACTCCACAATGTTACTGATATCTTGATCTTGGTTTAAGAGACATGATCAGAATTTTTTCCATAACAAGAATAGCCATGCCATCACTGTTAGACCCATTATCTATGAAACCTCATCAGGTCATTTTGGGAACTACTGAAGTAAATGAAGTGGGATGGTGAGAGGACCATTCTTGAAGGATCTAATGATCATACCTTAGTTATCTATGAACAAATGGTGAGACAGTGTCTACATTTTTAGGGATGATGCCAACTTTCCCTAAGAAGTGAAAGAAGAACCACCAGAATCTCTCACAACCTCCATCACCATCAAACCCTTGAAGTACATTGGCTGTATAATTCATACGGGGAGTATTGTTAAACCCTAAAAGGATCTACATGCCAATTCAAAAGGTGATTGAAGGTTGTTCTAGTTGGAAGAATCTCTAAGTCAAAGAACTAATGTCAGTGTAGAAAAACAGAAGAAAAAGACAAGTATCAGCGTCAATGCGGATGAGCAAGAACAAATACGGCTGAGTATTTGTTCATCCGCATTTACTAAATAATTAAAAACAAACGGCTAAGTATATGTTCATCTGTATTTACTAATGCAGATAAGCAAAATCAATACTGACAAGTATTTGTTCTTCTATAGTAGTTTATGCGATTGACATACTTAATGTGAATGCTTAACATAAAAAATGCTGATGAAGACCAATACATCCGCATAAACTAATGCGAATGTACAACACAAAAGCGATGGTTATTTTGTACTTAGACTTGCATTCTGATGTATAGTTGTTAGGGTAGTTTAGTCATTTTGTACAGACATTGTATCAACCTATAAATATATAGTATACACTAAATATAGAAGACAGAAGTTTTTTGTGCTACAAACCCTAGCACACTTTGTATTTTGTTCATCAATATCAATATACAAAGCATTTATTAATATTTTTCAGCATTTATGATCTGTGATTTATATTTCCGCTACACAATCATTGCCTTAATCATCATATTTGATCCTAGTTGAGTCACATCAACTCAGATTCGGATTTGGAACCGGTCAATTCACCTTATGATTGATATACTTGGTCAGTAATCAAAATAAGATGGAAGATAGATTCTGACTCGATTAGATGATGATAGCAAGAACATATTCTTCGTACTATAGAGTACACAAACTGAATTTAAAATATTAAATGTGCCTCTAATTTTAGTTTATATAGGCAGATGACGTTATTTTCAAATTATACAAGTGTTCCAAGCAATTGCAGATGTAAATTTTGATTTTACTAAGGGTACTGTAGCCGTATTTGTATACTGTTAAATGCATAAATAAATGTTGATAAACTTGTGCATATTTGTTACTATTACCCGTATTTGTCAATACGAATGCACACTTTTGAATTTCTAATAAGACAAATGCAATGAATAGTGCTATCAAATTTGTTGTTCATAGTTGCCCGCATTAAAAATTGCAAGCATTAGTTAAATATTTATAGATTAGTATGAAGTATTGTGCTTTGCATTTGTCTATACACATTAACTATGTCTTAACATTTATAAAATTTTATTTTTCAATATACGACATTGTTACCCCGCAATTGGCAATGTTCATCGCAATAGTGAACGCGGGTGAACAACACTTAACCGTATAGGTGTTTCGTCATTCGCATATTGGTAAAATCAAAAACAGATAAGCCAAAAATAATTTTCTAATTTTTATTATATTATTTGCACATAAATATAGAAAGATACCTTCCATGAGATCATATCAATTTTCCCTTCACAAATGCAAGCAAAGTTAGTAAAAAAGACAAGTTCACACACATATTTATTGTAGGTACGTTTGTCCTTTTTAATTCATGCACTGGTTTTTGTTTTTTATAATTTATGATATATCTCATGTTTTCAGTTAAATAACTATTCTCTATGTACCTCTTACTTAGAAACATAGAATAATTAACCACACGCATGAAATTCATGTTAGGACTTAGTCACATCTCAGATAACCAAGTCATTTAGATTATGAATTTTTATTTGTTTATGGATAGAGGGATCCTCTTTGGGATTATTATACTTTGATCATTATTAATTTACTCGATTTCGGAGGTGATTCACTTTGGGATTCTTTTAACTTATTCACTTTAGAATATAGTCCAAGGTAGACTTTATTATTTCATTCTCTTCGGATGTGTTCCCATTAGAAACCTTTTTTATCAGGACTTTATGCCCTGTATACTCTAGGTCTTTAATTAGTAAAACAAAGGAGAAATTAATGTAGGTGAATAGATTCATAAAATATCATTACCCAGTGTATTTAAGTAACCACACACACACACCCACTTGAATACGCTAATACTTACCCATACCCTAAGATGATGGCTACACCATGAAAACATAAGCTAAACCTACCCATACATCAAATAAGGCACGCCAGTCTTTAATGAATTTAGAAATGCATTGTGAATGACATACCGACCGAAGTAATATCATTTCACATGTTATATTAGGTATATTTTATATTATTCAAATGAAAACTTCTTTTTGGGATTTTTCTTGATTTTTCTATTACTTTAGACATATTGATATTTGAAATGTAAGACATCTTCTTGTATTGTGGCATTATATTTTAATGTTTTTTTTTAAATATTTTGAAAAACTGATGGGTCAATAAATTAATCAATTATTCTATTTTTTTCAATTTTTCATCCAGATTAATCATGCTAATTGATTGTGCTAGGAATTCTGTAAGGCCCCATTCCTAGGAAACCTCATAGCTAGTCATTCATAGCACAATACATAATAGAATATGTTGATGTATGAAAACATTGTAGCGGAATACTTTAGGTGATTCATCACATCCATAGATAGGTTGTCAAATTACATGTTGTTCTAGAATTGAAAACATTAATGTTATTTTTTACAAATTAAAACATAAGTTTAAACGAGTGGATGCCAGACTCCCATTGCTGAGTAGTTTCATTCTCCCATACCATCCTTAGCAGCATCATTCCCTACCAATTGATATGTAGGGATGAGCATTTGATATCCCGTACCCGTAATGGTACCCGTACCGTACTGGTACCGGTACCCTGCTGGTACCGAAATATGTTACAGGTACTTGATTTTCTTATATTTCAGGATCGGTATTGGCCGGTACAGCTACCAGTACTTTACCTAAAAGTCTCGTATAATCCCGATAGTACCTGAATACAATAGCCTATTTTGAAAAGGATGGAAATATAGTGATCAAATCAAAAATTAACTTTCTTTGGTATTTTGAAACTTTTGGTTTTGGTATTTATCTTATTGTTGTATTTGTTTGGGGTTAAACTCATCAGCATGAAGCAAAAAACAATTTACTATTTTTTTTGGGTCAGTGTTGCTTCATAACTGATGAGTGGTAAGCATGTGGAATTATTGTTCTTTAGAATGCGTAGTCAAATCTATGCACTATTTTTGTTAGACTGTGGATGCATTTTTAATATTTTATTTTTGTTTAGTTATTATAAACTTTTAGAGGTATCGGGTACCAAACATGTAGTGGGTAACGGTACAAAAATAGGTATTGGGTACCGTAACCAAACATGCACCATGCAGCAAGCCTAAAAAATAATGTTGTGGAGCTAACAAGTACAAAAGAGGTATCGGGTACCTAAATACCGGTACCGGTACCTGTACGCATATACCAAAATTGGTATTGGTATGAGTACTCATTTTTTATAAAATTCAGGACCGTGTACTTTTGGTACCGGTACCGGTTTGGTACGGTATGGTACCGAGCTCATCCCTACTCATATGCATGCAAAGTCAGTGTTGTCGAGCGAGTTCTAGTTTTATATAATATTAAAAAATACTATTGAAATTTCTTTTATTGAACACATATTCACCATACATAATAGCCAATTGGCTTAACATATTCATTATCTTTCTTTCTTTCTGTCGTTCTCTTTCCTCTTTCATTACTAGGATTGCACAAGGCAAGAGCCTACATCATGTGTTGGCAACGAATGCCGAACCCCTGCCAACAACATAGAAGGTAGTTAACACCCTAACAGTTACCCACACTGCTAGGCATGAAGCCTGCTCATGATAAGGTCCATTCATTTCATTGGTTAATCTCAAGGATTAGACCCTAGCATCCTACGGATTAAAATAGCCGCACATCAGTTGAGCTAACAACAACATGATCGTGCACCTCCATATAATTTTGCTTGCAAGACTTTCATCATCATACGGGCCCGGGTAGCATTCATTATGTTCCACTACCATTATTTTTATTCATTAATGTTCATTTTAATTATAGACAATACTTATAAGGTACCCTTTATCATTATCATCATATAGCATGGAACATTAAATATTATTCATACAGTATCCACATATAAATCGTATTAATAGAATTATAACATTAACTCTGATGAAATGACCTAAGTGTCATCTAATGTGGGTAAAAGTGTACTAACGAGTGTAACAGTAAACTAGTGTGGGTAATAGTAAAATAATATGGGTAACAGTGAACTAATACGGGTCACAGTGAACTAATACGGGTAAAAGTTAATTAATGCGGGTAGAAGTGAACTAATGCCGGTAACAGTGAACTAATGTGCGTAACAATGAACTAATATGGTAACAGTAAACTAATATGGATGACCAAGCACTTAGTCAAAATAAGGCCTAGTTAAACAAATATGGTGAATTGTAAACTAATACGGGTGAGTAAACCTTCTGTCCAATTTCAAACATATGAATTTGATGACATAATCGAATTGTGCATGACCTTAACCGATAGATATAGTCCTCCATAAGCTCGGGTTCATAACTAGAACATATCATGCAACAAACATCATTATGGATCTTGTTAAAAGATACATTTTTCATAGAAATGTCTCCTTTATCAGAGAAAACGTAGGTTTATAAAAAAATAATCATTTTTAGCTTGCATACCAGCCCCAAATGGTAGAAAACATGTAAACGAGGGGATGTAGAACTCACCTATCAAGCATTTAAGCAAAAACCCTAGAACCAAAGGTTGAACTTGAGATCTACACACATGCACACGTAAAGATTCAAACTTTACACATGGAAACATGTAAAACGACTTGGGAGTTTAGATCTATCTTAGATCTTATAGAAAGCACCATAAAAATCATACCTTTGATGGATTCTTCAACATTCTCTCTCTAGAATTAGGGAAGGGGTGCTCCTTCCCTTTTATACCCACACATAAGAATATTTTCTTTTGCCCACTTTAGACCCATCATTTTATTTAAAAATACCTCCTTTCTTTCTTTCCCTCCTTTTAAGGATTTTCGGTTGTTTCAAGTGTACCCCCCTTATATTGGTTTTGTCCCCCAAACCTGTTATTCCTTAAATAGATTTGGGTAGTGTTGTCTTATCTCTTCTTCTGATTCCCAACTAGCTTCTAATCCATTACAATGATTCCATTGCATCTTGACCTGGCTAAGTACTTTATTCTTTAACTATTTCTCCTTCTGAACCGGGATAGCTACGGGTTGTTCCACACTATTCTACCTTTCATCCTTTTCGAATTCGGTAAGAGGGACAACAATATCCCTCGCCAAGCACTTCCATAGGTGAGATACATGGAATGTAAGGTGAATCCGATGTAGCTCATCAGGAAGTTCAACTCTGCACGCCACCTCACCAACCCGGCAGTGATTCTGAATGGTCTGATGTACCTCGAACTTAATTTCCCTCTCTTCTGAAAACAGATGATCCCCTTCCATGGAGATACTTTCAACATCACCTTATCATAAACTTGAAACTAAATCGGTCTTCATCTTTTATTAGGATAAGATTTTGCCTGTCTTTGGTCGGTTTCATGAAGGTCTTAATCTTTTCTAACTTTTCTGATATAGCCTCGATGATCTCAATACTTCCCAACTCCTTTTGTCCAATATATCCCTAGCACACCTAGGTTCTACACCTTTTACGATATAGCATCTCGAATGGTGGCATGCCAATACTGTAAGTGCTCATCCCAACTTCCACCAAAATCAGCATAAGACTCTTGTTGTAAGAGAAAACTCTACTAACGGTAAGTGCTCATCCCAACTTCCACCAAAATCAATAATGCATGTCCCGAGCATGTGCTCTAATGTCTGAATGGTCCTTTTTGATTGATCATCAGTTTAAGGTGGTAAGCTGTGCTAATATGCAGATTCGTTCATATAGCTTCATGAAATCTTGCCAAAAACATTGATGTAAACCGAGTGTTTGTTAGAAACAATGGACACCGACACACCATGATGAGCCACTATCTCTTAGATAAACAACTCTACCAACCTTTCGAATGAAAACTTCTCCCGAATTGGTAGGAAGCGACCACTATTCGTTAGTCGGTCCACCATAACCCAAATGGTATAAAATCCTATTGTCATGCGAGGCAACTTGGTGATAAAGTCCATCAAAAGGTGTTCCCACTTCCACTTAGGAATATCCAAGGGCTGGATCATCCCATAGGGTTTCTGATGTTTAGCCTTTACTTGTAAGCAAGTCAGACACTTACTCACATATTCCACCACATCACGCTTTAACCCTATATAACACCCGGAAATTTTAAAAGAAAAGAAAAGAGAAGAATAAAGAAATAAAGGTGAAATAACCCAAGTTGAGGGGTTAAAGTTGTGCAAGAGGCAAACTTTATTATTATGATGTTTAAAAGGTTGGCATGGCCGCCCACTCTTCCTGCTCACCAACTGCTTCGACTTCAAAAGTAAAAGAATAGAGAGCTTCCATCGGTTTTTAGAGAGAAGAAGAAGATCGTCTAGAAGGTAACTTTTTGTGTGTTTTGTTCAGTTTCAGTTGAATTTTCAGCTTGTGAGCCGAGTCTTATGTGTTACTCTATGTTCGGTTGGGTGTTTTTGGTGTCTTTAGGGGTTGAACTCCAAGTGCTCTCGAGTTTGGAGGATTTTTACTCAAAAGCTGCTGTAGGTGAGTTCTAGATTCCTGGTTTTTCTGTTTTAAACCTGTTTTGGGGCTAAAATGCATATAAATTATCAGTTTACAACTTTTAGTATGTCGAAACCATATGTGTTCCCCTGTTTTTTTGTGGGTATGTGTGTTTGTGATGTTTGACTGAATATTGTGGTGTATGCTTGTTCGAAGTGTGATATGAATATGCTTTGGGCTAAGAATACGTTAGTATGATGATTGGGAACTGAAATTAGTATAAGTTAGAACTGGCAAGTACTCATGTGCCCAAACTCCCCATGCGCCCATGTTTGCCCATGCGCCTAAGTTTCCCATGCGCCAAGTACCCATGCGCCTGCATAGTACTTGTGCGCCTGCATAGTTCCCATGCGCCTAAGTTTTTTTTGCCCATATGCCTAAGTGTTTGCTCATGCGCCTAAGTTTTCCCATGCTCCCAAGTACCCATGAGCCTGCATAGTACTCGTGCGCCTGCATAGTTCCCATGTGCCTCAGTTTTTTGCTCATACGCCTAAGTGTTTGCTCATGCGCCTAAGTTTTCCCATGCGCCTGCATAGTACTCATGCGCCTGCATAGTACCCATGCGCCTATGTTTTTCCCCATGCACCCAAGTGCTCCTATGTACCCAACTGTCTGTTGCACTGCATAGTGCCCAGACGCCCACATAGTGCTCATGCGCCTAAGTTGCCTTAGAATTTTTTGAATTTTGGGAAATAGAAATTTATGGTTAAGCTCTGTAATGTTTTGGTGGGTTTATTTTTGTTCATGTTATGCATGTTTGTGGCCTGTTATTGATGTTCCCTATTATGTATTATTACTTGACTGTACGTGGTGTGTTAATACTCTTGTACATAAAGTATTATAAAATGAAAGTGAAAGACGTCGTTAATGAAGTGGAACATAATGAATGAATGTAAATTCTTGCAAGAAACTGAAACTTGCAAGGAAAGTGAAAGATAATAATGAAAGTTCGAAACTGTAGTTTCGCTCATAGCAAGCTGCTAGTTTCACCCGCCGAAACTGTCAGGCTCTGCCGGGCGAAACTGTGTCAGTGGCAGAATAGTTTCGCTGACAGCGAAAGTCAGCGAAACTATACTACTATATATATTGTTTGATCTTGTTCTTTGTGGACAATCCTTGCAAAAACCCTAACGTTTATCATTGTTGCAAGTCTCTTTGTAAGCTGGTTCTTCACAGAAATATATTGAGCTTTGTTACCTTTAATGTATTGGATCATTATTGCTTTATGATTGAATAATTTGGTATTCTTCTTCATCAATGTGTTGTTGTTTGGCATTATTGTTGATATTGAACCAATCAACCACACAAGTGTACTGATATTCTATCAAATGGACCAACAGAAAGGTTTTTACTAAAGGTAAAGTATTTTATATTATAAAACTACAACTCACTCAGCAACACTGACTTCTATGCATTTTCTATTGGCAGGTAGTTTGTTGCTGAGGATGGCATGAGGGTGTAGATACATGGCGGGCAAGACTGGCATCCATCTTAAGCAATAATAATGATGTTGTTTTGTAATACAACTAAGTGATATTTTGTAATCTTTTAAACGGCGATGTATTACTTGGCAAATATATTATTAAAGCTTGAAATGGCTTTGGATGAATTATTCCGCTGCAATATTTAATTTACTAATAAATCTTAATATGTTTTGATATAAATAAGGTTGTGATTGACCAACTGTGGGGTTCCCGGGAACTGGGCCTTACAAGTTGGCATCAGAGCCAAAGTTTAAAAGAAATGGGTAAATATTTTCAAAACCTAAACTTAAACTGAGAATGGGACCGAATGAAGGTATTCCAGCCCAAGTAGCTACGTGCCATCAGGTATATACTTTCTTAAGGTTAACCGGCATTTGTGCGCATGCTATCTGATTTATGTGCTCTTAGTATATTTGGATACTGATGTAGTCATAATAGGCAATGCTTGGGGGATGAAGAGTAAAGTAAGTGGCTAATCACAACTGGCCACTGTAATTAGGGACTTACTATACTTGACATAATCTGAGCTATTACCTTGAATGACCGTGTTGGTGTTTGAATCTTATTATGTTTTAGAAGATGGCGGGTGGTAGATCTTCGAAGGCTTCTCGAGGAGGTGTGCAGGGTGGTCGTGGTGCTAGGCCCGTGTCACCCGAAACAAGGCTAAGGCTGCTGAGACGGCTCCTACAGAGCCCGCGATACAGGAAACTACCAAGGGATGTAGTTATGGGGCATTCCAGAGATGCAAGCCCCAACTTTTGATAGGAATGGTAATGCTACTGCTGTTCACCGATGGGTGAGGGAAATAGAGGCGGTGCTCGATATCAGTCAGTGCCAAGAGGATTACAAGGTGAAGTTTGATATCCACTCATATGTTGACTTGGCCATATACTGGTGGGAAAATATTATCCAGGCTGAGGGTAGCAGGGCTGTTGGGAGGATGAGGTGGAGTGAATTGAAGAAGATGGTGATTGAGGATTTTTGTCCTCATAGGGAGCTTGACAAGATTTAGAGAGAGTTCCTACAGCTGGAGGCGGGAACCATAACACACCAGCAATACTCGACTAAGTTCAATGAGATGGCAAGGCTGGTGCCAGAACAGGTTAAGACACCGATGTCAAGGAAGATTAAGAGGTATATCCAGGGTTGCCGGCAGATATGATCGCCGCCCGCCTAGAGAGATGAAGTGGCAATGGCGGAGGTGAACAAAAAGGGTGGTGGTGATAGGAACTGGAATGGGAAGCGGTTTGGTCGTGGTGGTTATACCCGAGCAACAAGAAGGCAAGGATTGATGACCGGAGGGTAGTGTCGGCTGGTACGGGGACTAAGCGGTATGGTAGGTGCGGGAAGGAACATTCAGGGAAGTGTAGGTGGGGACTAAATCTCTGCTTCATTAATCGTTGGGCATCCTTGCAAAACCCTAATCATTTACTCTTGTTGCAAGTGTCTATTGTAGGTGGAATTTTCACAGAAATATATTGAGCCTTTGTTCTTTTATGTATTGGTTCATTAATTGCTTTATGTTGAATACTTTTGAATTCTTCTTCTTTATCATAGTGTTTGTTGTTTGTTATATTGTTGATATTGAACGAATCAACCTATCAAGTGTACTGAAATTCGATCAAATGGACCAACAAAATGGTATCAGAGCTATAGTGCTCTTGATCATTTGAGGTTTTTGGTTGTTTATGTTCAATATCAATATTTCATCAATTCCGGATCAAATTTGAGTGTATTTGATATGGAATTTGATTGAATTTGTTTGTTATTGGTTGGAAAAGCCTTGGTAATCATCAGATCTCAAGTTCATTGAGATTTGGGTGATTTTAGATTGATTTTGTGTTCAAAAAGCTTTTCAGATTCAACGGGCGAAATTAGAGTTCTTCCAGCGAAAACTGTCATCTTCATCAAGCGAAACTACAAGTGTTTTACTCTTTGTGGTTGTTTCAAGCATCTCAGCGAAAGTATAGACTTTGAACGAAAGTTCAGCAGTGTTTGTGTTCAACTTCCAAGCGAAACTACTGTCGAAATTACCTCTGAACGAAAGTTCAAGCTTGTTCGTGTGAAATTGTCGGCGAAACTAAGCATTTTCAAGCTTATGGCTAGCGAAATTGCTGCCGAAATTACTAGCGAAACTACTGTTCATTCTATGAAACTAGCATGTCTAAGATGACTACTCTCACTCTTGCTGATCTTGAAAGTGTGGCACCCAACAGACCCCGAGACTCATCAACGGAGACAATTTTGAAGATTGGAAGAGATGTCTCAAAGCCTTTTTCTTCTACACTGATCACAATCAATGGGAATCAATCATTTCTGGTCCACACATACCAACCATTACTGTTGGTGATGTTGTTTCTCAGAACAAGGACCCAGCTATGTTCAATGAAAGAGATCTAATGTTGATTGACAGAGATCAGAAAGCCTTCAGAGCTTTAACTCTATGCTGGCACCAGACATCTACAATCGTTTACTGAACACAAGAATGCTAAATCTCTTTTTGATGCTCTCTGTGAGTTCTATGACGAAAATGATGAGTTGGTAAAAGATAAGAGTATTCAAGCTGAAAAGGAGTTTAACTCTTTTGTGGGATACAAGAACGAGAGTCTCACCGATCTTACAAATCGTTTTCTGACAGTTTCGAGCACGCTGAAGAAATATGATGAGAAACTCTCTCCCACCTCAGTGGAGTTTACAGGTGAGGATGTTAAAGAAAGAAAGAGGTTTCACAGACTACAAGATTATGGACATCATTAATAAGCTTAAATCATTTGAGTTAGACATAAAACGAAGGGAGTTTAATCAGACCTTGATGCCTTCATCTGGTTTCACTTAGAATGCTGCATTACTTTCTTCCGTTGCAAGCTCTCCAATGCAGGCATCACGACAAGGAGGAGTGAATACTAGTGATCATTCTGGTGGTAGTGTTAATGCTAGTAGAGATCAAGCTAACTCGAAAGCAAATGCTGGAACGTCAATTCCATCTGAATCGATGGCTCTATTTGGCATGTTCGTACAGAGCTATGAGGCATTAGTGGCTGGAGAGTTGAAAGGAAAAGGAATGACAATGAAGGATATGTACCAGGTGGATCCTGATGATCTAGAAGAGACAAACATTTAGTGGCAAATGGCGATGTTGACTCTAAGAGCAGAAGATTTATGGAGAGAACATGTAGAAAGAATTTTGGAGGTCAAAGCTCTAACTTCGAATTAGGATTTGATAAATCCAAACTGAGGTGCTTTAATTGCAAACACTTAGGGCACTTCAAACGAGAATGTCCACTGTCGATTCTCACTAATTCAAGTAATTCAGGAGTCCCAAGATGGCCTTAAGCAAGGATAAAGAAGAAATGAAACAGAAGAAAGAGACAGCCTTGATCTCTAATTTTGACTGGAGTGCAGAAGTTGAAGAGACGAGAGAAGAAATTAACCAAGCGTTGGTTGTGAGATTGTTGAAGAGAAGGAGAAGATGAACAGTGAGGAAGAATTTGATCCATTTAAAGAGTTTAGAAGTGAAGCTGATGAAACTGAGGAGGGTGAGAAGTGTGTTAAGATGATTATAGAAGAAATTTGAAGGCAGAGGTTATGACAGAAGGGGAAGATGAGAAGGTGTTGAGAGCAGGAAGCCAGACCACATAGCACAGCAATGAGAAAGATGATTCTGCCACCACTGTCGAGGAAAAACAAGCTGAGTACTCCGGTGTGTCAATGTGAGAAAGCTTTGGCAGCAGAAAAAGTGGTGATGGGACTTCCTTATGAGGTAATTCAGGATATGTGTTCTTCAGCATGCAAAATAAGACTATTTGGCGTATATAAAGCAAATCGTCTATTAATCGATAATGAAAAGGACTTAAAACGAATTAATGAAGAGCTTAAAATAAACGAGTCAAAATATTTTGTTAAATTAAATGAAGCTTTAAAAGAAAATGATCATTTAAAAAGAATCGTTTTGGAAAGAAATGTTGAAATTAATACTTTGACTGAAAGGGTTGCACTTGCTGAGTTTGAAACAAGCAAACTTCAGTCAAAGCTTGATAAATGGACAATAACTGGGATGAAACATGACGATTTATGCAAATCTCAAAGGGGGACTAGGATTAAAACAGGTTTGGGTTATGATGATGCTAATGTTTATCCTCCTCCTAGCACTTACTGTTATTCACCTATGCCTGTTCCGCATCCTTCTAATGATTTGATCAAAATAGACACTAACAGTATGTCTGCAGGTTTAGAAGGTGTGAACACTAAGCATGTACGTGAATACTATGGTTATGGACCGACTAGCGGGTTTGGATGCAATAGTCTTAGTACACCTGAATCTCAGCACTTTGTTTTAGATCATAAATCTAGCTTAAGTTCTGTTTTTGTTTCAAAACAATCTATTTCAAACAATGTTTCATCTTGTTCTAGTGATGTTTCTATTTACTCTTTAGATAATTTGCATTGTAATGATGATGTTTCTTTGATTGTGTTGATGTTGTGAATGATTCTACAGTGAAGAATGAAGAGAAAATTAAAAGTAATTGTTTTGAAAAATTCTTTTCTCACCCCGTCCCATCTTTTACCCCAACTAATATTTCATCATCAAGTGAAAGGGTAACGTCATCATCTCATGCAAGTACAAGTGGTACAAGTACCACATGTACTTCAGATGAAAATTCATCATCTTATGTAAATAATCATTCTTTTAAAAATAATTTCTTTTGCCAGAGTTTCATCATATACATGTTAACAGGAATTCATTTTGAAGTAGATTAACCCATTTGGTTAATAATTTCTTTTGCCAGAAATCATCTACACCACAACCTAAAGTTGTTCAATCATGGGTTCCAGTTTCACCTGGTTAATCTGTCCTTTGTATTCTTGCAGGAGTCATCCACTAAAGCTGTAAATAGTGTATGGCATGTGATAGTGGATGCTCTAGACACATGACGGGGCTGAAGGATTTATTGACAAATTATCGAATAATCAATGGAGGATATGTCGCGTTTGTCGGCGACAAGAAAGGAGGAAAAATGATTGGCCAAGGAGATGTTAACAACGGCTCTCTTACTCTGGAGAAAGTGAATTATGTGCCAGAGCTAGCTTTCAATCTGTTGAGTGTCTCTCGAATTTACGATAAGGATATCCGGTCTTCTTCAAGTCCAATGAATGTCTCTTTCTGAAATGGAGATTGATATTCCAGAGGAGATGGTGCTTATGCGGGCTCCGAGAAAGAATGACACATATCTTCTTGACATGTCATCAAGAGAATCAACGTCTGCGGTTACCTGTGTTCTGTCAAAAGCCTCCACATCTGAGTCTTTCCTATGGCATCGCAGATTGGGTCATGTTAATTTCAAAAATATAAACAAATTAGTTAAAAACAATCTTGTTAGGGGATTACCTTTAAAAGACTTTTTAGTGGTTGAGAAATGTTTGGCACATGCCAAAGGAAAACAACATAAGAAACCACATAAACAAAAACTTGAAAATAGCATATCTAATCCCCTCGAGTTGTTACATACTGATTTGTTTGGCCTAATAAGCGTTAAATCAATTGCTAAGAAATCTTTCTGTCTTGTGGTTACAGATGATTTTTCCAGGTATTCCTGGGTGAGATTTCTTTCCATAAAGGAGAGGCTGCTGAGGAGCTGCAGAAGTTGATTCTTTCTATTGAGATGATATGCATGAGGAAGGTTATGGTTATTAGAAGTGACAATGGTACCGAATTTAGAAATCAAATTTTGATTCGTTCTGTGCTGGTAAAGGTATTCTGAGATAGTTCAGTGCAGCAAGAACACCTCAGCAAAATGGTGTTGCTGAAAGAAAGAATCGCACCTCATTGAAGCCGCTCGTACTATGTTGATTGAGTCCTCTTTACCCATCATCTTCTGAGCAGAGGTAGTGAATTGTGCTTCATATTTTTTAACAGGTGTTGATCGTCAAAGACAAAATGAAGACTCCATATGAACTGTTCCATAAGAGGAAGCCTTTGATTGATTTCTTTCGGCAATTCGGATGCTCGTGCACTTTACTGAATACCCAGGCACAGAAGATGAATTCGGTGCTGTGTCTGATGAATGTTACTTTGTTGGCTATTCATCCTCTTAGAAAGCTTTGGGTGTATAGCAAGAGAACCCGTATTGTTCAAGAGTCTTTCTATATTGATTGGCAGGAATCTAATTCCTCTGATGTCCGATCCGAACTTGCATGGTTCTTTGACTCCAATATGGTTTTAAACTATTAATCTTCCAGTTTTTGATGATGATGCATCCACTCTCTGTTCAAACAAACATCATTCCTCCAGATCCATTACCCATCGTTACCTCATTATTCAACCTGTTCCTTATTCATCACCTGAAATGTACATCTGTTGACATTGCATCTTCTTCATCATCCTTGACATTCCACCTCCACCTATTTCTGCTTCTCTTCCCTTGTCACCTACATCTACCTCATCTCAGCCTGTTCCATCCACATCACCAGTTGACTCTAATCAACCATCTTCAAATACCCTACCTTTAACCACTAATTTAAAAACCTTGAAAGACCACCCCATGATAAACATTATAGGTTCCATTACGATGGAGTGCGGACGCGGAGTCAATCTGGTTTGATAAATGTATGCCTATTCTCTTGTATTATATCCCAAATCATACCGAAGAATGTTCATACAGCCCTTTAGGATCCTTGTTGGGTTGAGTCGATGCAATTGGAGCTACAACAATTCAGGAAGCTCAAGGTGTGGACCCTGGTTGATCTCCCACCAAACAAATGCCCAATAGGCACGAAATGGGTGTTCAAGAACAAACCCGATGACCGTGGTATTGTGGTTAGAAACAAGTCAAGATTGGTGGTTCAGGGATTTGCTCAAGAAGAGGGGATTGATTACTCAGAAGTCTTTGCTCCCGTAGCCTATCTTGAAGCTATTAGGATTTTCTGGCTCATGCCGCCAACAAGCAGTTCAAATTCTATCAAATGGATATCAAATGTGCATTTCTCTATGGAGACATTGATGAAGAGATATACATGTGTTAACCACCAGGGTTTGAGGATCCCGACTTCCCCGACAAAGTCTACAAGCTTGATAAGTCCCTTTATGGCCTTCATCAAGCTCCTCGGATCTGGTACGAGACTCTAACACAGTATCTTTTAAGCAATGGTTTTTCTCATGGCACCATTGATAGAAGTTATTCAAGAAGGAAGTGGATGGTGAGATGCTGATTGTGTAAGTCTACGTGGATGATATTACTTTTGGCTCCACCAATCCAAAGCTATGTCGGGAGTTTGAGGAAGTATGCGTAGCCATTTTGAAATGAGCATAATGGGGGAGATGTGCTTTTTCCTTGGGTTGTAGGTTGAACAAAAACCAGAGGGAATTATCATTCATCAGGAGAAGTATATTAAAGACATTTTGAAGAAATTCAAGATGGATGATGCTTCTCTTGAACTCACTCCATTCACTGCTCAAACTTGCCTCACTCCAGACGAGAATGGGAAACCTATTGATCCTCATCTTTATAGATCTATGATCGGTTCCCTATGTATCTACAGCAAGCCATCCTGACATAACCTTTGCTGTAGGATACTGTGCTCGATACCAATCTGCCCCGAAGAAGTCTCATGAAAAGGCAGTCAAACGGATTTTCGTTATCTTAAAGGCTCTTCTCGTTTAGGGCTTTGGTATCCTTATGGTGGGAATTTTGACTTACATGCTTATTCTGACAGTGATTCAAATGGTTGCAGGTTAAACAGAAAATCAGTTACTGGAGGATGTCGTACCTAGGAAATTGTCTTGTATCATGGCAGAGCAAGAAACAGACTACTGTCTCTCTTTCCACGGGGGAGGCAGAGTACATTGCTGCTTCAAGCTGCTGCTCACAAGTGCTCTGGATACAACATCAGATGATTGACTATGGCATCAACTTTCTCCACACCACCGTTGTTCTGTGACAACGAAGCAGCCATTGGCATCGTAAAGAATCCTATCCATCATTCCTGAACCAAGCACATCGAGACACGGATTTATGTAATCCGTGATGCTCAGGATAAGGGTTTTATGATATTCCCATTGATACTAAAAATCCAAAACTAGATCTTTTCACTAAAACATTTGATAAACCTCGTTTTTATGAATTGATCTCTATGCTAGGATTAATATCATTTTAAAATCCATTTTTCTTTAAATCTAGGTCATGTGAATATCGTTTATACTTCTTGTTTTTCTTTTTCATCTTTTTGTAAGCCCCATAGCTCTTTCTCATTTCACATAATATATATATATATATATATATATATATATATATATATATATATATATATATATATATATATATATAAATAATATAAAAAAATCTTTACTTTGAAATTTCTTCAATCTTGTTGATTTGTAGAAATTTCGGGGGAGAATAATAAATGGTTTCCTTCTGTTCTCTATTGCAGAATTATCCTAAATAAAATTTGCTAACAAGGATGATGTGAAGGAAGTCAATAGTATTGTGTTGGGATATGCTTGATAGGTTCAGCCAGAAAGCGAAGTAGACAGTAATCTCGTGGCTAAACTAACAGAATAAGAAACTTGGTGATTCGGATAACTTCCTTGACATTTTTGGCCTTCACAAAGTTTTTAGTCCTTGTTCAAAATGGGTTGAGAATGTGATATTTCTGCATGATTTATTTTTTAACGAAAGTATCCTTATTCTTCTTGCCATCCTATCTCAAAAGCTATATGCTTGTCTTCTTTGTTTCTAAGAAGCTCCTGTCTGTATTCTTCCTCGTGCTTATCTCTCTGCTATGTGTGAACATTGACCTGGAGTGATGATCTCCTTTATTGTACGGTAGTACTGACCTGGAGCTCTCATCGGCACAATTTGATGATCTTCTTTGTTATACGTAAGTATAGACCTGAAGCTCTCATCTGAAAGACTCAATTGATCAACTCCTCTGTTATACGTGAGTATAGACCTGGAGCTCTCATCATTTGATGTCTATAAGGAATGTGCTTCTTTTGTAAAAGGATCTTCGTTACTTTTAAAAAAGAATAGTAAATAGGATGTGTCATTTGTTCAATATATCATGAGGACAGGATAAGTTTCTTTGCCAAATGTCTGTGGGGACTGAGTCATTCAAGTGTTCTTTAAATGAACCAAAACATGATAACTGTAGCGCGGTTTACTTGTTGAAAAGAAGAAGGCATGGACTTAAAAGGACAAGTATATCAGCAATTCCGCCGAACTGTGACTCTCCAGAAGATCTCTTTAGCTTCTCGTTCCTCTCTATCCTTATTTTTTTCTTCTTTTATTATGTTAAAAATATGTGAAGTTTGGTGAGGTCTTGTGGGGCAAATTTAATTCTTTTTATAAATATTTTATTTTATATGATTTTTAAAAGGTAAATAAATTTTTTTTAAATTTTAAGTTTCTAGCGAAATTATTCTTTCATTGATAGTTCGCAGAGTGATATTGTAGATTCGCAGGCTCTTTCGCTCAAATCAGAGTCATTTCTGACCAAAGCTTATGCAGGCGAAACTATAGTTTTGCTGCAGCGAAACTATAGTCTATATATCGCTTCTTGGGAAAATAAGACTTCTTTTTCGTTCAATCGAGGTTTTAGGTCTTTGAGAGTATACGTGTCTATCTCGAACGATTCTGAGATTCTATGTGTTTGTTACATGCTTGATGGTTGTTTTAGCACCTAATGTGAGTTTCGAACTTGGACAATAATTTAATCTAGGTTTATGAACTCATTTTGAACCGATTGGCTGAGACTCTTCGGTACCTTCGCAGTTCTTACTACGAAAGTATCGATAGTCCAGCGAAACTGAACGAAAGTTCAAAGGTTTTCAGCGAAACTGTGAAGTCATGCTGTCTGAGCGAACTTAACAGTTTCGCTGGTCATGTTTCAGTTTCGCTGTGCCGAATTTATAGTTTCGGCGTGCCGAAATCTATTG
Organism: Flaveria sonorensis; assembly: GCA_025506505.1. Lineage (NCBI taxonomy): Eukaryota > Viridiplantae > Streptophyta > Magnoliopsida > Asterales > Asteraceae > Flaveria > Flaveria sonorensis. The sequence continues at coordinate 45,728,019 of CM046434.1, forward strand.
CTCTGGCATGCCTAAACTGCTTCATGCTTGTTGCCGAAATTACATTTTCACCTGCCGAAACTACTGTTTCGGCTGGCGAAACTATACTTTCGCCTAGCAAATTTAAATTGATTTTTCAACATTTTTATTCTTTTTAATTATTTTTCTTTATATTCATTTTAATATATCTTTCTAATGCGTTTTTCTGCTTTTCAGATTATATGGCTAATCTAAAGTTTGACAAGAGGAATAAAATCACGGCCAGCTTGGATGATACACATCCCAAAGCTGCGGGATTTAGAGACTATATCCGTTGGCTTCAGAGATCACCCATTGCATATGCGGTCACTCATTCTCGCACCATCTACGATCTACAGATCAGAGATTTCTGGCGTACTGCCGAGTACGACACCATAGCCAATCCTCATAGGATTGTTGCCAGAGTACTGGAGAACGAAATTGTTATTACTGCTGAGATCATTTCACCGTGTTGAGACTCCAAGAGGATAGTGGGGATGAGGTCGTGTTGACAGACGAGGAGGTTTTTGATGCATTCAGGAGTATTGGATACGAGGGCCCTCCTTTTGGCACTAGAAAGGAGATCAAGAAGTCCTTTCTGTCCAAGGAGTGGAGATATATCACCCATGTCTTCATCATGTGCTTAGATCACCTAAAAGGTGGATCCGATGGGCTAAATCTTGACTGGGCCAAAGCTATGGTTATATTTTGTAGAGGGCAGAAGGCCAATATAGCCTAACTCATATTTGACTGCATGGCAGAGAATGTAATGGTCCGAAAGATAAATGGCTGTTGTATCCTCGATTTCTGCAGATGATTATTGATGATCTTATTCCTAATGTACCGAGTCACGGGGAGATAAAGAGGTTAGTGCAGATGAACACTCACATTTTTGCCGACTGATGTGCGATAAGGCATGATTTCAGTGGGAAGATTACACATCTGCTGGAAAAATATGTACCCTCCTGAAAGATGGAATTATATTCGGAGGGTGGTTGAGTCAGAGGATAAGAGGGAGGAGATGAGACATAAGCAAGCTGAGTCAATGATGAAAAGAAAGAGGTATGCTAAAGAGAAGGATTATGACTTCGAAGATGAGATTCATGAGGCTAAACAAGAAGTGAGGCAGAGAAGGAAAGAAGGTCAAAGAAGAAGGCTGAGGAGGGGGAGTCCGAGAGGAGGACTAAGCACAAACATCAAGCATTCACTGAGCCCCAGAGAAGGGAGGAGAGAGCCAGTTTGGATGAGGATCCTGTTATTAGGTACCTCAACTCCTGACCAGGAGCTGAGAGAGAAACAGAAGGATGAGATGCTTGAGAGGATGACCAGGATGCTGTTAGATCAGCAAAAGTTGATAAAGAGATTACTGACAGAGGTTAATGAACTTAAAGCAACAGCCGGCCTGCCCAATCAGCTAACTCAATCTGAGTTAGATGATATGACTGATACTGCTAAGTACCAATTTCTCAATATGGGTACATCCTCCAGGGCAGGAGAGGGCACTTCTGATGCAGGAGCCGCGGAGGCTGGGGATTTAGGTGTGAGAAAGGATGTTGAGACTGAGAATGTGACGGGGAGGTCTGAGAATGTAGAAGAGGTGATTGAGGCTGGGTTTGTGAATTTGGACTTTGACATAGAGAATGATCTGGTGGAGAGGAGGTTATGAGAGATAATCCAGTGGAAAGTGCTGACAAGAGATTAATAGATGAGGAAGAAGAGGAAGAAAGTTAATTGACTATGATTCTGAGCCTGACTACTATGAGGTCGACGAGAGACCATTGACTTATGTTGCCAAGAAGGTCGAGGATGAAGGAGACGTTTTTGAGATGACAAAAGAAGAATGGTTTGTGAGAGAGAAGGAGCCTGAGGAGCTAACTCCTCTATTTCAAAATATGCCAGGGATGAGCAGAAAAGGAAGCTGATAAGAAGATCATAAGCTGGAAATACAACCCTGGCCTCAAGATGTTCATGATCAAGAGGAGAGGGGGAGGGATTACATATTTGCACAAGAGGAAGGCATTTAAGACCATGCCAAAGTAGGACTTAAGAAGGTTAGCTGTGTTACCATTGCTTGATGCTAATCTTAGTGAGAGGGCCAAGATGTCGGAGGAGGAGATCAAGAATGGAATGAATGACAACTTTGAGGCATTCGAATTCATGAATGAAGAGAAGGAGGTCAAAGAAGGACAAAGATTGGGAAACTGGGAAAGGGAGGATTATGCTGAGGGTGAAACCCCAAAGTCTGTGAGTAGAGTTAGAGCGCCGGATCCCCTTCCCCAACAACTTTAGAGTTTTGAGAAATGGTTTTATGATAACAATACTGGGGAAGTGGTGATTAGACTAAAGAAAGGAGGAGAATCTAGGCTGTTTGACCCGATGGAGATATTTTCCTTTTGTGATGAAGATCTACTTGTCCTGTGTGAGAATTATATCAAGTAGGAGTTAGAGCTGAAATGATAAAAGAAGCTGGATGTTCATGTCTGTGGCTAACAAGGTGAGGGAGTGAGGGCTCCGTTTGTTCTGTTAACTCTTGCATACACGTGTCGGGAGCACACACTAGTTGTCGTTGAACGTTGGTGACATAATAATAATTAATAATGTTAAACAATAATTTCTATGTTGATTATTAGTTGTGATTATGTGATTAAATGTTTATTGTGAATTTTATCGCGTAACGTGGAAACGTGTGTATTAATTCGTGGATTGTGTGACTAGTAAAGATAAAGCATATAATTGTTATTACTAGTTCTTGTGTTTATTATTTTTGGTTAAAAACATCTTAAAGGGTGTTAAAAGCCTAATTTTATAAAATACAAATTATAAGGGTTAAAAAGGGTAATTATGAGTAATTAAAAAAAAAAACCAACCCTATCCCCCCACACCATTCTCGGCCGCGATCATCACCTCCACACACACCTGCGAATTCAACTAGAGCAAGCAATTGTGCTTCGGTTTTGGTCGATTCCAAGAACTACAACACGTTAGAGGCTTCAATTCTCATCCATTACGTGATTAAAGGTTAGTTTCTTTGTGGTTTTCATGGATTTTTAGTCTTGGCCAAACCCTAGTTCGAAACCTGCAATTGAAGGTCGATTCTTGTTTGTTTGGTGATGTTAATATGTTAGTTGGATTGTATATATGCTAGTTAACGTTGATTATGCAAGAAAGTTTGGATTTTGGTTGTTTGTTCACATGATCATCTCTGGTCGAGAGGTTGAGGCGATTTTGGATCAAATTGGATGTTGAATGTTGGTGTTTGATGTTGTAATGATGCTAGTTAGGTTGTATGCATATTGGTTAACGTCGATTTTGCAAGAAAGCTTCGATTTTGATTTATGGTTCATAGGTTACTAAGAATAGTAACTTTATTTTGCATGAATTGATGATTTGATGATGTATGAATGTTATGGATGTGTTTGTGATGATGATTAGATGCTAAGTTGATGTTATGAACAATTGAAAATCAAGAAGATGTGTTATAGTTCATACATTGCTAAAAATAGTAACTTGTGGTGTTGAATGTTGATGAATCATGATGATTAGGTGTTGTTGATCATGTTTAGATGTTGTTGTGGACTTGAATTGGTATATAATTGATGAATTCATGAATGCAGTGTGAGTTTGATGAATTTGGGATGAAGTTTCCCAAAAGGGAAACTTAATTGTGCAAATCCTTGAATTGGATGATTTGAGCATGTTTGGGATATTAGGATCATGCTAGTGTGTTCATGGATGATTTCTAAGGTGATGAAATGTGTTGTTTAGGTTATAGGGATGTTGATTTGGTTTGTTATCTGTTTTGGCCTGTTGTGATTCGCATGACTTGTGTGATATCTAGTTGTATGATGATCTAGGTAGTACATGTGGTTAATGAAGTGTTATATGTAATCAAGTGGTATGTTGATCATGTATGATATGCTGTTGTGTTAGTATTAACGAGTTATCACCTATAATGTCATCAACGGGTCAAACGGGTCAATTGGGTCAAATGTGTCTTGTCTTTCTAAAACCTTAAGTTCCTGGTTTGTAGAGCACTTAGGGTTCATGTTGATTCTGTGTACACGTGCTTATGTACTCTTGTATTCTAGGTGACCTTTGAAGGTTGTCTTTCCTTCTTTCTTGCAAGTTAAGCTCTAAGTTAATTCTTGCGCGTATCAGGTGAGTTCTTGCCCCACTCATTTTACATAATCTCTTTTGGGGGAGATAGCATACTGTTGATCACAAAACCTTTTATATATGAGCGTGTATAATATTGATATAGTGCTGTTACCATGGGAAGTCCTCACACTTTCGGATTGTTAATATTGACTAGCGGGGAAATTTTGGGTAGTACTACTGGGTCTGACGAGCCCCACCTGTGCGACTCGAGGTCAAAGGGTGCAATTTTGTCCTAACACATAATCGTCACGACCTGGTAGGTCGTGACGGGAGGCAACAAACGTAACACAGTCAGCTTCGATCGCGAAATCACTATGATTAATATTTTTATGTTAATAGACTAGCTATCTATTGCAATACACTACTTATGCTCTGGAAAATGTTGATTGGTTTATATTTTAACGCAAACTCTTGAACTCACCAACCATGTGTTGACTTGTTCAGTATGCTATTCTCAGGTAAGGTTGCCAGTTGCCTAGGAGCACGCACACAGCATCGTTGAGTTGTCTACATTGTTTGTTTACAAACTTGGGATATTTTTTCATATTAAACATTTGTTTTTGGGGCGCGTATGTTTTGCGCATTCTCTTTACATACTACTTGTTTTGGGTTTTCTGTTTTAAAAAAGCTTCCGCAGTATTTAAACGTTAACTCTGGTTTTGTTTATTAATCATATAGAGTCGTTCTTGGTAACTAATGACTGAGATCCTGGTATGTCACGCGCCTCGCGGTAAAACCCCGCTCACGGATTTTAAGGGTGTGACAGATTGGTATCAAAGCCATTGGTTATAGGGAACTAGGTTGCATACACACACTAGACTATAACCGCACAGTTGTTAGTTACTTATCGCTTACTCTCCTTACTGTATACTCATTGGCATACGCAACACGTACTTCGCAGCATGGCATCGTCGTCCAGAAATTTAGGCAAGAGACCTGCACGATCTGAGTCACCTCCTACTTCTCCCGTACCGGATAGGGGATTTAACTGGCCACGACATCCTTATCCTCCTAGCGAGATAGACTGGGATCAGCCTTTCATACCTCCTGAGCTCGATCCTCCGCGTAACTGGGATTTCTACCCCACTTACATAAACCGTATGGCTTGTAGAGAGCGCGTACCACCAGTAGTACCTACACGACCTAGGACTAGGTCATTGACCGCCTCTACTTTGCCTACACTTCCTACCTTGAGCATCCCTCTGGAGCAGGCATTTGCAGCCCAAGTAGCCACACTGGACACAGAGCGACAGCGTATCCGAGGACTCACTGATGAGAACTCTGCTTTACGATCTGAGATGCGTCAGTTGCGTTTCCAGGTAGAGACGCTTCAGGAGCGACTTTCGATGGCCATTGGTGGACATCATACTCTGGCAGGCAACGTAGTAGCACTTAGTGAGCGCATGGACGCATAAGATCACCATAACATAGTGATCGATGATAGGTTTGTGATCTAGAGGCACAACTAGCAGCACTTCAGGTTGTTGAAGCCCCTGCACCTTTGGTGGACCCTGATGAGGAAGACCCAGAAGAAGAACCCGAGGAAGCACCCGAAGAAGAACAGTAGAGATGGATGAGGACAGTGACGGATCTGATGTACTGGACTGATCCTACCTTTTAAATGACTTAGACTATGTAGTGTTTTTTCTTTGAAACCTATGTGGAAAGGGTTGTTTCCCACCCAACTGACAAACTTAAATTTTGACATTGATGGAATATTTTGTGACTCAATTGCAATTTATTTATCTTTGATTATTATTTCTGTTATAAATGTATGGTTGTGGTGAATCATTATTTCTTATTGTTTACTGTACCTTGATGAGATTAATGTGTTGGATGTTACTCATTATTGTAATTGTGAATTTTTAAAGTGAAATATGGACGCACGTGGAAGAGGACGTGGGCATGGTCGTGGACGTGGCGCCGGAGGCCGTGGAGCCGGAGCCATAAACATGAAGCCTGCGGAATTGGCGGCATTAATTAACGAACATGTTCAGGCAGCAGTGGCTGCTGCCCAACCGGGACAACCAGCAGGTAAATGATAACAAGAGGTTAAACTGATTATCCTAGTTATTTGTCTAGGATATCTGACTAATGTTTGGGTTGTCAAAACAGGACCACCACCATGTACCTACAAGTCCTTCATGGACTGTAAACCCCATACCTACAGTGGGACGGAAGGAGCTGTAGGGCTTGTAAGGTGGTTTGAGAAGACAGAGTCTGTCTTCGCGAAATGCAACTGCCCGCCTGCTGATCAGGTGAAATATTCCACCGGGACATTGGAAGGCGCAGCACTTTCCTAGTGGAATGCCCAGGTACAAATGCTGAGTCAAGCCATGGCCAATGAACTACCTTGGGATGAATCAAAGAAATCATGACTGAAGAATACTACCCCCGAAATGAAGTGCAGAAACTGGAGATTGAGTTCTGGCAACTCAAAATGCAAGGCTCAGAAATTGAAGCCTACACGACTCGTACTCATGAGTTAGCCACTTTATGCCCAGGGATGGTGAATGAAATGCACAAGAGGGTGGAACATTATATACGGGGATTGGTGCCCGAAATTCAAAGTATGGTAACTGCCTCTAACCCCACTACCATACAACAAGCTATCCGAACAGCCCACAGGCTGACTGACCAGGCAGTTGAGCAAGGACGGTTACCCAAACGGGGTGCGGTGGCAAGCGTGCCCGACCAGAAACGCAAGTGGGATGGTTCAAGCAACAAGGGATCCTCATCCAGCAGCCAATCTCAACCTCAACAACAGCAGCAAAGTCAGCAACAGCAACGGAAGTTCGATAACAACCGAAGCTTCAACCAGGCGACTCACTCAAATGAAGGACCCTGTTGGTATGGTGGAAGACTGCCGAAGTGCAACCGGTGTAACTACCACCATGTGGGTCGATGTGATAACTTCAAGTGCCAACGTTGTGGGAAGATTGGTCATGCAGCCAAAGACTGTCGGGGTGAACTGATGAAGAAGTCTCAACAATCACACGAAACTCCGAAAGGTTGTTTTGAGTGCGGAAAAGAAGGCCATTACAAACGAACTGTCCCCAGCTTAAGAGGAATGGTAATGGCAACAACAACAATGGGAACAACAACAACAATAACAATGGCAACAAATAATAACAACAATGGTAATGGCAACAACAATGGTGGAAACAACAACGAGCCAAAGGAAGAGCCTTCGTCATTGGGGTGAGGCTCTAAACGACCTACAACAGTAACTATGGTAAATTTCAGTTAATGGGTTTTGCTACCGTATTATTCGATACCGGAGCCAATAGAAGTTCGTGTCCACTAGGTTCTGTAGTCTTTTAAGTGATATTCCCTCAGCCTTAGACTCTAAATACACGTGGAGTTAGCTAACGACACACAGATTCACGTAACGCATATTCTTAGAGACTGCAAGATAGAGCTTGCTGGTCATACATTCACCATAGATCTCATGCCTGTTACACTAGGAAGTTTGATGTGGTAGTAGGCATGGATTGGCTTTCCGATAAACAAGCGAAAGTCATATGCCACGAGAAGATCATACGGATTCCCATTGGTGAAGAAGTCCTTACGGTCAGAGGTGATAGGAGTGGTGCGGTGATAGGCATCATCTCGTTTATGAAAGCACAGAAGTTGTTACGAAAGGGTCGACTAGCCATATTGGCACTCGTCACAGATAAACAGACTGAGGAAAAGAAGATCCCGTAGTTCGTGAGTTTCCTGAGGTGTTTCGGAAGACCTGCATGGATTACCGCCTCATCGTCAAGTTGAATTCCAGATTGAGTTGACTCCAGGAGCCGCTCCAATTGCGAGAGCACCGTACCGGTTAGCTCCGAACGAACTGCAGGAATTATCTGCCCAACTACAAGAGTTGTTGGATAAAGGGTTCATCCGACCGAGTTCGTCGCCCTGGGGAGCGCCAGTTCTATTTGTGAAGAAGAAGGATGGTACATTTCGAATGTGCATTGACTATAGGGAACTGAACAAGGTTACTATCAAGAATAGATATCCCTTACCTCGTATCGATGATTTGTTTGATCAACTGCAAGGATCAAGCTATTACTCTAAGATTGATCTGAGGTCTGGGTATCATCAGCTGAGAGTTCGAGAAGAGGACAACTCGAAGACTGCTTTCCGTACACGATATGGTCACTATGAATTTTTGGTCATGCCATTTGGGTTGACGAATGCACCAGCAGTATTCATGGACCTCATGAATCGCGTGTGCAAACCCTATCTTGATCAGTTTGTTATCGTCTTTATTGATGACATACTGATATACTCAAGGACCGAGGAAGAACATGAGAAGCACTTACGTTTAATCTTGGAATTACTTAGAGAGAACAACTGTATGCAAATTTTTCTAAGTGTGATTTCTGGATACGTGAGGTATAATTCTTGGGTCATATTGTCAACGAGAAGGGAATACATGTTGATCCTGCTAAGATTGAAGGGATAAAGAATTGGTCTGTTCCTAAGACACCGAGTGAGATATGACAATTCCTTGGATTAGCGGGATATTATCGACGATTCATTGAAGGATTCTCTAAGATTGAACAAACTCTCACAGCCTTGACTCACAAGGGAATGACGTACAAATGGGGTGAGAGTCAGGAATCTGCTTTTCAGTTGCTGAAACATAAATTGTGTAGCGCACCAATATTAGCGTTACCGGATGGTAGTGATGACTTCGTAGTCTACTGCGATGCGTCTATTCAAGGACTTGGATGCGTCCTGATGCAGCGGGATAAAGTGATAGCTTACGCCTCTAGACAATTGAAGATTCATGAGAAGAACTATACCACCCATGACTTGGAACTGGGTGCGGTAGTTTTTGCCTTAAAGATCTGGAGACATTACTTGTACGGTACCAAATGCACCATCTACACCGATCACAAGAGTCTTCAGCACATCTTTGAGCAAAAGGAGTTGAACATGAGGCAAAGACGCTGGGTGGAATTGTTAAACGACTATGATTGTGCTATTAAGTACCACCCGGGGAAAGTAAATGTAGTTGCTGATGCGTTGAGTAAAAAAGAGACTGCTAAACCTCACGTGTGCGAGCTCTGCAACTAACGATTACTACGCAATTACCTGAACAAATCCGAGAGGCTCAAACAGAAGCTTTGAAAGCAGAAAACATTGGGTCTGAATCGTTAAGGGGTATGGAAAAACAATTGGATGTAAAAGCGGATGGGATTCGTTACTTCATGGATAGACTATGGGTACCTCTACACGGAAGTCTGAGAGACTTAGTGATAAGTGAGGCTCACAAGTCCAAGTATTCTATACATCCTGGATCTGACAAGATGTACCACGATTTGAAGGCGCACTATTGGTGGCCTAACATGAAAGCAGATGTAGCTACTTATGTGAGTAATGTCTGACCTGCTCGAAGGTGAAAGTGGAGTATCAGAAACCATCTGGTTACTACAACAATCCGAGATCCCTATATGGAAGTGGGATCAAATATCAATGGATTTTATTACTAAGTTACCTCGCACTTCTACGGGTTGTGATACAATATGGGTTATCGTGGACCGATTGACAAAATCTGCTCATTTCCTAGCGTAAAGGAAACAGATAAGATGGAGAAGTTAACCCGACTTTATTTGAAGGAGATCGTTTCGAGGCATGGAGTACCAATCTCAATCATTTCTGATCGCGATTCTCGTTTCACATCACACTTCTGGCAGTCGTTGCAGAAAGCTTTAGGTACGCGATTGGATATGAGTACTGCTTATCATCCACAGACTGATGGTCAAAGCGAGCGTACTATACAGACTTTGGAGGACATGTTACGTGCTTGTGTGATTGACTTCGGGAATAACTGGGAAGTTCACCTACCATTGGTGGAATTTTCTTACAACAACAGTTATCACACTAGCATAAAGGCAGCACCTTTTGAAGCTTTATATGGGAGAAAGTGTAGATCACCAGTTTGCTGGGCTGAAATTGGTATAGTCAATTAACGGGTCCCGAGTTAGTACACGAGACAACTGAGAAGATTGTTCAGATAAGAAACCGCATGGCCGCAGCGCGAGACAGACAGAAAAGCTATGCTGACAAACGACGAAAACCTTTGGAATTTCAGACAGGTGACAAGGTTTTACTAAAAGTCTCACCGTGGAAAGGCGTAGTTCGGTTTGGTAAGCGAGGAAAGCTAAATCCGAGATACGTTGGACCATTTGAGATAGTGGAAAGAATAGGTCCAGTAGCTTATCGACTAGCCTTACCTGATTCATTGAGTGGAATCCATGATGTATTCCATGTTTCAAATCTAAAGAAATGTTTAACGGATGAAACTATGGTTGCACCGTTGGAAGAAGTTCAAGTAGACGAACAATTACGCTTCATTGAGGAACCTGTCGAAGTGATGGATCGTGAGGTGAAAACGCTTAAGCAAAGCAAGATACCCATTGTCAAAGTTCATTGGAACTCGAGACGTGGACCAGAATTCACGTGGGAACGTGAAGATCAAATGAAGCTTAAGTACCCTCAGCTATTCGAAAGGACGATGCCAGCCGGCGAAGGTATTGATTAAATTTCGGGACGAAATTCTTTCAACATGGGGATGATGTGACAACTAATCCAAAACTCACACGATTTCGATTTCCTTGTGCCAATGCAGTAGACCAGTGATGGAACACTCACCATGTAACGCAATTTTCGGGACGAAAATTCTTTCAACATGGGGATAATGTACATCCGGTAATTTTCCGTTACCAAACTCCGTTTGTTCCGTTAACTCTTGCATACACGTGTCGGGAGCACACACTAGTTGTCGTTGAACGTTGGTGACATAATAATAATTACTAATGTTAAACAATAATTTCTATGTTGATTATTAGTTGTGATTATGTGATTTAAATGTTTATTGTGAATTTTATCGCGTAACGTGGAAACGTGTGTATTTAATTCGTGGATTGTGTGACTAGTAAAGATAAAGCATATAATTGTTATTACTAGTTCATGTGTTTATTATTTTGGTTAAAAACATCTTAAAAGGGTGTTAAAAGCCTAATTTTATAAAAATACAAATTATAAGGGTTAAAAAGGGTAATTATGAGTAATTAAAAAAAAAACCCAACCCTAGCCCCCGACACCATTCTCGGCCGTGATCATCACCTCCACACACACACACCTGCGAATTCAACCTAGAGCAAGCAATTATGCTTCGGTTTTGGTCGATTCCAAGAACTACAACACGTTAGAGGCTTCAATTCTCATCCATTACGTGATTAAAGGTTAGTTTCTTTGTGGTTTTCATGATTTTTAGTGTTGGCCGAACCCTAGTTCGAAACCTGCAATTGAAGGTCAATTCTTGTTTGTTGGTGATGTTAATATGTTAGTTGGATTGTATATATGCTAGTTAACGTTGATTATGCAAGAAAGTTTGGATTTTGGTTGTTTGTTCACATGATCATCTTTGGCCGAGAGGTTGAGGCGATTTTGGATCAATTGGATGTTGAATGTTGGTTGTTTGATGTTGTAATGATGCTAGTTAGGTTGTATGCATATTGGTTAACGTCAATTTTGCAAGAAAGCTTTGATTTTGATTTATGGTTCATAGGTTACTAAGAATAGTAACTTTATTTTGCATGAATTGATGATTTGATGATGTATGAATGTTATGGATGTGTTTGTGATGATGATTAGATGCTAAGTTGATGTTATGAACAATTGAAAATCAAGAAGATGTGTTATAGTTCATACATTGCTAAAAATAGTAACTTGTGGTGTTGAATGTTGATGAATCATGATGATTAGGTGTTGTTGATCATGTTTAGATGTTGTTATGGACTTGAATTGGTATATAATTGATGAATTCATGAATGTAGTGTGAGTTTGATGAATTTGGGATGAACTTTCCCAAAAGGGAAACTTTAATTGTGCAAATCCTTGAATTGGATGATTTGAGCATGTTTGGGATATTAGGATCATGCTAGTGTGTTCATGGATGATTTCTAAGGTAATGAAATGTGTTGTTTAGGTTATAGGGATGTTGATTTGGTTTGTTATCTGTTTTGGCCTGTTGTGATTCGCATGACTTGTGTGATATCTAGTTGTATGATGATCTAGGTAGTACATGTGGTTAATGAAGTGCTATATGTAATCAAGTGGTATGTTGATCATGTATGATATGCTGTTGTGTTAGTATTAACGAGTTATCACCTATAATGTCACCAACGGGTCAAACGGGTAAACTGGGTCAAATGTGTCTTGTCTTTCTAAAACCTTAAGTTCCTTGGTTTGTAGAGCACTTAGGGTTTCATGTTGATTCTGTGTACACGTGCTTATGTACTCTTGTATTCTAGGTGACCTTTGAAGGTTGTCTTTCCTTCTTTCTTTCAAGTTAAGCTCTAAGTTAATTCTTGCGCGTATCAGGTGAGTTCTTGCCCCACTCATTTTACATAATCTCTTTTGGGGGAGATAGCATACTGTTGATCACAAATGCTTTTATATATGAGTGTGTATAATATTGATATAGTGCTGTTTACCATGGGAAGTCCTCACACTTTCGGATTGTTAATATTGACTAGCGGGAAATTTTGGGTAGTACTACTGGGTCTGACGAGCCCCACCTGTGCGACTCGAGGTCAAACGGGTGCAATTTTGTCCTAACACATATTCGTCACGACCTGGTAAGTCGTGACGGGAGGCAACAAACGTAACACAGTCAGCTTCGATCGCGAAATCACTATGATTAATATTTTTATGTTAATAGACTAGCTATCTATTGCAATACACTACTTATGCTCTGGAAACTGTTGATTGGTTTATATTTTAACGCAAACTCTTGAACTCTCCAACCATGTGTTGACTTGTTTAGTATGCTATTCTCAGGTTAAGGTTGCCAGTTGCCTAGGAGCACGCACACCAGCATCGTTGAGTTGTCTACATTTGTTTGTTTACAAATTTGGGATATTTTTTCATATTAAACATTTGTGTTTGGGGCGCGTATGTTTTGCGCATTCTCTTTACATACTACTTGTTTTGGGTTTTCTGTTTTAAAAACGCTTCCGCAGTATTTTAAACGTTAACTCGGGTTTTGTTTATTAATCATATAGAGTCGTTCTTGGTAACTAATGACTGAGATCCTGGTATGTCACGCGCCTCGCGGTAAAACCCCGCTCGCGGATTTTAAGGGTGTGACATGAGGTGAAGAAGTTGGCTGAGAAGGTTAGAGAAGAAGATGAGCTGAGGATGGATGTGCAGGACTTAACAAAGAAATTTACTGAGCCAAGTGCACGTTAAGGATGTTACTGCAGGAGCTACTAAAGAAATATCAGAGGCAGCTGGAGAGACTGGAGCTAAGAAGTCAAATCAAGAGTGATGAAGACGGTGAGGTCCAACCTAGGTGGAGTATTGAAGATGATGTATAGGTTGGACTCACCTTAGATTAGCTTATGTTTATATTTCTTTGTAATAGGCTTAATGTTAGTTTACTTTTGTATGTTGGTTAATTAGTTTAGTTTTGCTATCACAGCGAAACTATGAGCGAAACTATAGTTTCGCTCATAGTCAGCTGCTAGTTTCACCCGGCGAAACTGTTAGTCTCAGCCGGGCGAAACTGTGACTTTAGCAGAATAGTTTCGGTGACAGTGAAACTGTCAGCGAAACTATCATTACTATATATAGTTTTAATCTTGTTCATTGTTGGGCATCCTTGCAAAACCCTAATCGTTTACTCTTCTTGCAAGTGTCTATTGTAGGCAGAATTTTCACAGAAATATATTGAGCCTTTGTTCTTTTATTGTATTGGTTCATTAATTGCTTTATGTTGAATACTTTTGAATTCTTCTTCTTCATCATTGTGTTTGTTGTTTGTTATTATTTTTGATATTGAATGAATCAACCTATCAAGTGTACTGAAATTCGATCAAATGGACCAACAAAATGGTATCAGAGCTATAGTGCTCTTGATCGTTTGAGGTTTTTGGTTGTTTATGTTCAATATCAATATTTCATCAATTCCAGATCAAATTTGAGTGTATTTGATATGGAATTTGATTGAATTTTGTTTATTATTGGTTGGAAAACCCTTGGTAATCATCAGATCTCAAGTTCATTGAGATTTGGGTGATTTCACATTGATTTCGTGTTCAAAAAGCTTTTCAAAAAGCTTTTCAAATTTCATGTCCAAGAGCTCATTGATCTAGATCAATTGATCTATCTGTGTTATTTGTTTAATTGGTTTTTATTTTAAACATGTTTGTCAATTTTTGATAATTAGCATAGTTAATTAACATGAGCAATTCAGTGGTTGGCGCTTATCAACCTCCAAAGTTGGAGAACAAATCTGATTTTAAAACATGGAAAATCAGATTCAGGAATCATGTTAATTATACAAATTCTGACTTATGGGAGTCTATCACTGAAGGTCCTTATATTGCACCTGCTTTAGGACCTGATTACAAATATAATAATCAGCCCATAAGTTTGAAAAACTGTCACCTGATGATGCCAAGAAAGTCAAAGTCTACATTAAGGCCTATAGTATGCTTACTATGGCTTTACCTGAAGACCTATTGATCAGGTGTGAAGCATACAAAACTGCTAACTCATTATGGAAAATTCTTCACACTTTGTTCGAGGGAAGAGATGAGATTAAAAGTATCAGGAAGGATACCCTGCATTCACAATATGAAACATTCCATCACACTCAGGGTGAATCCGTCCCTCTACAACTCCACAGGTTTATTCAACTTGTTACAGAGATGAATATCTTTGAACTGAAGTACAACAATGAGGAGTTAAATAAAAAGATGCTTCATTCATTACCAGAAAACTGGACCCACACTGTGTCTATGTTCAAGAATACTCTTTATCTGAAGTCAATTGGATTAGACACTCTGGTTGCAAAGGTAGAAGGTTTGGAGTTGGACGCGAAAACCAGAAACAAGAGTGTTAAAGCACCTATAGCACCATATCAAATCAAAGAATCTAAGGGTGTTGGAAGTGCCTATATCTCTAATGATGATGAAGGTTACTCTTGTGTTGAGAGTGAAAATGAAGAGGAAACTGGCTTTTATGCTGCCAAGCCCTCTAAATTGAACTCTCAAAACAATCAAAAAAGAAAAGCAAAAGGAAAGGCTGATGACTCCAAAACCAACAATCAAACAGAACCAATCACTATGGTTCTAGAATCAGAAGAACAAAAGGCAGCCTTTGCAGCCTTCAGCTCAAGCTTTCAAGATTACTTAGGAAGTACCTTGACTCCTGCCCACTTCTGTCAGCTAGACCTTGAAGAACTTCATCCTAATGAAGTAGAAGAGATGGATCTACAATGGCAAATTGCCATGATTGCTTATAGAGCCAAAATGTACATGAAGAGAAACAAGGGATTATTAGTGGGAGGAAGAACAACATAAATTGTTGTTGATAAATCAAAGGTGAGGTGTTACAAATGTAATTTGTATGGTCACTTCTCAAGGGAATGCAACAACAATCAGCAATCACCAGCCGATGCAAGACAAGCAAGTCAGAGGAGCTTCAAGCAACCTCAGCTAACAAATTTATCCCCACCAACCACAGGTTCTTCAACAAGCACTAGTAATTCTAAAGAAACTGGTTTGATTATTTTGCAGGATAGTACCTGTGACTGGAGCATGTATGAGAAGGAAGTACTAGAAGAAAATCAGGCTTTGATGGCTAATATGGAAAACAAAGTTCCTCTAATGGCCACAGATATAAGAGAAAGGTTATGTTCTTCCTTATGTGTTGATGAGGTTGAAAGATATAGGGTTCATGCTCAACAATTAGCTCATAAAGTCAAAGAAAGTATGCTTTTAAATGAATCTCATGTAAGAGAACATAAACTTTATCAGGTCAAAATGCATTCATTACAAAAGAATTTAGACAAACATGTGTCTAAAAATTATAATCTGAAAGCACAAGTTGAGCATTTGACCACCTCCTTAACAAAGTCCATGTCAGATCATGCATCTACTGAAGTGAAACTTCAAAAATTTCAACTATCATCATAGCAGTATGAGAAACTATTAAACTCTCATATTGAATCAAAGAATAGGTTTGGGTTGGGTTTTCATGTGTTGCACCACCAGTTAATGATAACTACACCACCCTACCTGATTCAATGACAAACAGTTTATTAAATCATTTTGTATCTATTACCATAAGTGAATCAAAAGATGAAAATAATAAAGAGGTAAGTGGCAAAGATATAGAAATTAGTGAAACTGATTCATCTGAGTAAGAATTTTCAAAACAAAATGCATCAAAATTTGACTTTGATGACTGTGATGATTTGGATGAGGTTGATGAGCCTAATGAACAAGAAAGTGCTGGTTTGGGTAAGGGTAAAAATGTAATATTTGAACCAATAATTCCCAAAGTACATAATGAAATCAAGCTACCTTATACCCCAAAACAAAGAAATTTGTTGAAGACCATCTACACAAGAAGTGGTCACCTGAATGAAGGGATTCAGGAGCTCAACAAAAAGCATAACAGTCAACCAGCAACAAGATCTAAGGAGGAAGAAAAGAAAAACACTTCCACAGAACATCTACGGAAGAAGAAGATAGGTCCTCACACATCCATAGAAAAGCAAAAGAAATATGTTCCAAAGTCAACATCCGTAGAAGATCTATGGAAGAAGACAAAACAGTCTTCCGTAGAAAATCTGCGGGAGAAGAAATCATTAGAACCAAAACAGTCATCCGTAGAAGATGTATGGAAGAAGAAAACACCTGCTGATTCAATGCTAACCAAAAAGGTAAACAACAAAAAGAAGATCTTTCAGCTGCTAAGTTTGAAAAAGAATTGAAGCAGCAAAAGAGGACACTGATGAAGAAACAGACAAAGATAGAAGCTGACTCTGACAGTGAAGCTGAAGAGATGTGTTGCAAATGGTGTGATATGCACAACCACAGCACAGAAGAATGCTACTTCAGCAGCTATTGCTCCATATGCAACATGAACAATCATAGGACTTTTGATTATTACTTCAACAAGTATTGTGCCATATGCAACAAGAACAATCATTCTACTTAAGAATACTTCTTCAACAAAAAGAACAAAACAAAGATTCCCAAGAAGCAAAAAGTTTAGATTGCTGATTCAGATTCATAATCTTCTGAGAATGATGAATCAAAAGTGCAAAAGCAAAAGAAGCAACAACCAAAGCAGAAGATCTCAAAGACAAAGAAAACATCTGCTGATAATCAATCAAAGAAAATAAGGAGA
This sequence comes from Flaveria sonorensis, assembly GCA_025506505.1. NCBI lineage: Eukaryota > Viridiplantae > Streptophyta > Magnoliopsida > Asterales > Asteraceae > Flaveria > Flaveria sonorensis. The sequence continues at coordinate 45,745,386 of CM046434.1, forward strand.
TACAACTATCTCAAAGTAAGACCCCTCATGAAAAGGTAGTTTTGCAAGAAAATGGTGACTTTTTTGATCACTTTGAAAAATTTAAACATGTACCCCAATCAAAGAAAAAGGATGCAGAAACCTTTTCAGGGCAAGCCTCAGCCTCAAGTTCAAAGAAAAAGTTAATGAAAGAAGAGGTGACAAAAGACGTGAATATGAATCAAGATGAGAGTGCTTCATCCTCATCATCAAAAGAATCATCCTCTCCCAAACAAAACATAATGAATCAATTGAATCTAAAAACAATCTAGAGACATCTAGGCTCATTCATGAGAAAATAACAATATTAGATTATAATGGCAAGCCCAAGACCATCAAGGCTTGGGCTTCACGGTCTAATTGATTTCATTATTTTTGCAGGAACATCCAGGGAGGACTGACAACAAGTGGTATGTTGACATTGGCTGTTCCAGACATATGACAGGTAACTGTTCTCTCATCCATGATTTCAAAGATAAAAATGCTTCTTATGTGGCATTTGGTGGGATAAGAAAAGAGGTAAAATTATTGGTGAAGGAATGGTAACAAATGGTGTACTAAAATTTGAGAAAGTTAACTTATGTGAAAATTTACAATTCAATTTGTTAAGTGTATCTCAAATTTGTGATAACACTTTATTTGATAACAATTACTGTTACATTGTCAAGCCAGGTTTTCAAACTCCAGAGGACTGGATCCTTCGTAATGCACCAAGAAAAGGAAACACATATGTTTTAGACATGAACAAAACCTCTCTAACAAGCAATGAAACTTGCCTGATTTCTAAGTCATCAGAAGATGAAGCTCAAATGTGCCATAGAAGGATGGCTCATTCAAACATGAAGAACATGAATAAGTTGGTCAAAAATGACTTAGTCATTGGCGATCCAAAGAAAGAATTTCACTATTCCAATCACTGTTCATCATGTAATAAAGGAAAACAACATAGGGTGTCACACAAGTCCAAAACAATCAACACAAACACAACACCACTCAAACTGTTGCAAATGGATCTGTTTGGTCCAACCAATATAATGGGCATTGGAAAAGGCAATACTGTTTGGTGATTGTTGATGATTTCACTAGATTCACATGGGTCTTTTTCTTAAAACATAAAAGTGAAACCTCAGAAACGTTAATGGAGTTTATCACTAAGATTGAAAATCAACTTGATTTAAAAATCAAAATTCTAAGAAGTGATAATAGAACTGAATTTGTTAATCATGTTTTAGATTCCTTTTACAGGGACAAAGGCATACCCAGACAATTCAGTGCACCAAGAACTCCATAACAGAATGGAGTTACTGAAAGAATAAATAGAACTCTATTTGAAGCAGCAAGAACAATGCTTGCTGATTAACAGTTGCCAATCACATTCTGGGCAAAAGCTGTGAAATAACATTCAATGTTCAAAACAAAACATTAATTATCAAAGAACATAATAAAACACCATATGAACTTTTGTTTAAAAGAAAACCTTTCATAGGTTATCTTAGAGCCTTTGGGTGTCACTTGTCCATATTAAAAACAAAAGATCAATTAGGAAAGTTTGTTGAAAAAGACTATGATGGTTTCTTTGTTGGTTACTCATCAAAATCTAAATCATATAGAGTCTATGTTCCAAATGGAAACATTGTGGAAGAAACTCCTAATGTATCCTTTGATGATTCCTTATTTCCAAAATATGTAAAAGGATCATCTTGGTTGTTTGATATAGATGCATTAACAAACTCATTTAACTTTGTTTATTTGAATGTTGCAGGTCCTCTGGATACATGTTATCCTTATGTTCCTCCAAACATGGGTGAAGTGCCATTGATAGCTGATCCACCAAGATTTCCCCAGACACATGCTTCAAATGTTGCTGATCCAGGCCCTTCATCTCAAACAAGCAATGAAAACACCGATGGACATGGAAATTCAACTTCAGCAGAAGTTAACAATGCATCCATAAAAGATCTTTCTACATCCGTAGATGCTCCATCTTCTTCCGGACATGATTCATTGCCTTCAACTGAAGTTCCAAACCCATCAGGAAACATTCCAACAACATTCAAGCCTGCAGATCAACAAACTACAATATCCGTAGTTGGTCCTGTAGCTGCTGCGGAAGCTGTACCCATATATGCGGAAACAAAAAATCATGAAGATGGAGTTCATTCAGCATCAAAAGATCACAATAATGAGGATCTTAATCACTTTGTTGATTCTACATCTTAGCTGGGCCAATCTCCATCAACCAATATTACCAACTTGTAATCATCCATTCCAGTTGAATCAGTGCCAATAACAAGAATTCATAAGTATCATCCTATTGAAAACATTGTTAGTGATATTACTACAAGAAGCATAAGAAGTCAAAGGGGAGCTGCCAATATCTCTCTGTTCCCCTGGTTTCTTTCAGAAGTTGTTCCAGCCAACATAACAGTAGCATTGAAAGACAATAGCTGGATTGCAGCAATGGAAGAAGAACTTTAGCAATTCAGAAAACAAAAAGTCTGGAATCTAGTTGATTTTCCTGAAGGCCAATATCCAATTGGCACAAGGTGGCTTTTCAAAAACAAACTAGATGACAGAGGCATCATTATGAGAAACAAAGCAAGGATAATAGCACAAGGCTATACTCAAGAAGAAGGGATAGACTATGATGAAGTTTTTGCTCCTGTTGCAAGGATTGAAGCCATTAGAGTCTTCCTAGCCTATGCCTCACATAAGAAATTCATAGTTTACCAGATGGATGTAAAATGTGCCTTCTTATATGGTAAAATTGATGAAGAAGACTATGTTGCCCAACCCCCAGGCTTTGAAGATCCTGATTATCCACACAGGGTATACAAGGTTGACAAAGCTTTGTATGGACTTTATCAAGCTCCTAGAAAGTGGTATGAAACATTATCATCTTTCTTACTCAATCATGGTTACAAAAGGGGAACAATTCATCAGACTAGCTTCCTAAAGCATGATCATCAAGATCTCTTAGTTGTCCAAGTATATGTAGATGATATCATCTTTTGCACAATAAACAAGAGACTATGTGAAGAGTTTGAATGCTTGATGAAATCTGAATTTCAAATGAGTTCCATGGGAGAATTAACATTTTTCCTTGGTTTGCAAGTTCAACAAAAACCAGATAGGATTTTCATCAATCAGGAGAAGTGTGTGAATCAAATTTTGAAGAAGTTCAACCTTGCTGATTCATCTTCATGTAAAACACCAGCATCAACAATAGATAAGATAGTACCTAATCCTACAGGGAAGTCAGTTGATCAAAGATTATATAGATCTACGATAGGATCATTAATGTACTTAACTGCCAGCAGAGCTGACATTATGTTTGCTGTGTGTGTTTGTGCTAGGTACCAATCAGACCCCAAGGAGTCACATCATAATGCAGTCAAGAGGATATTCAGATACCTTAAAGGGAAGCCTGCTCTAGGACTTTGGTATCCCAAAGAAGGAGAATTCAACCTCTACTCATATTCTGATAGTGACTTTGGAGGGTCTAACAACAATAGAAAATCCACAACTGGTGGATGTCAATTCATAGGACCAAGACTAGTTTCTTGGCAGTGCAAAAAGCAAACAAATGTATAAGTATCCATAGCTGAGGTTGAGTACATAGCTGCTTTAGCTAGCTGCTCTCAAGTTTTATGGTTGCAAAACCAACTACTTGATTATGACTATAATTTTCTTCAAACACCAATACACATAGAAAACTCGACGGCTATGTTTATCACTGCTAATCTAGTTCAACAGAGTAAAACAAAACACAATGAATTCAGATACCATTTTCTAAGAGATTGCTCAGAAAAAGGTTTAATCAAGTTGATTAAGGTGGACACAACAAATCAGCTTGCTGATTTGTTCACTAAAGCCTTTGATTTAGTGAGATTTAATTTCTTAATTGAGTCTTTAGGCATGATCAACATAGATTAAATAATCAACACAATGAAAAGCATGTTCTGTCCATTTAAATTTCTTAATATGAAAAATCCAAAAATATTTTCTTATTTTCAAGTTTTCTTGAATTAACAGTTCATGTTATGGGAAATAATAGTACACTATACCTTTGTTTACTTTCCTGATTTTTTTTAAAAGAATCAATAAAGACTGATCAGATATGATTTGATATGTAAGTAGGTTCAGCTTTGAGTGTAAAATAAACAAGTTCATGCTTAACATAATGTCAAGGTGACAAATTATGGCCAATTCCATTTTGAGTAGCAAGCAAATAAGTCTTATCCTGCTGTGATCAACTTACTCACCTAAGCATACTATGTTGTCATACTTTATAACCACTATCTTTGCGCATCATGAACTTTCTGTTTTGGCTAAGCAAAGACCTGAGTTCCTAGGCATCTTTGTTTTACGTAAGTAAAGTCCTGGTGTCCTGATGCTGATCATCAAAAAGTTCTAAAAAGGAACAGCTCTAAAAGAATCCATTGTGATCAACTGTATATTAATTTAGAGCTTAAAAATCATATCAGCATTAATATGATTTAAAAGAAATCTTAAGATAGAGCTTATAACTTACAGAACATAGTTTTAAGTGTGAAAAAGTGATAAATTGACTCACAAACGGAGGACAAACTCTAATGTGAATTGAATGTGGAGTCCATATTTGTCTATCTTTAATCAGTACCAAAACATGATAAATAGCATGACAAGTTGAGTATATACTCTTGCTTGAATTTATGTGGATGAGTATACTTGCAATCAGCACTAGATCTATGTCTACTATCATCAAACATAACTGTCACCAGGAAGTTACTTAGTGTCATAGTATGATCCCATTGCATGATGTAAATTCTTGTAAATATATTTAGGTTTCTGCTTATAAACAAAAATACAAAAAGACTTTGTTTTTGTTCTTTCCCTTGCTAATAAGTTGGACAGATAATTGTTTTTCATGCTATTCTCTTTATAATTTTTTGATAAATGCATACTTTCATGATTAATCACAAATTTAAGGGGAGTAGTAAAGCATGAAAATCTGAGTTTATCTAATGTGTTTCATTTTTAAATAAAGAAAGTTGGTATCTGAGCACTAACTTGGCTGTAGGATATCTGCATGTTTTTAACAAACCATTTCTTGCACAATTGCCAAGAAGCAAAGTCAACAAGGTCCAATTGCAAACAACAAATGATCTAACATTATGTTAAGATCATACATCAAAAAGAACAAAAATTTCTTTTCCGTAGATTGTTAACCTACGGATAAAACAGCAAATTTATAACAAATTTTGCCTTTCGTAGATGTTCCTGTGGAAGAATTAATTTAAGGATAAAACTGTGACATCCGGTAATTTTCCGTTACCAAACTCCGTTTGTTCCGTTAAGTCTTGCATACACGTGTCGGGAGCACACACTAGTTGTCGTTAAATTGATGATAATTAAGTTAACAATGTGATTATTAAGTTATGCTTATGTGATTTAAATGTTAACTGTAATTTTATCGCGTAACGTGAAAACGTGTGTATTTACTTTGTAAATTTGGTAGCTTGTAAAGATAATACATATAATTGCTACTACTAGTTTATATGTTATTATTCTAGTTAAAACATTTTAAAGGAGTGTGTAAAAGCTTAATTTTTATAAACTACAAATTATAAGGGTTAAAAGGGTAATTATGGATTATTAAATAAAATAAAAATCAAAACTCTAACCCTAATCACCCTTACGGCCGCGACTTCACCTTCAAACACACACACACTTCGATCATCGACCAAGAACAAGCAAATACCGCGATTTGGGTTCGGATTCAAGCAATACATCAAGTTAGAAGCATCAAAGTTCCATTCTTTCTTCGAATTTAAGGGTAATTTCGTGTTTTTTGGATGTTTTGTAGTTGGCCGAGGGTTGTGGATCGAAATCTTCAATTGTGGTCGATTGATGCCTAATTGTTGATGTTAATGTGTTACTAGATAGATTACATGTTAATTAACGTCAAGTATGCAATAAAGGTTGGATTTTACAAGTTTTTATGGAAATTACATTAGGGCCGAAACCCTAACTCGAAAATCTGAACTTGATGTTAGTTGTTGGTTGTTTGTTGATGTTATTATGTTAGTTGGATTGTATATATGATAGTTAACATCATTATGCAACAAAGCTATGATTTTGATACATTGTTCATAGGTTACTAATAATAGTAACTTTATTTTGCATGAATTGATGATTGGATGATGTATGAATGTTATGGATGTGTTTGTGATGATGATTAGATGCTAAGTTGATGTTATGAACAATTGAAAAACAAGAAGATGTCTTATAGATCATACATTGCTAAAAATAGTAACTTTTGGTGTTGAATGTTGATGAATCATGATGATTAGGTGTTGTTGATCATGTTTAGATGTTGTCATGGACTTGAATTGGTATATAATTGATGAATTCATGAATGTAGTGTGAGTTTGATGAATTTGGGATGAACTTTCCCAAAGGGAAACTTTAATTGTGCAAATCCTTGAATTGGATGATTTGAGCATGTTTGGGATATTAGGATCATGCTAGTGTGTTCATGGATGATTTCTAAGGTGATTAAATGTGTTGTTTATGTTGTATGAATGTTGATTTGGTTTGTTACCTGTTTTGGCCTGTTAGTGGAAAAATCATGGTATGAGTTATATAGGTAAGCTAGGACTTTTGTGGATTGATGATTGATTAAGAATGAACATTTTGGATGTTATGAGCATGATAATAGTTGAGTTTCGCATGACTTGTATGATATCTAGTTGTATGATGATCTAGTTGGTACATGTGGTAAATGAAGTGCTATATGTAATCAAGTTGTATGTGAACATGTATGATATGTTGTTGTGTTAGTATTAACGAGTTATCACCTATAATGTCACCAACGGGTCAAACGGGTCAACTGGGTCAAATGTGTCTTGTCTTTCTTAAACCTTGAGTTCCTTGGTTTGTAGAGCACTTAGGGTTTCATGTTGATTCTGTGTACACGTACTTATGTACTCTTGTGTTCTAGGTGACCTTTGAAGGTTGTCTTTTTCTTTCAAGTTAAGCTCTAAGTTAATTCTTGCGCGCATCAGGTGAGTTCTTGCCCCACTCATTTTACATAATCTCTTTTGGGGGAGATAGCATACTGTTGATCACAAACGCTTTTATATAGTGTGTAGATGTGTATAATATTGATATTGTTGTTTACCATGGAAAGTCCTCACACTTTCGGATTGTTAATATTGAATAGCGGGGAAATTTTGGGTAGTACTACTGGGTCTGACGAGCCCCACCTGTGCGACTCGAGGTCAAACGGGTGCAATTTTGTCCTAACATATATTCGTCACGACCTGGTAAGTCGTGACGGGAGGCAACAAACGTAACACAGTCAGCTTCGATCGCGAAATCACTATGATTAATATTTTTATGTTAATAGACTAGCTATCTATTGCAATACACTACTTATGCTCTGGAAACTGTTGATTGGTTTATATTTTAACGCAAACTCTTGAACTCACCAACCATGTGTTGACTTGTTTAGTATGCTATTCTCAGGTTAAGGTTGCCAGTTGCCTAGGAGCACGCACGTCAGCATTGTTGAGTTGTCTACATTGTTTGTTTACAAATTTGGGATTATTTTCATATTAAAAATTTGTGTTTGGGGCGCGTATGTTTTGCGCATTCTCTTTACATACTACTTGTTTTGGGTTTTCTAGTTTTAAAAACGCTTCCGCAGTATTTTAAACGTTAACTCTGGTTTTGTTTATTTATCATATAGAGTCGTTCTTGGTAACTAATGACTGAGATCCTGGTATGTCACGCGCCTCGCGGTAAAACCCCGCTCGCGGATTTTGAGGGTGTGACAGATTGGTATCAGAGCCATTGGTTATAGGGAACTAGGTTGCATACACACACTAGACTATAACCGCACAGTTGTTAGTTACTCATCGTTACTCTCCTTACTGTATACTCATTGGCATACGCAACACGTACTTCGCAGCATGGCATCGTCGTCCAGAAATTTAGGCAAGAGACCTGCACGATCTGAGTCACCTCCTACTTCTCCCGTACCGGATAGGGGATTTAACTGGCCACGACATCCTTATCCTCCTAGCGAGATAGACTGGGATCAGCCTTTCATACCTCCTGAGCTCGATCCTCCGCGTAACTGGGATTTCTACCCCACTTACATAAACCGTATGGCTTATAGAGAACGCGTACCACCAGTAGCACCTACACGACCTAGGACTAGGTCATCACCGCCTCTACTTTGCCTACACTTCCTACTTTGAGCATTCCTCTGGAGCAGGCATTTGCAGCCCTAGTAGCCACACTGGACACAGAGCGACAGCGGATTAGAGGACTCACTGATGAGAACTCTGCATTACGATCTGAGATGCGTCAGCTGCGTTACCAGGTAGATACGCTTCAGGAGCGACTTTCGATGGCCATTGGTGGACATCATACGCTGGCAGGCAACGTGGTAGCACTTAGTGAGCGCATGGACGCACAGGATCACCATAACATAGTGATCGATGATAGGTTTGCTGATTTAGAGGCACAACTAGCAGCACTTCAGATTGCTGAAGCCCCTGCACCTTTGGTGGACCCTGATGAGGAAGACCCAGAAGAAGAACCCGAGGAAGCCCCGAAGAAGAACCAGTAGAGATGGATGAGGACAGTGACGGATCTGATGTACTGGACTGATCCTACCTTTTAAATGACTTAGACTATGTAGTGTTTCTTTTCTTTGAAACCTATGTGGGAAGGGTTGTTTCCCACCCAACTGACAAACTTAAATTTTGACATTGATGGAATATTTTGTGACTCAATTGCAATTTATTTATCTTTGATTATTATTTCTGTTATAAATGTTGTGGTTGTGGTGAATGCATTATTTCTTATTGTTTACTGTACCTTGATGAGATTAATGTGTTGGATGTTACTCATTATTGTAATTGTGAATTTTAAAGTGAAATATGGACGCACGTGGAAGAGGACGTGGGCGTGGTCGTGGACGTGGCGCCGGAGGCCGTGGAGCCGGAGCCATAAACATGACGCCTGCGGAATTGGCGGCATTAATTAACGAACATGTTCAGGCGGCAGTGGCTGCTGCCCAACCGGGACAACCAGCAGGTAAATGATAACAAGAGGTTAAACTGATTATCCTAGTTATTTGTCTAGGATATCTGACTAATGTTTGGGTTGTCAAAACAGGACCACCACCATGTACCTACAAGTCCTTCATGGACTGTAAACCCCATACCTACAGTGGGACGGAAGGAGCTGTAGGGCTTGTAAGGTGGTTTGAGAAGACAGAGTCTGTCTTCGCGAAATGCAACTGCCCGCCTGCTGATCAGGTGAAGTATGCCACCGGGACATTGGAAGGCGCAGCACTTTCCTGGTGGAATGCCCAGGTACAAATGCTGGGTCAAGCCATGGCCAATGAACTACCTTGGGATGAATTCAAGGGAATTATGACTGAAGAATACTGCCCCCGAAATGAAGTGCAGAAACTGGAGATTGAGTTCTGGCAACTCAAAATGCAAGGCTCGAAATTGAAGCCTACACGACTCGTACTCATGAGTTAGCCACTTTATGCCCAGGGATGGTGAATGAAATGCACAAGAGGGTGGAGCATTATATACGGGGATTGGTGCCCGAAATTCAAAGTATGGTAACTGCCTCTAACCCCACTACCATACAACAAGCTATCCGAACAGCCCACAGGCTGACTGACCAGGCAGTTGAGCAAGGACGGTTACCCAAACGGGGTGCGGTGGCAAGCGTGCCCGACCAGAAACGCAAGTGGGATGGTTCAAGCAACAAGGGATCGTCATCCAGCAGCCAATCTCAACCTCAACAACAGCAGCAAAGTCAGCAACAGCAACGGAAGTTCGATAACAACCGAAGCTTCAACCAGGCGACTCCCTCAAATCAAGGACCCGGTGGGTATGGTGGAAGACTGCCGAAGTGCAACCGGTGTAACTACCACCATGTGGGTCGATGTGATAACTTCAAGTGCCAACGTTGTGGGAAGATTGGTCATGCAGCCAAAGACTGTCGGGGTGAACTGATGAAGAAGCCTCAACAATCACAAGAAACTCCGAAAGGTTGTTTTGAGTGCGGAAAAGAAGGCCATTACAAACGCAACTGTCCCCAGCTTAAGAGGAATGGTAATGGCAACAACAACAATGGGAACAACAGCAACAATAACAATGGCAACAACAATAACAACAACAATGGTAATGGCAACAACAATGGTGGCAAAACAACAATGGAGCCAAAGGAAGAGCCTTCGTCATTGGCTCAGGTGAGGCTCTAAACGATCCTACAACAGTAACTGGTAAATTTTCGGTTAATGGTTGTTTTGCTACCGTATTATTCGATACCGGAGCCGATAGAAGTTTCGTGTCCACTAGGTTCTGTAGTCTTTTAAGTGATATGCCCTCAGCCTTAGAATCTAAATACACCGTGGAGTTAGCTAACGGCACACAGATTCACGTAACGCATATTCTTAGAGACTGCAAGATAGAGCTTGCTGGTCATACATTCACCATAGATCTCATGCCTGTTACGTTAGGAAGCTTTGATGTGGTAGTAGGCATGGATTGGCTTTCCGATAAACAAGCGAAGTCATATGCCACGAGAAGATCATACGGATTCCCCTTGGTGAAGAAGTCCTTACGGTCAGAGGTGATAGGAGTGGTGCGGTGATAGGCATCATCTCGTTTATGAAAGCACAGAAGTTGTTACGAAAGGGTCGACTGGCCATATTAGCACTCGTCACAGATAAACAGATCGAGGAAAAGAAGATAGAGGATATCCCCGTAGTTCGTGAGTTTCCCGAGGTGTTTCCGGAAGACCTTCCTGGATTACCGCCTCATCGTCAAGTTGAATTCCAGATTGAGTTGACTCCAGGAGCCGCTCCAATTGCGAGAGCACCGTACCGGTTAGCTCCGAACGAACTGCAGGAATTATCCGCCCAACTACAAGAGTTGTTGGATAAAGGGTTCATCCGACCGAGTTCGTCGCCCTGGGGAGCGCCAGTTCTATTTGTGAAGAAGAAGGATGGTACATTTCGAATGTGCATTGACTATAGGGAACTGAACAAGGTTACTATCAAGAATAGATATCCCTTACCTCGTATCGATGATTTGTTTGATCAACTGCAAGGATCAAGCTATTACTCTAAGATTGATCTGAGGTCTGGGTATCATCAGCTGAGAGTTCGAGAAGAGGACATCTCGAAGACTGCTTTCCGTACACGATATGGTCACTATGAATTTTTGGTCATGCCATTTGGGTTGACGAATGCACCAGCAGTATTCATGGACCTCATGAATCGCGTGTGCAAACCCTATCTTGATCAGTTTGTTATCGTCTTTATTGATGACATACTGATATACTCAAGGACCGAGGAAGAACATGGAGAGCACTTACGTTTAATCTTAGAATTACTTAGAAAGGAACAACTGTACGCAAAGTTTTCTAAGTGTGATTTCTGGATACGTGAGGTACAATTCTTGGGTCATATTGTCAACGAGAAGGGAATACATGTTGATCCTGCTAAGATTGAAGCGATAAAGAATTGGTCTGTTCCTAAGACACCAGTGAGATACGACAATTCTTGGATTAGCGGGATATTATCGACGATTCATTGAAGGATTCTCTAAGATTGCACAACCTCTCACAGCCTTGACTCACAAGGGAACGACGTACAAATGGGGTGAGAGTCAGGAATCTGCTTTTCAGTTGCTGAAACATAAATTGTGTAGCGCACCAATATTAGCGTTACCGGATGGTAGTGATGACTTCGTAGTCTACTGCGATGCGTCTATTCAAGGACTTGGATGCGTCTGATGCAGCGGGATAAAGTGATAGCTTACGCCTCTAGACAATTGAAGATTCATGAGAAGAACTATACCACCCATGACTTGGAACTGGGTGCGGTAGTTTTTGCCTTAAAGATCTGGAGACATTACTTGTACGGTACCAAATGCACCATCTACACCGATCACAAGAGTCTTCAGCACATCTTTGAGCAAAAGGAGTTGAACATGAGGCAAAGACGCTGGGTGGAATTGTTAAACGACTATGATTGTGCTATTAAGTACCACCCGGGGAAAGCAAATGTAGTTGCTGATGCGTTGAGTAGAAAAGAGACTGCTAAACCTCGACGTGTGCGAGCTCTGCAACTAACGATTAGTACGCAATTACCTGAACAAATCCGAGAGGCTCAAACAGAAGCTTTGAAAGCAGAAAACATTGGGTCTGAATCGTTAAGGGGTATGGAAAAACAATTGGAAGTAAAAGCGGATGGAATTCGTTACTTCATGGATAGACTATGGGTACCTCTACACGGAAATCTGAGAGACTTGGTGATGAGTGAGGCTCACAAGTCCAAGTATTCTATACATCCTGGATCTGACAAGATGTACCACGATTTGAAGGCGCACTATTGGTGGCCTAACATGAAAGCAGATGTAGCTACTTATGTGAGTAAGTGTCTGACCTGCTCGAAGGTTAAAGTGGAGTATCAGAAACCATCTGGTCTACTACAACAACCCGAGATCCCTATGTGGAAGTGGGATCAAATATCAATGGATTTTATTACTAAGTTACCTCGTACTTCTACGGGTTGTGATACAATATGGGTTATCGTGGATCGATTAACAAAATCTGCTCATTTCCTAGCGATAAAGGAAACAGATAAGATGGAGAAGTTAACCCGACTTTATCTGAAGGAGATCGTTTCGAGGCATGGAGTACCGATCTCAATCATTTCTGATCGCGATTCTCGTTTCACATCACACTTCTGGCAGTCGTTGCAGAAAGCTTTAGGTACGCGATTGGATATGAGTACTGCTTATCATCCACAGACTGATGGTCAAAGCGAGCGTACTATACAGACTTTGGAGGACATGTTACGTGCTTGTGTGATTGACTTCGGGAATAACTGGGAAGTTCACCTACCATTGGTGGAATTTTCTTACAACAACAGTTATCACACTAGCATAAAGGCAGCACCTTTGAAGCTTTATATGGGAGAAAGTGTAGATCACCAGTTTGCTGGGCTGAAATTGGTGATAGTCAATTAACGGGTCCCGAGTTAGTACACGAGACAACTGAGAAGATTGTTCAGATAAGAAACCGCATGGCCGCAGCGCGAGACAGACAGAAAAGCTATGCTGACAAACGACGAAAACCTTTGGAATTTCAGACAGGTGACAAAGTTTTATTAAAAGTCTCACCGTGGAAAGGCGTAGTTCGGTTTGGTAAGCGAGGAAAGCTAAATCCGAGATACGTTGGACCATTTGAGATAGTGGAAAGAATTGGTCCAGTGGCTTATCGACTAGCCTTACCTGATTCATTGAGTGGAATCCATGATGTATTCCATGTTTCAAATCTAAAGAAATGTTTAACGGATGAAACGATGGTGTACCACTGGAAGAAGTTCAAGTAGACGAACAATTACGCTTCATTGAGGAACCTGTCGAAGTGATGGATCGTGAGGTGAAAACGCTTAAGCAAAGCAAGATACCCATCGTCAAAGTTCGTTGGAACTCGAGACGTGGACCAGAATTCACGTGGGAACGTGAAGACCAAATGAAGCTTAAGTACCCTCAGCTATTCGAAAGGACGATGCCAGCCGGCGAAGGTATTGATTAAATTTCGGGACGAAATTTCTTTCAACATGGGGATGATGTGACAACTCATCCAAAACTCACACGATTTCGATTTCCTTGTGCCAATGCAGTAGACCAGTGATGGAACACTCACCATGTAACGCAATTTTCGGGACGAAAATTCTTTCAACATGGGGATAATGTGACATCCGGTAATTTTCCGTTACCAAACTCCGTTTGTTCCGTTAAGTCTTGCATACACGTGTCGGGAGCACACACTAGTTGTCGTTGAACGTTGGTGACTTAACAATAATCAGTAATGTTAAATTGATGATAATTAAGTTAACAATGTGATTATTAAGTTATGCTTATGTGATTTAAATGTTAACTGTAATTTTATCGCGTAACGTGGAAACGTGTGTATTTACTTTTTAAATTTGGTAGCTTGTAAAGATAATACATATAATTGCTACTAATAGTTTATATGTTTATTATTCTAGTTAAAAACATTTTAAAGGAGTGTGTAAAAGCTTAATTTTTATAAAATACAAATTATAAGGGTTAAAAGGGTAATTATGGATTATTAAATAAAAAAAAATCAAAACTCTAACCCTAATCACCCTTACGGCCGCGACTTCACCTTCAAACACACACACACTTCGATCATCGACCAAGAACAAGCAATACCGCGATTTGGGTTCGATTCAAGCATACAACAAGTTAGAATCATCAAAGTTCCATTCTTTCTTCGAATTTAAGGGTAATTTCGTGTTTCTTTGATGTTTTGTAGTTGGCCGAGGGTTGTGGATCGAAATCTTCAATTGATGGTCGATTGATGCCTAATTGTTGATGTTAATGTGTTTACTAGATAGATTACATGTTAATTAACGTCAAGTATGCAATAAAGGTTGGATTTTTACAAGTTTTTATGGAAATTACATTAGGGCCGAAACCCTAACTCGAAAATCTGAACATGATGTTAGTTGTTGGTTGTTTGTTGATGTTATTATGTTAGTTGGATTGTATATATGCTAGTTAACGTCGATTATGCAAGAAAGCTATGATTTTGATACATTGTTCATAGGTTACTAATAATAGTAACTTTATTTTGCATGAATTGATGATTGGATGATGTATGAATGTTATGGATGTGTTTGTGATGATGATTAGATGCTAAGTTGATGTTATGAACAATTGAAAACAAGAAGATGTCTTATAGTTCATACATTGCTAAAAATAGTAACTTTTGGTGTTGAATGTTGATGAATCATGATGATTAGGTGTTGTTGATCATGTTTAGATGTTGTCATGGACTTGAATTGGTATATAATTGATGAATTCATGAATGTAGTGTGAGTTTGATGAATTTGGGATGAACTTTCCCAAAAGGGAAACTTTAATTGTGCAAATCCTTGAATTGGATGATTTGAGCATGTTTGGGATATTAGGATCATGCTAGTGTGTTCATGGATGATTTCTAAGGTGATTAAATGTGTTGTTTATGTTGTATGAATGTTGATTTGGTTTGTTACCTGTTTTGGCCTGTTAGTGGAAAAATCATGGTATGAGTATATAGGTAAGCTAGGACTTTTGTGGATTGATGATTGATTAGAATGAACATTTTGGATGTTATGAGCATGATAATAGTTGAGTTTCGCATGACTTGTATGATATCTAGTTGTATGATGATCTAGTTGGTACATGTGGTAAATGAAGTGCTATATGTAATCAAGTTGTATGTGAACATGTATGATATGCTGTTGTGTTAGTATTAACGAGTTATCACCTATAATGTCACCAACGGGTCAAACGGGTCAACTGGGTCAAATGTGTCTTGTCTTTCTTAAACCTTGAGTTCCTTGGTTTGTAGAGCACTTAGGGTTTCATGTTGATTCTGTGTACACGTACTTATGTACTCTTGTGTTCTAGGTGACCTTTGAAGGTTGTCTTTTTCTTTCAAGTTAAGCTCTAAGTTAATTCTTGCGCGCATCAGGTGAGTTCTTGCCCCACTCATTTTACATAATCTCTTTTGGGGGAGATAGCATACTGTTGATCACAAACGCTTTTATATATGAGTGTGTATAATATTGATATAGTGTTGTTTACCATGGAAAGTCCTCACACTTTCGGATTGTTAATATTGAATAGCGGGGAAATTTTGGGTAGTACTACTGGGTCTGACGAGCCCCACCTGTGCGACTCGAGGTCAAACGGGGTGCAACAAACGTAACACAGTCAGCTTCGATCGCGAAATCACTATGATTAATATTTTTATGTTAATAGACTAGCTATCTATTGCAATACACTACTTATGCTCTGGAAACTGTTGATTGGTTTATATTTTAACGCAAACTCTTGAACTCACCAACCATGTGTTGACTTGTTTAGTATGCTATTTCAGGTTAAGGTTGCCAGTTGCCTAGGAGCACGCACGTCAGCATTGTTGAGTTGTCTACATTGCCTTGTTTACAAATTTGGGATTATTTTCATATTAAACATTTGTGTTTGGGGCGCGTATGTTTTGCGCATTCTCTTTACATACTACTTGTTTTGGGTTTTCTGGTTTTAAAAACGCTTCCGCAGTATTTTGAACGTTAACTCTGGTTTTGTTTATTTATCATATAGAGTCGTTCTTGGTAACTAATGACTGAGATCCTGGTATGTCACGCGCCTCGCGGTAAAACCCCCTCGCGGATTTTGAGGGTGTGACAAAAACTAACATCTAAGTTTTGGCTTCCGTAGATGTTCTGCGGAATAATTAACTAAACATCAAAAACATTGTCTTCCGTAGATGTTCTGTGGAAGAATAAAATTAAATCAAATCAAAAAGGAAGTTTTAGTCTTCTGTAGATGTTCTGCGGAAGAATAAACTTATGGATAACCACAGAAGGGTAATTAGGGTTAAGGGTCCCACAACATTAAATAAAATATTTTAATAGTGTCCGAGGGAGTATAAATGATAACCCGACCGTTGTCATTTTTATTCACTTTTTCAGAACCCCATTTCAGACCTAGAAAAACTCACTCAAACCAAAAACCCCTTTCTCCACCAACATTCAAATCTTTCATACCTCAACAATACTCACCTAAGTCACCTCTCAAACAACATCAACATGGTTAATCGGTTTGCTAAAGATCATAATGTCTGTGCTTTTCTTAATCCAGACGATTTTGTAACCGATGGGTGCCGGGATATTATCAGATATTTGAGACGATCAAGATTGTTCTATGCTTTATCTACGGATCCGATCATCTATCAATCACACATCATGGATTTTTGGAACTCTATCAGGATTGTGGAGGAACATGACCAAAGGGCGATTTATGCTACAATCAAAAATGAAGAGTTAAGAGTGGATGAAGGAACCATTAGGAGGGTTTTGGAGTTTGGCGATCAAGAAGTGGGTCACCCAGATGTATTCAAACATGAATACATTCAAAAAGTTTTTCAACTACTGGGATATGAAAGTGATTTCTATGCCACACTTATCTGAAGTGTACATCCAACAAGAAGTTAGGGTTGGACAAATTTTCAAGGCATATCTCCTCCGGAATCATTGGTATATTTGAAGGAAGGACATATAACTATTCTAAGTACATTATTGGATGTTTATGTGACCACATCAGGGTGGAGAAGGAAACTAAGATGTATATGTTTCCAAGATTCATTCAGCTGATCATTAATGAAGCACTACCCAATATTGAACGAGAAGGTGATGCATTTGTTCAAGCTCACCTAGTAAGATCAGTGCTTAACAAGATCAGTGGACAATATCAAGGAGAAGAGATGGACATGTTTGGACATGTGGCTGATGAGAATGCTGATATCCCATAATAACTTGTATACATTGATGACCAATAGCAACAAACAATAGCATCTGAGTCTTCTGATCAACCATAATAACAAACTCCATAGGCTGGATCACCTGAACAACCACATCATGAACCCAATCCTCCTTCACCACAATCCTTTACAAACATACCTTTATCACCACCTATCCATATTATCCCACCACCAAGTGAACACACTGAACCCTTATCACCTTCACTTTCCCAAACATCAATAAACTCTTCTTCAACTGAAGTAGTGTCACGTGATCAAATCCCACAACAATCACCACCACAACCATTATCTCAGCAAGAACCATACTTTTCATCACCAACTCATGTGATAGAATTATCAGAATTATCTTCAAGTGAGCATACCCAACCTATAACTCTTGCCCAATCTCAATCATCAATGAACAATGGTGCCACTGAACTTATCTCTCCCAATCTCACTCAAACACCATCTCATCCAACAACACTACCAACTTTCTCACCCACACCTACTGAACCTACTGAAAGCCCAACTTACACTGAACCACTCAACCTTCATGAGGATGAGCATGATGCTATGAATGATGGCACTATAGAGGAGATTTGTTTAGATGTAGAGGGGGAGAATGATGAAGTAGTTGAGCAACAAGATGAAGGAAACTATGTTGATATAATTGCTTATGATGAGAATGATCTGAGAGATGAAGAGATAGATGTCAACAAAAGTTATGTGGTGGCCAAATACAACAATCTTATCCTTAAGGGAAATAAAAAGTTGGA
Organism: Flaveria sonorensis; assembly: GCA_025506505.1. Taxonomy (NCBI): domain Eukaryota; kingdom Viridiplantae; phylum Streptophyta; class Magnoliopsida; order Asterales; family Asteraceae; genus Flaveria; species Flaveria sonorensis. The sequence continues at coordinate 45,763,589 of CM046434.1, forward strand.
GAAGTTAAGGAAAATCAAAGGAAAGATGATCGAGAAAGATAAAACAATCACTAAGCTAGAAGCCATAGTCAAGCAGTTATAAGAGGAAATTGAAGTTAACCATGAAATAATTGACTGAATGGATGAGCTTGTAACTGACTCTGTTGAGACTGTTGAGAAAGAGAAAATAGAAAAAGAAATGGTAATAGCTGAGCTAAACATGTAATTGAAACCCATCTTTGATCAGTCAATGATGCTAAAAGCCAAAGATGATGAGATAGAGAGATTAAAGAAGAAAGTGGCTGATCAAGAGGTTGGTAGTCATAAAGAACAACTTAAAGAAACTGCTGATGGATCATTGTTGAAATCAAAGAAAACAACAATCATATACAGTAGGAAAAGAAAATATTTAGGAAAAAGCCAAGAAGAATCCATTCATCATGAAGAGACCTCAAAGAAAGCAAAAACCATCTCTCCCGAGCACACTCCATCTGTTGATCTTTCTACTCTCAAGCCAACTGAACCAGCTAAAAAAGAAAGTGATGCTGAATGGATAGACTTAACAAAAGATGAAGCTCAAAAGGATGGTGAAGAAGCCATGTAAGAAGATGTCCTGCTAACAACTGAACATATCTTTAAGGAAATAATGAACATGATTGAAATGATTAAAGTTTTGAAAGAGTTTGATGCTGCAAGAATAATGCTCCCAGTTTGCAATTATGAAACCTTCTCAAAATTCAAAGCCATGGAAAAGATAAGGAATGAACTAGGCCATTGTGACACAAAAAAGCTGACCAGGTACAACATGACTTGTTGGTTACAAAGTCATAATTATGGATCACATAAGCTTAAAGGAAGAACTGTTGGTGAGCTAAGAGCAATGATGGAGCATGTAATGAAAGTTGAACTAGACACTAGTGTAAGATTTAGGACTGGGGCTCCCAATCCTGCTTACAAACAACAAGCAAAACAAACTCCTATTGAGCCAACAGTAGTTGAGAGCAGAGACATGCACAAGGGAAAAGAAAAGTTGATTAGGGAGCCAAGGGATGTGATACCCAACAAAATATGGTCATTAGGCACTGCTGTGAGGGAGATAAATGAGGAAAAGACTACATTGATTCAACTCTTTGATCTGATGACCACTTCTAGAGCAGCTAAAGAAAATAGAATAATAGCATGGAGATTTGATGCAGAGTAGAATTGTGCCATTATAAAGAGAGCATCAGGGAAGGTTCAATATTATCCTTGGATGGAGTCTCTCCTCTCTCTACCTGATGCTGATCTGTAATGCCTTTAAGCCATTCCTATCACCAATTATCCCATCAATCCAAGAAGAAGGGATTTCTCTGGAATAGTTGCAAAGCTTAGACATAAGTTCAAAGGGGATGTCTTGAATGAAGCAAGAAGAGAAGATGAAGAGCAGAAGAGAAGAAGACGAAGAGCAGAAGAGAACTCATACCAGTTCTTCTCAATCCATAGATGATGAATTCTTAACAAGAATTGGCTATGAAAACAAGGCAGAAGCTTTAGTTAAAACTATAGAAAGAAATCAATATTCAATCCCTATCACAGAGTGGGGTTATGAAGAAAGAACCAAAGAGCTGGTGTTACTAAGGAATGATCCACAGAAGAATGGTTCAAGCATAAGACTGTTTGACCCAATAAAAATCAAATTGCTTCACCTAAGCTATACTTCATATCTACATGACAAGTACTTCCCCAAGCTAAATGACCAAAATGCTCAAAATGACCTGTGCTTGTATGTTCATATCATTCAAGTTATTGAAAAGCTGCATGCTAAATCTCACAAGAGAAGAAAATTTGAAGTGGGGCAGCTGATGGGAACAGAAATTCAATCAATCACAGAGCTGAGAATATCAAAACAAGATTAACTTGAAGTGGTTTCAAATAATAGTGTTATTGCAATACTTACCACTGAAGAGGACATCCTGGGTCTGAAATACAAGACATTGAAGAAAATGAAAAGGATGAAGATTTAGTACTTGTATAATGATCAGAAAAATGCAGTTGAATACTTCACAACAAGAATTTTAGGAAGAATTCAAGAATTAAGAGCACTAAACCAATGATTACAAAAGACTAAACCTAAGGGGGAGTATTGTTAGGTCTTGATCCTTTGTATAGGTTTAGATGATAAATCAACTCTTGTAATAACTCAATGTAATTTTCTTTCTATAACATAACGTACTGCATGAATTATATGTTAACCCATATTATTATGTGTGTTGGTTTATATGTGTCATTGCAGGAAACATCAGACTTGGTAAATTTGGAAAATTGACCAAGTGTTAGAACAATCTATGGATGAATAAGTCTTCTTCTGTAGATGTTATCCATATCATAACTAAAGTCTGTGCTTTCGTAGATCTGCTACGAAAGAACAGAAACTGCTAAACAAGTCCAAAGATTAAGTGGAGCTACTGAAGGAGAATTTGCTGCTGAAGAAGTACAAGAACTTCTGCGGAAGCAAACCACTGAATAACAAATGTTGAAGACTAAGTGTTGCTGCAGAAGACCAATTGCTGTGGAAGTAGAACTTCGTACAGAAGACAAATTATTACGGAAGTTAAAAAATTCAACAAGTCAACATGTCAAAGCAACATCATCAAATCAATGACGGCAGAAGATATTAAAGTCAAGCAAATATTCCACGTCACATCAATAACATTCTTTGTGTAATTTACAATTTCCAATGTAAAATGTGTACTCCTATACTGATAAACAAGGCAAGGATGCACATATATAGAAACAAAATAGCGAAACAGAATAGCGAGATATTAGCAAGAAAATAGGAACATAATAGATAAAGATTGAGAGATATCGATACTCAAATACGTGTATATATTGATAGAAACAATATCAATCAAGAATAACAGAGAAAAAATAGAGAATAACATAAAATAACAACAGAACTGAGAACAACAACAATATAGCAATCATAAGAACATCAAGAGCATCAACATCAATTGTAATCGGTTCGTTGTGAATAAAAAGCAATTAAAAATCATCTTTGTGTTACATTATTACATTGTGTTTTCAAGTTTTTTTTTGTTTTTTTCAACGATTTCAATTTATAAACAATCCATTAAACAGCAAGTATTGATAGTTCCGCGATCATTACTTGTTCAAATCAAATTGATAATTCATGCGTCAATCCTTGGATTCACAACGAACAAGGCTTGTCTTTCTAATGGCTTGTATGATGTGTCTATAGTTCTAAACCTTAGGAACATTAGGATTGAGGAATGCATAGAGATTATGATTTCTGACAAATACTATGTTTGCCATATCTGCAAAGAAAATGAATACTGTTAGTAACTTGTATGATAATAATGTATAATGTTTAATGTGATTAAATGTTTGTTATGTGTTCATTGAGAAGTTGTATGACATTAGATGATGACATATGTATGTTGAACACAATGAGTTAGTCAAAATATATGTTTTTTTTAAAACACTCATTGGATCAGTTTGACTTTCAACAGGTCAATTTTGGTAAATTTTAATCTTGTAAATCATATTGATATCAAGGTATTATGTTCCAAGTTGTTTGAAAACATGTTTGTTTCATCATAATGAGCTGTATGTTTCATATCATGTACTGATTTTATTTCATAACAACATCAAGTATGCATTTCAGTTTGACTTTTAAAGTCAAAACTACCATTCAATGCACATTGAATGCATAAGCATTTAATGTTGTTGTTGTGGTCAATGTTATGCCAAATTAACTAATTTTATATGTTTGTAACTGACTTTTGAACATATTTGCAAAGTTATAACATATTTCAAGTCATTTTAAACATTTTCAAGGATCAAAAATCAATTTTTGTATGATTTTGGCATGAACATCATGACTGTTCATAAACCCGATGAACACTTAATAAAATTCAATCATATCTTTAGTCATAATACATTCGACTAAGGTCATCTAACAATTATTCATTGATTGATTTCATTTAAAACATCAGAAGATTTATGTTTATTTCTGATTCATTGTTCAACTTAGGTTTCGATAATGTCAAAGTCAAAATCAAAGAACCGGATGTTTCAATGATTGTTTGACGTTAAGAAACATGTTGTTATACCTGTTTGATCCACAATTAGTAGTTAAATGAAATAGATATTTGGTTTTGCATGATCTAGGGTTTAAGGGTTTAACACACCATTGAACGTTTTAAAATTTTGATTTTTCTCTCACACTCGTGATGAAATGAAAAATTTGCAAGTGTTGAAATATACACATAACGGATAAAATGAGTGTTCTCTATGTATACAGTGTGTGTGTGCTGTGGAACAGTTTAAAACTTAAAATTTAATTTTTAAGTCATGCGTTGTGAGTTACCCATACGCTATGGGTACAATGGGTCCGATGTACACTTTGTAAAGTGGTAGGCTGTGGACCCTTGAATGTTTTACTGTGTTCATAGCGGATGACTATTTGGTCATGCGTTGTGCATACTTTGTTTGTTTATGTAGATGTGTACAGCATTGATTACCTGTGTGCATATGTTGTATAAACTTACACTATCTCAACAACGGATGACTAAAGTGAGTCATGCGATATGGAATGTCATTGTATTCACAGTGGAATTTACATCACGTGCTGTGAATACTTGTAAGTTCAATGATTCATAGTGGATGCATGTTTGTTTGTCTGCTATATTCACTTAGTGTATTTTGCATGATTTGATTGTTAACTGTATCTACAGTTGTCAAAATTTTAAAATTTTTGTTTGTTTTGCATAATTTGCTAATCAGCTACGTAAATTAATACATATGCTTTGTAGACTTAGAAAATTTTCCGTTTTGCCTGAAATAATTTTGAAATGTTTCAAAATTTGAATGTTTGCTAAAATTATAAAATTTTAACATGATCAATATATGGATGTTAAAATGTCACTCATAGGCAATATTGTGAATATGTATGTGTCAAACTACTGTGTTTGAGTGCAAGCTTAACTTGGCTTTATTTATAAAAAATTTTTATAAAATGACAAAAATATTGTGCACAAGTTCTGTTGTTTTGATTTTTCCATGTTCATTTTCTCCCCCTAAATTTTTGCATATTTATAAAAACTTTTTATAAAATGACAAAAATTTGAATTTGTTTTAATGGAAATTATCAAAGTCCAATTTGATTGTTTGCATGATAAACATTAAGAAAGATAGCACTTTATCTAATTAAAACATGGATGATTTTCATGTTTGGACATGAATCATTTGCACATAACATGAGATCATACTAGTCTTAAAATCTCACTAAGTTGTTTTGATGATTTTAAGAATAGACATAGACTAATATAATGTTGATGGCAGATATTTTGATCCACTTACACTCCTGCATGGTATTAATGATTGATTGAAACAGTGAGTGATTATCATGTTTTGGGTGTATTAACATGATTTGTATGTACCCCACATTTTATTGTATGTTATGATGAATCCTCCTTAAGATATGCTAGAAAGTACTTTCAATACTTATGACCTAGCTACTTAGGAGTTTAAATGCACAATTTGATCCATATTATTTGATCCATATTGGGATTCTTTTTCACTTCACTTTGGAAGGAGATCCTTTTTAGGATTCTTTTGATTCATTCACTAGGAATGTAGTCTAAAAGACTTTATTGATTGTTCATCCAAGATGGATGTGTTCCTTATTGAGATTATTTTTGGATCATGATGTAGGTCATTCAGGTCTATGCTCAGCACAACAAAGAATGCCATTATGTACTCCAGGTCTATGAAAATCATAACAAAGGAGACACTTGTATTATTGAGCAGTTTACAAACTGTTTCACTTGGTGTATAGTAGTTACTTTGTAAGAAATCTATTCTGGATAGACCAATACTCACAATAAACCAAGATATGTGTTGCTGACCACACAATCATGAGAATTTAGTTCTTCACTGTTGTATGTGATCTTAAGTGTCGCATGCTTAGCCTATCCACATATCAAACAAGCTATTATCAGTCTTTATTAGTAGAAAATGGCAGAAGTGAAGAAATTAATCATGTTGCAGGATCGGTGTTGGTCTCTCAACATAAGTATTATCTCACAAACTCACTAAGTCTTACTCAGTTGATTAAGCAAGATTTCTAACTATGTTCACAATAATATAATAAGTTAATGAACACAAGAATGGTTTTCAAGATACTTGTATATATTACTTCTCAACTTAGTATCACAAGATTCTGATAAGCATGGTTACTTAAGTTACAATGAGAAACAATAGATACTACTATCTACAGCCGGTTATACTTGAAAAACCAACTAGAATTTACCACTAGACAAATACTACATTGCTAAAAGTAAAGTATCTAAGATAAAATAATATCTTAGATTAGGTAGTTATGACAGGTCCATGACTTAACTTTTGTCACCAACTAAGTATGGTAACTGTATTAACCGATAAAGGTGAACAGTGGATTAAAGTATGGTCAACTACATTAGCGTGGGAAAGTGCCATGCAGTGTATCAGAGTTATCAGCAGATGTCATACAACCGATACTTATGTCCACTCGTTCATAGTTGATTCTTCCGAAGGCAAATGGCTTAGGAAGAATAAATTCTTCTGAGGCCATTTATACTTCGGAAGAATCAACTTCTTCCGAGTCTTTTGCAAGTCTTCATGACTTCATTCTTTGGAAGACTTTGTCTTGGATCTTCTAAGTGTAAATGCTTCGGAACGAGAACTACTTGGTCTCGGAAGACTTGGTTCTACCTTTAGAAGTTCTTCATATACTTCGGAAGGAAAACTACTTAGTCTCGGAAGACTTGGTTTTCCTTTGGAAGTTTTTCATACTTAAGCTTCGAAAGATCTTCAATTTTTCTTCGGAAGAGCAGCTTTGTCTTCAGAAGACTTTCTCAGTTGTACTTCAAAATGCTCTAAGTGTTGTTTTGGTTGCACCAGCCTCATATGATCCAACAAACTCCCCCTACGCTGATGCTACCTAAACATCACTTCATTCCACTCCTTAAGGCCTTCAACACTAGGGAAAGAAGATATTTGTCTGTCTCCTTATTTTTCCCTGATGTGGTGGTGAGGAGCTTGTAAAAGTCATTTGTAGATAATAGATAAAGTCTGTTGTTCTGAATGACATGCACCCTTTGCTGCGTCCCTTTGAATAGAGTTAGTTCATGGGAATTGTAGTCATATTCCCATCTAACTATAGGATCATAGGTTGAGCCTTCAACCATCTGAAGGAATGTTTTTCCTTTTGTAGTTGTGCCTTCTTCCTCATCCTTTGCTCTCTTTTTCAACTCTTCTTCAATCTTGGCTTTCTTTGTAAGCTCAGCCAGATGAAGACTATTCAGATGATTTTTGATGTGAGTAGCAACCTGAGAGTTGGTGGAGTTGGAAAATGGTTTCTATGCTAACTCCGCAATGTCAAATCTGCTGGAGTGTAACAGAGATGAAGTATTAACCCTGTTTACTTCACCATTCTCTCTTTCCATAGCAAAGCTGTGTGAAGGTTCATCGAACCTCTACTAGACTATTTGTTTTCTAGGATTAAGGGGATTGGATGAAAGCTTGTCCCCCTGATGTATTGTAAAATATGTTGATTTCCTGTATACGTTTCGTACATTTTTCGGGTCATTTATTTTAGATTTTGTCTCGTTTTTATTAGTTACTTAGTATTTTGTGTTTCCACAGGCTTTGGAGCTAAAGGAAGTGAAAATGATCAAGAATGGAGAAAACCATGCTTCCAGACGCGTCGCGGGCAAAAGACAGATCAAAACGAAAAGTTCCTCGAAATTTACCCCGTGGCGCCACGCGACGGGAAGGGTTCCCACTCCACGTGGCGCGACGGGCTTTATTTCAATGAAAATCTTAATTGAGCCCAATTAAGTCATTTTTAACCCTAATGACAAAGAAAAAAAGAGAAGGGACGGCCAGAGCACGAAAGGAGAGCTTCTTGGGTGAAATCTTGGAGTTTGGGAGTAAAGGATTGAAGGTTTTACGCTAAGGGATCACACAATCAACCGGAATCATTCGGTTTATCATTCTCGATTTTAATCACATTCTTGTTCATGTTGAAACACTTCCAATACATGATTTTTGCTAGTGATTTAAAAATGATTGTTGGCTAATCTTGTAATACTACTTGGGCTTTGATGATTATTCTTGTTTGACTAGTTTTCTTGTCAGTTTTGGAACTCGTTCATGTGGATTTATTAATAAAGTAACAAACTTGGTTTCACTGACTTGGTGTGGATGAATATCTTTTAGGCCTTATAATTACTTGTTAATTCCTCGTGTTTCTTAGTGAATGTCTTTCATGGAATTGGTGCATTGCTAGACTGTTTACTTTGTGTTCTCGGTTTTTAGGTGGTTTGCTAAACGATCGTAGTAATCCATAGGAGTTATTTGAATGATTCTGGTAATCTAGATATTCAACTAATCTTAAAAGCTGTAAGGTTTGAGGTTATCGGTTTGTCTTGTGTGTTTGATTTCTAGGCTCAGTTTCTTTGTAAAAAGGCTTTGCTTAGTTTCCCTTGCACTTTCTTGTTAACCGAGTCTTCTCAGAAATTCCATAGTTACCCCGTGCACTTAGGTGTATTGAGATGTTTATGTTGTAAGGTAAAATTTCTATCGGGTACATTATTGAGATGGATGCATCGTAAGAGAAGTGCATATACTGGTAATTTAACATCCTATTGGGTTTTGTGGTTGACACCATTGAGAAGGGTTGACGGCTCCCTAAGTTGCTCCTAGGTTAGTATCTTAAGATCCCAGTTTCCACTTCTAGTTCCATAACCGACAGAAGACTAGTTGTCCGAGTATATGATTCTCGCCTAGGTAGTATCTTCCCATTATCTATTTTTCAGTTAAAGTTCTCATTCGTGTTTAGTTCCTTGTCTTACCCCCTTTTTAATTAATTATTCTTACTTGTTACTTCAAAAAACCCCCTCTTAGACATAATAACGAAATAAAAAAATCAGTTTAGTAGATGAGTCTTAGAGTCTAGTTTACACCATTCATTTAGAGTCTTGTGGGTTCGATATCCGGACTTAAGCTTTACTAGAATCGACATGTTCACTTGCCTGTTAGTAGTTTACTTTAGAGAGTCTAGAGTTTAACTTAGTGTTTGTTTAGAGTCAGTTTTAATTGTTTTAATTGAACTACTTTGTGCACATCATCTTTTTGGCGCCGTTGCCGGGGACTCTTTGGAAATTGCGTTAATTATCTTTGATTGGATTTATTTTCTATATTTGTGCTTTGTATCTTTTTGTCTTTGTGTCTGTCTGAGTCGTTTTGGTTTTCCTGGTATCTTACTGTTTTTGTGTCTTTCTTGCAGTTGAATGCCTAAACCCCACCTGCGTTCACAAGGACCACCGCCGAAACCCCCGCTTGCAGAAAAGCTTGGATTTGAGGACCCCGCGATAAAGTCACAACCCATCCGAAATTAAATGGGTACTCGTCGCACTGTTCACCAGCAAGCCACTTAGGGATTCACGAGAGTTAACAATCCCATCACTATCCCAACCATCGCAAATGAAAACTCCTGGCAGATCCCTTCTTATGTGATGACTGCCATTGCTAATAACTGCCAATTTCATGGGCGCGAAGATGAAGACGCCCCTACCCATATTGGCCACCTTGAGTGCATCTGTCTCACCTTCAAACTTCAAGGTGCCACTGACGATGCTAACTTTCTGTAGTTATTCCAATTTTCACTCGCGGATCGAGCCGCGACTTGGCTTGAGTCGCATCCTGCTGGCACTTTCACTACTTGGGCAGATCTCCGTGATCGTTTTCTGAATAAGTACTTTCCACCAGCCAAGGCCTCCCGCCTTCGCGATGAGATCCATTCATTCCGAATGGCTCCTGACGAGCCTTATTACCATGCTTGGGAGCGTTTCCAATATCTGCTCAGCCATTGCTCCCAGCATGGCCTCTCTAACGGGGCACTTGTAGAGAAATTCTACAAGGGCCTGACTTACGAAGCTCGTGCGCGTTTTGACACTTCTGCAGGAGGCCACCTCATGGGTAAGAAAGATGTGACTGAATGTAATGAAATGTTCGAGAGTTTTGCTCAAGCAGAGTATGAGCAGCGGTCTGCTAACAGGAAATTTACTCCTGCCACTAGTCCCTAATCTAGAAGAATTCACCATGTCACAGTGGATACTAGTGTGGCTGCTGCTCTGGAGAGTTTAGTGAAGGAGTTTAAGGAGTTAAAGAGGAAGGTAGATAAGTGTGAGTTGTGTAGAGAGGGGCATGATACTTCTGTGTCCTTTGATCAGTCAGGAGCAGGTAGATTTTATAGGAGGTCAAAACAGAGGTCCCACGAATCCATTCAATACCCCATACAACTCTGGTTGGCGAAATAATTCAAATTGTCACTGGCGTTCTTCCGGTAATCCCCCTGGTTTCCAGTGGGAATTCGGGGAATAGTGCTATAAGGGGTAGTGGAGATAAGTTGGATAAGATAGAGGAGTTGCTGTCATAATTAGTTGTTAAGGATGCTACCACACAAAAAATACTTGCTGAGCATGATATCCTACTTAAAAATCAACAGTCAGCTTTCTTTGATCTTCAGCGTTCTGTTGGTGATATTGCAAGGCGTTTGGATGAGAGGCCCCAGGGCTAGTTTTTGGGTAGTACTCAACCTAATCCAAATACCCAACTGAAGCAGTCAACACTCGTAGTGGTAGAGGAGGAGAGGAAGTTAAGTCACCGGATGTCGTAGAGGAAGAGGAACTGGTTGACGAGGAGATTGAGATGGAAGCTCCTGGTGGGGTGCACCTGAGGCGAGTCCCAGCAAGTACCGCACCGACCAGTGGACCTCAGTTAGAGAAATCGGAAACTAAAAAACCTTCTTCATTTAGGCCTTCTCCCGATATTGATCGTTTTCGTGTCCCGTACCCCGCTCACCTTGCTAATCAGAAATATGCAAAGGAGTATGGGCACTTTCTAGACATATTTAAGCAGCTGAAGATAAATCTTCCCTTTATTGAGGCCCTTCAGCATATGCCCAAATATGCCAAATTCCTAAAAGACCTTCTGAAACGTAAGGACAGGTTAGGTGAACTGTCTAACATCCTTTTGACAGGAGGGTGTTCTGCGGTAGTTCTGAATAAGCTACCAGAGAAGCTAACGGACCCGGGTACTTTCACTATCCCGTGTTTGTTTGGTAGTAACACTCAGAGCTGCGCATTGGCTGATTTCGGGTCAACCGGATGCCATACTCTCTTTATGAGAAACTCAATGCGAGGGATCTGACACCTACACGCATGACACTCTCACTTGCTGACTGATCGGTCAAATATCCACGGGGTATCATTGAGAACTTGTTAGTGAAAGTAGATAGATTCGTGTTCCCCGTTGATTTTGTTGTTCTTGACATGGTGGTTGATGAAAAAGTTCTTATTATTCTTGGTCGTCCATTTCTTAACACCGCAAAGGCCATCATTGATGTATTTGAAGGTAAAATCACTCTTAGAGTCGGGGATGAAAACATCACCTTTGAGATTTTAAAATCCATGCGACATCCTGATAGTCAAGATGATTTCAGTGGTCCCTCCAATTCTGCTTACCTCATAAATTCGTTTATCTCTCGTGTAGACCACTGTCTCGACTACATCTGTGGGGCCGATCTGGTTGTTGAGGATCAAGTAGAGGAGATGAGTTTTGAGGCAGAGGAGACACCACTTTTTCCCGAGCCGATGAGGGTTAGTGAGATTCGTGATGAGAGTAAGAAATCTTCCTTAGATGCGCCACCCATCTTAGAGCTTAAGGTTTTACCTTCCCATCTAGAGTAGGCCTACCTTGGAGAGGATGCCACATTGCCCGTCATTATCTCATCCAAATTGACGGAGGAGGAGAAAAACAAGCTGCTTAAGGTGTTGAGGACACATAAACAAGCTATTGCTTGGAGGTTGCAGGACATCTAGGGCATTAGCCCAGCTTATTGCACCCATAGGATACTCATGGAAGATGAGTATAAGCCTGTGGTCCAGCCTCAGAGGCGTTTAAATCCAAATATGCAAGAGGTTGCAAAGAAAGAAGTGTTGAAGTTGATGGATGCAGGCTTAATCTATCCTATTTCTGATTCCACTTGGGTGAGCCCAACTCAGGTTGTCCCCAAGAAAGGAGGGATGACAGTGATCACAAATGAGAATAACGAGCTCATACCCACTCGTACGGTCACTGGTTGGCGCTTGTGTATAGATTACAGGCGACTGAATGATGCCACCAGAAAAGACCATTTTCCTCTTCCTTTCATTGATCAGATGCTTGAGCGGTTAGCGGGTCAGCAGTTTTATTGCTTCTTAGATGGCTTTTCAGGTTACTTCCAGATTCCCATTGCACTTGAGGATCAGGAAAAGACCACTTTCACGTGCCCCTATGGCACTTATGCGTATCGTCGGATGCCATTCGGGTTGTGTAACGCTCCGGCCACTTTTCAGCGTTGCATGGTAGCTATCTTTCAGGATATGATTGAATCATCCATCGAGGTTTTCATGGATGACTTTTCAGTTTATGGTAGCTGATTTGATCAGTGTTTGCTTAATTTGGAGAGGATGCTGAAGAGATGCACCGAGACGAAGTTGATGCTTAATTGGGAAAAGTGCCACTTCATGGTGACTGAGGGGATTGTGCTTGGGCATAAGGTTTCGAGAGATGGGATAGAGGTTGATAGGGCTAAGATAGACACCATTAGTAGACTCCCACCACCCACTAGTGTCAAATCCATTAGAAGTTTTTTAGGCCATGCGGGTTTCTATAGGCGTTTCATCAAGGATTTTTCAAAGATCACATGGCCCATGACTCACCTTCTTGAGAAGGATGTTCCTTTTGTATTTAATGAGGAATGTCTTAAGGAGTTCTAGTTGTTAAAGGAGCAGTTGGTGAGTACTCCTATTCTTGTTTCCCCCGACTGGAGTTTGCCTTTTGAACTCATGTGTGACGCAAGTGATTACGCAGTCGGGGTAGTCCTCGGTCAAAGTCGGGATAAACACTTTCATCCCATTTACTATGCTAGTAAGACTCTGAATGATGCACGAGAGTATTACACTACCATAGAAAAAGAGCTTCTAGCGGTGGTTTTCGCCTTTGATAAATTCTGTTCATACATCGTGCTTTCTAAGAAGACCGTTTTCACAGATCACTCGGCATTGCGATATTTATTCGCCAAGAAAGATGCCAAACCTAGTTTAATTCGGTGGATTCTTTTGCTTTCTGCGTTTGACATTGAAATTAAGGACAAGAAGGGAGCAGAGAACGTCGTGGCCGATCACCTTTCAAGGTTAGAGGACCCGAGTAGAGAGGAAATTCGTGAGGAGGCGATTGGAGATAGATTTCCTCACGAATCAGTTGATTTTCTGGAGGCGGAAAAGCAAGGTATGCCATGGTTTAGTGATTTGGCAAATTACATTGCTCATGGAGTGCTAGTAGAGGGGTTAAATGCTCAGCAAAGAAAGAAGTTCTTGAGAGATGCGGGTAGATATGTGTGGGATGACCCATTCCTCTACCGTGTAGGAGGAGATAGAGTGTTGAGGAGATGTGTCCCTAGAGAAGAGGGGAGAGAGATTCTTGAATGTTGTCATGCAGGTCTAACCGGAGGTCATTATAGTCATCATATCACCGCACAAAAAGTCTTTGACTGCGGTTTTTACTGGCCTTCTATTGTGAAGGATGCCCTTGACCTCGGTTAAACTTGTGATGCTTATTAGCGGACAGGTAATATCTCATGCAGGGATGAGATGCCACAAAATCCCATTCAGGTTGTTGAGGTTTTTGATATGTGGGGCATCGATTTCATGGGACCATTTCCTTTGTCAAAAGGGAATCGGTACATCCATGTGGCCATAGACTATGTCTCAAAGTGGGTGGAAGCTCAAGCCTTGCCTACTAACGATGCCCGAGTGGTGGTGAGATTCTTGAAGAAGCTGTTAACTAGGTTTGGCACTCCTAGAGCTCTTATAAGTGACCGTGGCACGCATTTCTGTAACACTATTTGGAAAATACATTAGAACACTACGTTGTCACTCATCGTTTATTCACTACTTAAATCCACAAACTAGCGGTCAAGTGGGGAATGCCAACCGAGGAGTTAAGATAATCCTTGAGAAAACCATGGGGAGTAGTCGGAAGGATTGTTCCGACAAGTTAGATGATGCGCTATGGGCATTTAGAACAGCCTACAAAACACCTCTGGGTACAACACCGTTCATGATCGTATATGGTAAAGTGTGTCATCTTCCCGTAGAGTTAGAACATCGAGCTTTATGGGCCCTAAAAGCAGTTAACCTTGTCCTATCGGAAGCGGCAAAGAGAAGATTCTTCCAAATTCATGAGTTGGAGGAACTTAGGGATGCGGCCTATGCTCGTTCTTTGAGTATCAAGGAGAAGACAAAAGCCTATCATGATAAAACGCTGAAAGGGTTCAAAGAGTTTAAGGAAGGTGATAAGGTTTTGCTCTACAATTCCCATTTGAAGTTGTTTGGTGGGAAATTGAATTCAAAGTGGTCGGGACCTTACACGGTGAAGAAGTATTTCCTCATGTGCGGTTGAGTTGGAGAATGAAGAAACAAGGAGTACTTGGAAGGTTAACGGTCAACGAAAAAAGCACTACCTTGTAGGACCATTGGATTCGAGTGAGGAGGAGGCTATCCCTCTCAAAACCCCCCGAAAATGAGCGAATAGAGATCTTGGGCGAGTTCCCAAGTGTAGAGTTTGTATAATCTTCTAGGTCGTTAGTTTTTCGTTAGTTTTTTTTTCAGTTTGTGTGTTTTGTGTTTTGGTTATTTTTGCAGGGATTCGTACTCGAATGGAAGTGCAAAACATGGAAAAACCTGGCTCCAGGTAAGTTATTTGGTAAATTTTAGCTTAAAAATGGTTTTTGGGGAGGTTTGGATTAAAAACCTTAAGATTTTTCTAAGTGTTGGAGCATGAAAATCAAAAACTTTCTAGAAATTACATCCCCTCGCGCCACGCGATGGGATGCATGGGTTTGGTCGCGTGGCACGAGGCTCATCCAGTCTGGTTAAAGTCCCCTTCATCCCCAATTTGAAAACCTAACTTTTACAACCCACCTCCAACACCACCCACCACCCCGTCCGCCCACCAACCTTCAGCCACCATCACATATACCTATCACCCTCACACCGCAATCGCTTCCCACCCACCACCATCTCATACCCTTACCACCGCCCCCAGCCCACCATAACCCGTCCGATCACCAACCTTCGACCACCATCAACAAACCACCACTTTTCACCCATTCCTCCCTTTTTAACAACCACCACCACCTGTTTCAACCCGAAATCTAGCCACATTTCATCTACTTAGTCCGAAACCAAAAACTCTCCTGATCCGGGTTCAGTTTGTGTAAAATTTCACAACTTTTTACTTTCATTTGAATTGGTATTCTCAAAACAGGTATGAATCTCTTCTTTCTCATTTATTCTTGTTTTTCACCTTTATTTTGGTATCTAGTTCCATGTTTGAGTTCGTTATTGGTCGGATTTTAGGATTTTAGTTGAAAATAGCTCGTGATTATGGGTTTAAGTGATGATTTATGCACGAATTCATGTCTGTATCCTTCTAGTTGGTGATTTTAGGTTGGAGTATTACACGTTACTAGTCATGGTTGGTTTTCTAAAAACATGGGTTATTATACTGAGGAGGAGGTCCAGACTCCTGCTTTTCACACTAGTTTGAGGGGCGCGAGTAAGGTTGAAAGAGAGTATTGTTTGAGAGAGGCAGATTTAGCCAAGTTCTGGCATTCGATTGCTACTAGTCCATTCTCAGCTCAGATGGTTGGCTCAGAGATTCGGGATCCAGTTTATAGGTATATTCACAAGATCCTTGGTTGTACTTTGGTGGGAAGGAAGTCGAGTGACAACAAGGTGAATTGGGTTGAGTTATTCTGTTTGTACTGTTTGGTGAGGGGCCGGGAGGCCAATCTAGCTAGTGTAATGGCCTGGTTATTCTCGAGACCTAGGAGAGGTCGTCCACGGGCAGCGTTGGATATGGGCCCGTACATAACCCAGCTGGTTGAAAATTTGCAGGTGATGAGGGAGTTTGGCCCGTATACAAAGCACAAGTTGGTGAAAGGGCCCAAGAAGCCCGAGTTTTATGGTCTGAAAGAGTTGAGAAAGGGTAGCCCGAGTTTCAGGTTTGGCCCGTATCAAATGGGGAATCAGTTTTATGCAAATGATACTATGAACACAAGTAACTAATACAGAACTAAGAACAAGAACAGATGAATATGGTTTTCAAGGACGCTGTATATTGTTCTCAAGTTCTATTACAAGTGTTACAAAGCATAAAAGAAATACAAGGACCTGAGATCTTTTATACTACATCCTATAACCGTCAATACTTTGAAAGCCAGCTGGATACACTAATCTAAACAACAAGATCAATGTAGAATCAAAAGGCAGATTTGCCTTTTGACTAGCGACTATGAAATGCCATAGCTCACATCCTTTTATATTACAAAAAGGTTAAAAGGTACAAAGTAGGTAGTTACAGACCCAAGACCATAATCTACAGTTTACAAAAGCTTGGACCTTTTCACCAACTTGTATAAGTTGGTGAGTTTTCAGAGTTGCAGCGGAAAATAAGTCAGCTTTATAAAAAAGTAGATCAGAGAAAGCATGTCCTCTCTGTCCTCGGAAGAAACCAGTCTTCACACCATTTGGCTTCAGAAGACTTTGTCTCTGAAGCTTCGGAAGACTTCATCTTTGGCTTCGGAAGATTTGGACTTTGGCTTCCGATGATTTTACACTTAGAATATTTTCTGTGGAGAGTGTAAAACTTTCGAAGCAACTTCTACCTTGTACATCAGTGCATGCATGCAGGAAGCACCTTGGTTGTTTTGGCTTCTTTGGTTGCATCAGCCTTCTAATATAACCTTACCAATTCCCTCTAGGCTGATGCTACAAAAACATAGAAGTAATTCAGATGTTGACAGTTCTCATTAGGATCAAGACCATACCATTCTTCATCATCTGGTTAGGATCCCTCAGACTCTAATAATATCTTCTCACGTCAGGGAGATCATGTAGAGGAAGATCAAGCATATCTTTCCAGAAATAGACATCTTGTCCTCCTTGATCTCTGATGACATACCACCTGTCAGGATTGGCAGAAAAATTCCAGGACAAGATGGGTCTTCCAGTTGCAAGAGGCTCCTCTTTGAGTTGGAGTTGGTTTGAGCAGTCTCTTTTTACACTACCTCAGGATGCTCTGACTCATCCTGAGGTCTAGAGGTGGATGCCTTGGTCTTCTTTTTGGAAACACTCTTTATGGCCATCCTTTTCCTTTTTGTTAAAGTCTTTAACTGAGAGGACTAGTCTTCAGCACCAGGTTGTTCTACTGTGTCTCTGTTAGTTGGGTTCTCTTCCCTCACAGGTTTAGAAGGAAAGTAAAGAGGACCCTGCTGTGGATCAGAATATGAAGTTATGTTGTCTCAAGGGGTTCAACGTTGATAACCTCTGGTTGAGCCGGACTTGGTGGAGAATGCAAGTCAACAAGCTCTCCCTTTTTAATCTTCTGCTTGATCACTCCAATATGCTCATCCACAGTGAATAGAGACATTGGACCAAGCCTCCGTCTGGAGAATCCATACAGCTTCAAGAAGCTCATCATCCTTTGTCTATCAGCAGACTTCTTTTGGCTTTTTTGGATGATGGCTCTTGACTTTCTTGAACTGGGGAGAAGGTAGGAGCATGCTTGTAGAGCATTTTCTATCTCCTTACTTCCTTGTTCTTGAGGAGCAATGCTACATCCTCTGCCTCCGTCCTTTCTTTGGACATATCCTTGTCAACCAGTTCATTCAGATCTACTAAGAGGAGAGAGAATAGTTCATCTACATTATAGTTTCTGGTCCCCAGGTAGTTTATCCTGGCTGCCCTCAACTCATCATCCTGAGTGTTTGGCCTCGGAGCAGCCCTGATGGTAGCTTCCATGAAGCCTGGAGACTCTCTTGAGTTTTCGCCCCTTAGCTCTTTGTTCCTCTCTCTTTCCTCCTCCTTAATCTCCTCAGAAGCTAGTTTCCTTTTTCCTTTTGTCACTCACAAGCCTTGGTGACCCAGGGTGGAGAGAGCTTTGGCCTTTATTGCTTGATTCAGAAGTCTAGCTCTGGCCAGAGAGAGGTTGTGAAGCACCTTCACCAGCTGAAAGTAATTTAAAAGTAATCCAAAACATGATAAAGACACCTGCAGATTACACGTTGAAAAGATTAAGGCATGGGCTTAAAAGGACAAACATATCAGCAATCCCGCCAATCTTTGACTCTCTGGATCAACTTCTTGGAAAAGAAGTGTCTATATCCTTCTATTCTTGCCTTTTTCTTTTACCTTGTGCTTTATTTCATTTTATTTTATTTTAATTTTAATCTTCTGTTATTCTTTATTTTGTTCGTGTTGATATTATGGAGTGAAGAATGTTTTTCATGAAATTTTTTTTTAAATATAAGAAATAATTTTTAAAAAAATTACTAAGTGTTAAGTTCCAGCGAAACTAACTTTTGCTGTCTGTTTCACTAAGCGAATCTATAGATTCGTTGGCAAACTTGCTGTTGACTGGGATTCATGACTTCTTTTGTGATACCGAGCGAAACTTAGCGAAACTATGACCTATTTATAGCTCAGTGTGAAATTTGTTTCACATATTTAGTAGCGAACATAAACCCTAGTTTCTCTGCGATTTATACCCACACTCTTCGAAATCGATATTCGTAGCGATTGTTTGGTTCTAAGTGCTTAGGTGGGTGTTTCGAACCTTTTCTTAAGCATTCATTAAGGTTTTATACACTAGACAATAGTTCTAGATTGATTCGCTGGATCGGGAGGTTCGCTGATTCGTTCAGTGAAACTGCGAAACCAACCAGCGAATATGAACGAAAGTTCAACATCCCGAGCGAAAGTATCTCGTTATGCTGACCGCGTGTACTTGATAGTTTTTCCAGAACAATTTTAGCGAAACTATTGATTCGCTCAGGCACATAATTTTTGTCAGGGTTCCAGCGAACTTACAACTTCGCTGCTGTAAGAACCATAATTTCATCTTAAGCGAAAGTATAAAATTGCTTAGACACATGAGTTTGTGCCTGTGTTACAGCGAATCTATACTTTTGCTTGGACGAACCTAAAGTTCAAACCATAGCGAAACTATTAATCTGTGCTTATAGCTAAACTACAGTTTTACTTGTCAGCGAAACTATTGAATTTTCTTGTATTTTGTTTATTTAATCGTTTATTGTTTTTTTTTTTTTTGATGTTTTAACTAACCTACTTTTGTTTAATTTTCAATAAGGATGGCTAATCTGAAGTTTGACTAGAAGAACAATATTATTGATATTATGGACGACAGTCACCCAAAGGTTGTTGGCTTCAGAAACTGCATCAAATGGCTCAAGGAATCATCTATATGCTATGCCATTTCACACATGCCCACTATCTATGACATTCACGTGAGAGATTTATGGAGAATAGCAGAGTATGACTTAGGGTCTACCCCTCACAGGATAACTGCTAGAGTTTGTGTGCATGATATAGCCATTACAGTTGAAATAGTAGCCAGAGTGTTGAAACTTGAGAATGATTATGGACCCGAGGTAGCGCTATCTGAGGCACATGTTCTCGAGGCTTTTAGGATCATTGGCTATGAAAGGCCTCCATTTTGTTCCCGAAAAGAATTTAAGAAATCCTTCCCGTCTAAGGAATGGAGGTATATAGCACATGTTTTTATCATGTGTATGGATCATAGGAAGGGAGGATCTGATGGTCTTAATCTGCATTGGGCCAGGGCCATAATTGTATTTTGCAGAGGCCAAAAAGCTAATATAGCCAAGTTAATCTTCAACTGTATGACCGAGAACATAATGGCATTAAAGAAAGACAAATGGTTGTTATATCCCAGATTTGTGCAAATGTTGATAAATGATCTTGCCCAAAATTTGCCAAGACATGGAGAAATCAAGAGGCTGATGCAGATGAATACAAGAATATTTGCTGACTGCTCGGCCATAAGACATGATTTCAGTGGAAAGATCACTCATCTATGGGAAAACATGTACACTTCTGAAAGGTGGAACTATATAAGGAGACTGATTGAAAATGAAAATAAGAATGCTGAAGAGAACCTGTAGAAGCAAGAAGAGGCCATAAAGAAAAGAAAAAGATATGCGAAGGAGAAGGAGTATGATTTGGAAGCAGAGATTGATGAAGTGGAGGAGGAGTTGAGGATTCAAAGGGAAAGGAAAATGAAAAAGAAATCTGATCAAGGAGAACCAGCTCATGTAACTGAAAGGAGATCTAAGCATAAACAATCAGTTTTTGAAGAAAGAATCCCATATCTAAATTAGGATGTTATTCAAAATCTGATGATAAAATAAAAACAAAGCTGTTGAATCAGGAACTAAAAGAAAAGGAGAAGGATAAAGAACTAGAGAGCATGAAGAGAATGATGGTAGACCAACAGGAATTGATTAAGAGATTACCTAAAGAGGTAAATGAGCTTAAAGCTAATGCTGGCATGCCCAACCAGTTATCTCAAGCAGAGCTAGATGATCTTATAGATACGTCCAAGTATTCATTTTTGATGGTGGGGAATTCAACAGGGATTGGAGGAGATGCCAGTGGAGCAGGAGCAGGTACTAGTGGTAGTGGTGATGGTGGCCCAGATATTGGAATTGATAAAGTTGTAGGAACTAAAGTTGAGAAGAGAAGTGATATGGAAGGTTTTGTAGGAGGTGAGCCTAGGGTTGTAGAGGCTGGGTTTGTAGATTTGGGGCTGAACATAGACACTGATTTGACTGGGGCTGAGGTATTCAGAGAAGGAGCAATTGAAGGAAGCAAGAAAGGAGCTAAGATGAATCTTATAGACGAAGAAGAGGAGTATAAAGAACAATTGGTTGATTTTGATTCTGAACCTGAGTATTATGAAATAGATGAGCGTCCAATGAATTATATGGCTCAAAGGGGTTCTGATGAAGGAGATGTAGTCAAGCTTAGTAAGGAAGATTGGTTCGTCAAAGAGAAAGAACAAGAACAACTGACTCCATTGTTTCAAAACATAAGTGAACAAAGTAAGAAGAAATCAGATAAGAAGATAGTCAGTTGGAAGTACAACCATGAGGTAAAAATGTTTATGATTAAAAGAAGGGGAGGGGACATTTCTTACATGCATAAAAGGAACGCTTTCAAGACCTTGCCTAAATGGGATTTGAGAAGACTGTATGAAATTCCCCTACTGGAGGCTCATGTGAGTGAGATAGCAATGTTGTTGGAGAAGGAGATTAAGATGGGGATGAATGATAATTTTGAAGCATTTGGATACATGAAAACTGAAAGGAGGAGATCCAAGAAAGATTTTGATTTGGCTACAGGAAAGGGGAAGATTGTGTTGAAGCTCAAGCTAGCCAAAACTATTAATAGAGTGAGAGTGCCCAATCCACTTCCCCCAAGATTACAAAAGTTTGAGAAGTAGTTCTACAATAACAATACGGGGGGAAGCTGTAACTAGATTGAAGGGTGGTGAAGAGATTAAACTATTTGACCCTATGGACGTATTCTCCTTTTGTGATGAAGACTTGGTGGTGCTATGCGAGAACCAGATCAAAGCCGGAGCTAGAGCAAAATGAGAACTGAAGCCAGTCTATTCATGAAGGTGGCTAACAAGGCTCGAGGTGTAAGGGCTGAGGTCAGGGAGCTTACTGAGAAAGTATTACAAGCTGATGAAATGGGGATGGATGTGCAGGAGCTAACAAGAAAAATTGAAAAGGCCAGTGCAAGGGGAGAAGAAGCTGCTATGGAAGTGGGAGATGAAGAAGAAGATCAAGGGTGAGATCCAACCTACGGGGAGTATTTATGATCTAGTATAGGTTGGACTCACCATAGTTGTTAGGATTATTTTGTTATGTATGTAATAGGTTGGATGTTAGTTTGTTTCCTTGTAATTTTCTTTTTTATAGTTTCTATGACCCAGTGAAACTACAGGCGAAACTACAGTTTCGCTCGTAGTTAGCTGTCCTAGGTCACCCAGGAAAACTGTAGTTCACTGCTGGGTAAATCTAGTTGATGGTCAAGATAGTTTCGCTAGCCAGCGAAACTATCAGCGAATCTAGCATTGCTTATATATTGTCATGTTTTTATCTTTGTAAGCAAGTTTTGGCAAAACCTTAATACTAAAATATCTTTCTTGCAACTGTGCGTGTCAGCTGGAAGTTCATTTATCATTATTTCTGAGCCATTGATTGATTATTATTGTTTAATATGTTGTTGATATTGCGGTGTTGATTCAGTGGGAATTCCTTGTTTACACATCAATTTGCACTGTTATATCGATCAGAAGGACCAACAGGATCTCAGGTTGTTGAAGAAGACCAGAAGGTTTTTGATGCTTGGATTTGATTTTTGAGCATGTAAGGCACTTGCTCACATAAAGAGATATATCCTTCTTCATCCCTGGCCACCAATAAAATTCTTTGAGATCATGATACATTTTATCAGCACTGGGATGAATAGAACATCGGTTTTATTCTTCTCATCAAGAATGAGCTTGCGGAGGAGTTTCGTGTCGGGAATCCATATCCGTCCCATAAAATAAAGAATTTCATCAGACTTGGACTCTAAATGCATTTCAAAACCATAATCCAACTGTTTCTTCAACTTTTTTTTGGCAAGACTATCTTGTTGAGCTTGATGGATCATGGCCTTAAGGCTGGTTTGAACAATCATTCTGTAACGCCCCGAATTTTTGAATAAAGGCAAAGTTCTTGTGCGAGAGGTTGGGTTCTCGAGCGAGTCATGAAGTTCTCGCATGGAGGACGGTTCTCGTGCTACTGGAAGTTCCTGTGCGAGAAGTCTGGCGAAAAGTTTGCGCTGGGTATAAATTGCTAAGAACACCCAGCCAGACCCTAGTTTAACACGAGAAGTTCTGCTGCTAGAGAAAGAAAGTGACTGCGTAGAGAGTGTAAATGAAGAAACAAAGTGTTTAAAGTATGTAACTCATGTTATGTACTAAGGATGGATATTAAAGAATAAAACGCATGGTTATGTAGTTTTTGCTCGGTAAAAGCTTCAGGAAAGTTGTGGTTGTGCTAGAACTTCAACAGGTGAGTTTCTAGACCCCTCTTTTACATGTTTTTCCATGTTTTGGGGCTAATATGCATACCTTTATGAATGTTTTGTTAAAGAATGATGATATAAGCTGTTATTGCATGTTTTGGGGTTAAAGTGCTTAAAGGAGCGATAACATGTTGATAAAGTTGTGTACAACAGAAAAGTTATTACGTGAGGGGCGAGTTCTCACGCAAAATATAGTTTTCACAGCTAACGGCTATCTTTTGAAAGTTCTCGCGTGAATGATGATCTTGCACGAATGATGATGTTCTCGCGCGAAGAATTATTTCTCGCGCGAAGGAGGTGTTGTCGCTCGAAGGGAGAAGTTCTCGCGCGAATGTGGGTTCTTGCGCAAAACTTTGAACTGTTACCCAATTACCCGATAAATCACAGTTGTTAATAACCTTAAAGCGCTAAAGAAGTCTTGCAAGCACTGCTAAAGGAGAATTGTCTTTGTTGCATTCTAGCATAGGAGCTACACATTGGTGTGCTCACATAGGGTTATACTTTGGGTATGCCCGTGTAGTTAAAGGAGTTATGCTTCGTGCATTCTCGCATTGGAGCTACACATCGGTGTGCTCACATAGGGGTATAATTTGGGTATGCCTGTGTCGCTAAAGGAGTTTTCTTCATGCATTCTCGCATAGGAGCTACACATTAGTGTGCTCACTTAGGGGTATACTTTTGATATGCCTGTGCCATTAAAGGAGATATGCTTCGTGCATTCTCGCATAGGAGCTACACATCGGTGTGCTCACATAGGGGTATACTTTGGGTATGCCTGTGTCGTTAAAGGAGATTTGCTTGGTGCACTCTCGTATAGGAGCTACACATTGGTGTGCTCACATAGGGGCTATACTTTGGGTATGCCCGTGCAACTAAAGGAGAATGAAATTTGTTGTGTTCTCACCTGGTAAAGGAACTAAGCTTCGTGCTTAGTTCAAAAGATAAAGTAAGCGATTAAAGCTAAAGTAAGAGATAATGTATGGGTAACGCGATGCTAAAGTAATTGATAATGTGTGGGTAACGTAACGATAAAGAAATCAATAAAGTAAAAACTAACGTTAAAGTTTGGTTATCATTGTTTATTGTTATCCATCCCAAGCCTTAGTAGCCATGTTGAGCCTTAAACCATTCTTTTGTTACACCCGATATATCAAGCCAAGTTGTTAGTTGATAACAAATCGGGAAACAGTTCAAAGTTAAGGAGCTTCACAAGATCAAGCTTATATTATGAAAAAAAAATCTTGATAAAAAAAATAAGTTGTTTAGAATGGATCAAGGTGATTGAGCTTTGTTAATTATGTTAATAAGGATTGTTTAATGGTTTGGTTTCTTCTTATGTATGTGTAGCTACTCAAAACCAAAAATTTCTTACCGTTACCTAAGCCCAAAAACCCATAAGTCCTTCATATATGTGTAATGTTTATGCAAGTGGTGAAGGCATGATTGCTATACAAGCCTATGTGGACAAAATGGTATAATGGATTATTAAGTGATTACACTAGTGTATATTTCACTAGTCCTTATATAAACCGAGAGGAGTGAATTATTGTGAGGGGTGTGTACATGGGATTAAAATATCAAAAGCGTGTCAAGCTTATTTGGGTGTTCTGTTTTATTTGCTAAGAGTTGACTCCCTAGAATGAGAAGCTATTGAACGTTGTAAATCTTGTGAATAAGGGTATGACCTTGGACCTTAACTGAGCATTGATAAGTGATTAGTAATGTGTATTTGCAAGGATGGTTTTATAGAATACAATTGAACTTTGCTTGAGGTTAAGCAAAAGCATAAGTGTGGGGATATGATCACAAGTCAGAATTTTATTGTTTAATTGATCTAAATACTTGATTTTACATCGTGATTGTTGTGAAACAAGTTCACTTTGGTTGTGTTTTGATTTGTAGAGATTG
This sequence comes from Flaveria sonorensis, assembly GCA_025506505.1. Lineage (NCBI taxonomy): Eukaryota > Viridiplantae > Streptophyta > Magnoliopsida > Asterales > Asteraceae > Flaveria > Flaveria sonorensis. The sequence goes on from CM046434.1 coordinate 45,788,593, forward strand.
AAGCTAAAGAAGCCTTGTTTTGGAGGAAAAGGAGCAAAATACGAAAATACAAGGACTAGAGTTGAAAAATCGTGGAAGTTACAAAAATGGCCCAGAAACCCTAAACCGGCTTATGATACGCCGGGTATGGGCGTATCATACGCCGGGCAGTGTATTGGTGGGCGTATTTGTGGCCGTATTTGGAAAAAATTACAGAAAGTTGGGCGTATGGATACTGATATGGGCATATGATACTCCCAGGGTCGGCGTATCATACACCGGTCAGCAACAAACCCCGAATTTTGTGGATCTTGATGTCTACTTAAACCTATCCAACCCCAATTCGAAAGAGATTGAAGCTAAAGAAGCCTTGTTTTGGAGGAAAAGGAGAAAAATACGAAAATACAAGGACTAGAGTTGAAAAATCGTGGAAGTTACAAAAATGGCCCAGAAACCCTAAACCGGCTTATGATACGCCGGGTATGGGCGTATCATACGCCGGGCAGTGTATTGGTGGGCGTATTTGTGATCGTATTTGGAAAAAATTACAGAAAGTTGGGCGTATGGATACTGATATGGGCATATGATACTCCCAGGGTCGGCGTATCATACGCCGGTCAGCAACAAACCCCCGAATTTTGTGGATCTTGATGTCTACTTAAACCTATCCAACCCCAATTCGAAAGAGAACTTTTCCTAGCCGAAATCTAGCAAGTTCAAGGTGATTTTGGGAGCTTTCAAGCTTCCTAACTCCTACCAAATCATCATTGATCATCATCAAAATATGATTGAAGATTTGATGAGTGGCTAGGCTTTTCGTAATTGCTTTCGGGAGTACAATTCTTGTCAAGTGAAATAATTGGTATGTTTGATTAGGTTTTTGTATTGAACAATGAATTATTGAATGAAACCTTATGTTTTGGTTGATTTAAAAGGTTTACTTATAAATAAAGTTGTGTGCTTGATTATCAGTTTTCGGTTTCTTGCATCGTGAGCTTATTAAGAAAAGTAGACAACGTGATATAGGTGAATTGGTGACTTTGTGAATGAACGAGTCTTAAAAGATTGTTCCTTTGTTACCGGTTTAATCAAAAGCTAACATCTTGAAGTATTGTTTCTTACAAACCCTAATTTAAAAGTATCAATTATGGATCTTGCAGAATTGGAAACCCGGAAGTGATTGTTTCTTAATATTTAATCAAATTCATTTCAAAGTTTGTTGCTTTTTGCATTTCTGTTCTTAATCTCATCCCGAGTTCCAATTTTTAATACTAAAGTTTGTGTCTTTAAGTTAATAGAGTTACAATTGTTTAACACATTCCACATATTCCCTGTGGAGACGACCTTACTTACCCTTACACAATAGAGGTAGCTAAGACCGATATATTAAACTGTTTTTGATCGAGTCTTGATAACTAGATCAGACCTTCAAGTCTTTGTTGGAGCTGAGTGGGATAGTGTATGATGATGTGGTGGCTGGTGAGCCCGTTAAGGAATCAAAGAAGAAGAGTTGGTCAGGAAATGTGAAGCAAGAGAGAAATGAGAGGTCTGCTGCTCAAAAGAAAAACATGAAGGTTGAATCATCCGGTGATTGCTAGAAGTATGGGAGGATGCCTGCTAGTGATTGTACGCTCGGTTCGAGTTTGTGTTTTCAATGTGGGAAGACGGAGCATTTCTCCAAGGATTGCCCTAATCTGGTAAAGTGCTACAACTGTGGCAAGTTGGGGCACTACAGCCGAGAGTGCAAAGAGGCGAAAGTGGATGACTCGGCTAGAGGAAAGGAGGTTGAGAAAGAGAAGAAAGCTGGTGGCAAGCCAAGGGCCAAGACTAGGGCTTTCACGATGACCAGAGAGGAGGCCAGAGCGGAACCTGATGTTGTGTTTGGTATGTTTATAGTTAACAACATGCTTGCTTCTGTCTTTTTTTATTCTGGTGCAAGTAAGAGTTTTATAGCTACTACCTTCTGTGATGTGATGAATGCTAAGCCTAAAGAAATAGATCATGTGTTTGAAGTAGAAACTGCCATTGGAGAGACTACTAAGATAACCGAAGCCTTAGAGGATCGTAGCATAGAACTAGAAGGTCATAGATTCCCCGCTAGGTTGTTTGTTATTACCCTAGGAGGATTTGACGTTGTGTTAGGTATGGACTGGTTAGCCACCTACGAGGCTAATATAGTTTGTCAGAGGAAGATGATTCAGATAAAAGCGCCTGATGGTAGCTTAATCACGATCTATGGCGATAAAGTCTGTGAAGTTCCAAAGATGATATCCATGATAAAGGCAGAGAAGTTGATGAGACGAGGGTGCCAAGCATTCTTGGCATACATTAAAGATGCTAAAACTGAAACCGTGAAGTTGACTGATATGCCAGTGGTGTGTGCCTTCCCTGATGTGTTCCCTGAGGACTTGACAGAGGTACCACCAGATCAGGATATAGAGTTTCAAAAAAACCTCGTGCTAGGAGCTCAGGCCATTGCTAAAGTACCATATCGTCTAGCTCCGTCAGAGTTGAATGAGTAGCTAGCCCAATTACAGGACCTTTTTGATAAAGGATTTATCAGACTGAGCATTTCTCCTTGGGGTGCTCCGGTGCTGTTCGTGAAGAAGAAGGATGATAGCTTGCGAATGTGTATAGATTACAGGGAGCTGAATAAGCTCACGGTGAAGAATAGATACCCGTTGCCTCGAATAGATGATCTGTTCGACCAGTTGCAAGGTGCAAGTTGGTTCTCGAGGATTGACCTTCGGTCGGGTTTTCACCAGCTAAAGGTTAAGGAGTAGGATATCCCAAAGACTGCGTTTCGAATGTGATATGGGCATTATGAATTTCGCGTGATGTCGTTTGGTCTAACCAATGCTTCTGCAGCATTCATGGACTTGATGAATAGGGTTTATCGACCGATGCTTGACAAATCAGTGATAGTGTTCATAGACGATATCCTGATCTACTCAAAGAATGAGGGTGACCACGCCTATCACATCCGTGAGGTGTTAGAAACTCTAAGAAGGGAGAAGTTGTATGCAATATTCTCCAAATGCGTGTTTTGGTTATGCGAGGTGCAGTTTCTGGGTCGTGTGATTAACCCAGAAGGAATCATGGTTGATCTGCTAAAGTGGAGGCGGTGATGAGGTGGAATTCGCCTAAAACGTCATCTGAAATCCGAAGCTTCCGCAGATTGGGGGGTTATTACAGGAGGTTCATTCAAGATTTTTCCAAGATTGCCTCACCATTGACCAAGTTGACGAGGAAGGATGTGAAGTTTGAATGGGGAAAAAGTCAAAAGAATGCGTTCATGGAGTTAAAGAGAAGATTGACACTAGCTCCGGTGTTAACGCTACCAGAAGGGAATGATGACTTGGTTCTCTATTCTGATGCTTCTTATCAAGGATTAGGGTGCGTACTAATGCAGAGAGGCAAAGTCATAGCGTACACATCTCGACAGTTAAAGATTCATGAAGTGAACTACCCTACCCACGATCTGGAGTTGGCTGCTGTGATATTCGCGTTAAAGATATGGACACACTACTTATATAGTGTCAAATGTATGATTCTCACGGACCATAAAATTTTGAAGTATTTCTTCGAGCAGAAAGATCTTAATATGAGACAGAGACAATGGTTGGAGCTCATAAAAGACTATGACTGTGAGATTCATTATCACCCGGGTAAAGCTAACGTGGTAGCTGATGCCCTAAGCCGGAAGGAAAACCGGGAACCAATTCAGGTGAGATCTTACCAGTTGATTTTGACCTTTGATGTGATAAAGCAAATTTGCAAAGCTTAGGAAAAGGCTCTAAAGCCCGAGCAAGTTAATGATGAAAGGATGAAAGGGCAGATCGCAAACCTGGGAGAAAACGCCAATGGTGTCAAAACTAGATTTAGGCGTATGTGGATTCCTTAACGTGGAGGTCTGCGAGAGAAGGTGTTGGGCGAAGCCCACAAGACTCGCTACTCCATTCACCTGGGAACCAATAAAATGTACCAGGACCTAAAGAAGAACAATTGGTGGCCCGAAATGAAAGCCGACATAGCAAGGTACGTAGAAAGGTGCTTGACCTGTCTCCAGGTTAAGGCTGATCATCAGAAGCCATACGGGAAAATCCAACCCTTGGAAATTCCCGAATGGAAGTGTGAGTATATTACTATGGATTTCATAACGAGGCTACCTCGTACAGCTAAATGTTATGATGCCATATGGGTCATAGTAGACAGACTGATGAAAAGTACTCACTTTCTACCCAACCGAGAGACGTATACCTCGGAACGGCTAGCAGAATTGTTCATCAATGATGTAGTTACCCGTCATGCTGTTTCGGTGTTGATTGCCTCTGACAGAGATATGCGGTTCACATCCAAGGTTTGGAAGAAGTTCAATGTTGCGATGGGAACTAGATTGCACATCAATACAGCATACCACCCATAGACGGATGGCCAATCCGAAAGGACTATCCAGACCTTAGAGGACATGCTTCGGGTGTGTATCATAGACTTTGGTGGGAGCTGGGACAGTGACCTAATGTTGGCGGAGTTCTCATACAATAATACCTACCATGCCAGTATTGGTATGCCCCCGTATGAGATGTTGTATGGCTGAAAATATAGGACCCCGGTTTGTTGGGGGAGATTGGTCAGAAGGAGTCTGGGAGTATCGAGGTCATCGAGATGAGCAATGAGAATTTAGGCATAATTAAAGCCTATATGAAAGCTGCTAAAGATAGGCAGAAATCCTATGCTGACAAACCTCGAAGACCGATCGAGTTTAACGTCGGTGATAGAGTGATGCTAAAGGTGTCACCTTGGAGAGGAATCATTCAATTCCGAAAGAGAGGAAAGTTGAGCCCTCGATTTATTGGGCATTTCAAGATATTAGCCCATGTAGGGGAAGTGGCGTATAGGTTGGAACTACCAGATGCGTTGAGTGGAATTCATCCTACCTTCCACGTATCACATCTGCGTAAGTGTCTGGCAGACAAAGACCCTCATGTTCCACTGGAAGATGTGGAGATAGACGAAAGACTGAACTACGTGAAACAGCCCATAGCAATAATAGACAAGAAGGAGAAACGACTGATGAATAAAGTAGTTCCACTAGTCCGAGTAAAATAGAAGCATAGAAAAGGGTTGGATTCCACTTGGGAATCCGAAGATGAGATGAGACAGCATTACCCTTAGTTGTTCGGTGAATAGTGGGTTTCGAGGACGAAACCCAAATAAGGGGGGTGGACTTGTAACGCCCCGAATTTTTGAATAAAGGCGAGGTTCTCACGCAAGACGTTGAGTTCTCGCGCGAGTCATGAAGTTCTCGTGTGGAGGACGGTTCTCGCGCGAGAAGTCTGTTGAAAACTTTGAGCTGGGTATAAATAGCTGAGAACACCCAGCCAGACCCTAGTTTCACGCAAGAAGTACTGCTGCTAGAGAGAGAAAGCGGCTGCGTAGAGAGAGTAAGTGAAGAAAGGAAGTGTTTAAGGTATGTAACTCGTGTAGTAACTCGTGTTATGTACTAAGGATGGATTATTGATGAATAAAATGCATGGTTATATAGTTTTTGCTTAGTAAAAGCTTCAGGAAAGTTGTGGTTGTTCTAGAACTTCATGACGTGAGTTTCTAGACCCCTCTTTTACGTGTTTTTCCATGTTTTTGGGGCTAATATGCATACCTTTATGAATGTTTTGTTAAAGAATGATGATATAAACTGTTATTGCATGTTTTGGGCATTAAATTGGTTAAATGAGTGGTAACTTGTGGATAAAGTTGTGTACAGCAGAAAAGTTATCGCTCGAGAGGCGAGTTCTCACGCAAAATATAGTTTTCGCGGCTAACAGCTATCTTTTGAAATTTTTCACGTGAAGGATTATGTTCTCGCGCGAATGATTATGTTCTCACGCGAATGATGATGTTCTCACACGAAGGATGAGTTCTCGCCCGAAGGGAGAAGTTCTCGCTCGAATGTGGGTTCTTGTGCGAAAACTTTTAACTGTTACCCATATACCCGATAAAGCACAGCTGTGAAAAATGTTAAAGCGCTAAAGAAGTCTTACAAGCACTGCTAAAGGAGAATTGTATTCGTTGCATTCTAACATAGGAGCTACACATTGGTGTGTTCACATTGGTGTGTTCACATTGGACTATACATTGGGTATGCCCATGTCGTTAAAGGAGTTATGCTTCGTGCATTCTCTCATAGGAGCTACACATCGGTGTGCTCACATAGGGGTATACTTTGGGTATGCCCGTGTCGTTAAAGGAGTTATGCTTCGTGCATTCTCGCATAGGAGCTACATATCGATGTGCTCACATAGGGGTATACTTTGGGTATGCCCGTGCCGTTAAAGGAGATATGCTTCGTACATTCTCGTATAGGAGCTACACATCGGTGTGCTCAGATAGGGGTATACTTTGGGTATGCCCATGCCGTTAAAGGAGATTTGCTTGGTGCATTCTCGCATAGAAGCTACAGATTGGTGTGCTCATATAGGGGCTATACTTTGGGTATGTCCGTGCAGCTAAAGGAGAATGACATTTGTTGTGTTCTCACCTGGTAAAGGAACTAAGCTTCATGCTAAGTTCAAAAGATAAAGTAAGCGATTAAAGCTAAAGTAAGAGATAATGTATGGGTGACGCGATGCTAAAGTAATTGATAATGTGTGGGTAACGTAACGATAAAGAAATCGATAAAGTAAAAGCTAACGTTAAAGTTTGGTTATCGAATGAGTTCGATGACGATGTTGATGATGAACGAGGTTAATGTTTTATGATGTTAATGTATGATACGGTTTTGTTAAAGTAAACCTAGATTTTAATGTATCTTCAATTGACTATTTTCAATAATTTTAAAACATAAACACGTTTTGATTTTGATATCAATTAAAGTACATGACTAAAATTGTTACGTTAATTAAAAAATATGTGAATTCAAATGATAAATGTTATATAGAAAAGTAGGCAAGAGTTTGAATAAAAAAGATTTTAAATCTAAAATGTGTATAAAGTAATCTTAAGAATCAATTTTTTTAATTGATAGTTAAGATCAAAATATAGAGTAAAAAGTTTGTTAAAAAGTTATTTTATACATTGCCAATTTTGTTGACCTTTTTCAATTGCCCACATTTTTTAATGTTCCTAACTTTTATATTCGACATCATTTCTTTTATAAAAATTAAACAAGTATATTATCGTTATATAAAAGATAATATTTTTTAACATTGAATCTCATATAATTTCTTCTCGTCGTTGCGTCTTTAGTGTATTTTATTATGTCTTTTTGTTAGTTATTGTGTTTTTCTAATACGATGAATCATAAAAAAATATAATGGTAAGAGTAACACTATTGTGTATTTTTAGTATGTAAAAGACGATATAAAGTTAGCAATTAATTAGTCTAACACCTTCAAAACAATAACAAAATAAAACAAATATATATAAAACATAAAGCACAATGATATAATGTTTTATTGTGTTTTTTTGATAGTTATTGTGTAATGCTGAACACTATTTGTTTTATAAAATATATTGATGAAATAACATGATTTTCTCTTTTAATTGTAAAACACTATGATATATAACAATGATATATAACAATACATATATAATCAATAAAAATAATAACAAAAATAACACATTATGTTATTTTAAACAGTCCGAGTTTTGAAAAATACGTTGGTGTAATAACATAATTGTGTAATTTTAATTGTAAAGAAAAATGATACATAACATGTTTATATAGTCTATAAAACAATTACAAAATGATAAAAAATATATGGCATAATAAATATATTAAACATAATAAGCTGACCTACTTGACAATATGACCAAAATACTTTCGTATTTAAAACAATAGAAGCACACATATCATGTACATAACATCTATAATCTTTATTAGACTTTTTATATTAATATCTTATTTACTATAACACTACTTCAAAAATATTACATTTTTGTATGAAATTGATAAACTTTATATAAAGCATTCAGATGAATACCAAACAAAAATTAAGTTTTTTTTCTATAAAAACTAACAAAAAACTAGCTTTTTCATACAATACAATTTTTTAATTAAACATCTCGTGTGAAGGGTGGTCAGTCTCACAATGAGAAGAGATTTAGAATACTTAATAGTTCAAATGGGGAACTAGGTTTGAGTATGATGATATTAAGAACACAAGTAAGTAGTGAAACTGAACAAAGAACAAGAATAAACAAGTATGGTTTTTAAGAATACTGTATATTGCTCTCAAGTTCTATTACAAGAGTTACAAAGCATGTTTAAATTACAAGGACCTGAGACACTTTATACTACATTATACAACCGTCAATACTTAGAAATACAGTTGCAAACACTAATCTACACAATAAGATCAATGTAAAGTCAAAAGGCAGATTGCCTTTTGACTAGTGACTATGACATGCCATAGCTCATATCCTTTTCTAATACAAATAGGTTTATAGGTATAAAAGTAGGAAGTTACAGATAAAGACCTTATTTCACTATTTACTAAAGCATGGACTTTTCACCAACTCATACAAGTTGGTGAGTCTTTAGAGTTTTAGCGGAAATTGTGTCAGCTTTAGGTAAAGTAGAGCTGAGAAAGCATGTCTTCTCTGTCTTTGATAGAAATCAGTCTTCACAGCAAAATGGTTTCGGAAGACTTTGTCTCTGAAGCTTCGGAAGACTTCATCTTTGGCTTTGGAAGATTTGGACTTTGGCTTTGGAAGATTTAACACTTAGATTATTTTATGATGTAGTGTGTAAAACATCCGAAGCAACTTCTACTTTGTACGTCTAGTGCATGCATGCAGGAAGACTCTTGGTTGTTTTGGCTGGTTGCATCAGGTTTATAAACTTCTGATATTACCTTACAAACTCCCCCTAGGCTGATGCTACCAAAACAGAGAAGTACTTTAGATGTTGATAGTCCTCATTAGGATCAAGACCAAGCCTCTCTTCATCATCTGGTTAGGATCCCTCATATTTCATAGTATCTTCTCATGTTATAGAGATCATGTTGATGAAGATCAAGCATGTCTTGCCAGAAGTAGACATCTTGACCTCCTTGGTCTCTGATGACATACCATATGTCCGGATTATTAGCAAAACTCTAGGACAAGATGGGTCTTCTAATGGCAAGAGGCTCTACTTGAATAGGAGTTGGTTGAGTAGCCTCTTCATGCACTACCTCAGGATGCTCTGACTCATCCTGAGGTATGGATGTGGATGCCTTTTTCTTCTTCTTCTTTGAGATCCTTCTCCTGGCCATCCTTTTCCTCCTCTTTAAAGTTCTTAACTAAAAGGATTAGTCTTTAGCACCAGATTGTTCTATTGTGTCTCTCTCAGTTGGGATATCTTCTCTCGCAGGTTCAGAAGGAGAGAGAGGAGAACCCTTTTATTGATCAAAAGATGAATTTGGCTGAGATGCAGCTCTAGGTTCAGGTTGTGTTGTCTCAAGGGGTTCAACCATCACCTCAACTTCAGGTTGAGCTAGACTTGGTGGAGAATGCAAGTCTAAAAGCTCTTCCTTTGTTATCTTCTTCTTGATCACTCTTATATGCTTATCCATGGTGGATAGAGACATAGGACCAAGCCTCATATTGGAGAATCCATACAGCTTCAAGAAGCTCATCATCCTTTGTCTGTCTTCAGACTTCTTTTGGCTTTTGTGGATGATGGCTCTTGATTTTGCAGCTTTTTCCCTTAACTTTCTCTTAGCATCTTTTCTTTCTTTTATGGCTTGTTCCTCCAGCTGCTTGAGATATTCAAACTCTATGTACTCAAAGGATAAGGGAAGTAGTGCAGCTGCCTGATAGAGTCCTGTGGCACTCAAGTAGTTAATCCTTTTGGCTTCCTTTTCTACCTGAGGTTGTGCAGCTGCCATAGTCTTTGTCTCAGGACTTTCTTCTACTGGGGAGAGGACAGGAGCATGTTTATAGAGCCTTTTTAGTCTCCTTTCTTCCTTTATCTAGAGGAGCAGTGCTACATCCTCTACCTCCTTCCTCTCAATTGACAACTCATTGTCAGCCAGCTCATTTAACTCCTCTAAGGGGAGAGATAAGAGTTCATCAATATTGTAATTTCTAGTCCCCAGGTAGTTTAGCCTGGCTGCCCTCAACTTATCATCTTGAGTGTTTGGCCTGGGGGTAGCCCGGATAGCAACTTTCATGAAGCCTGAGGACCCTCCTGAACTCTCTTCCCTTAGCTTCCTCTTCCTTTCTCTATTCTCCTCCTCTAACTCCTCAGAGGTCATTTTCCTCTTCCCTTTATCACGCACAGGCCTTGGTGACTTAGGGTGGAGAGAGATTTGGACTTCATCGTTTGGTTCAGCAGTCAAGCTCTTGCCAGAGAGAGGATGTGAAGCACCTTCACCAGCTGGTGCCTCACTAAGGGTACTGGGTGCTAAAGAAGATCCTGTCTCAAGGTTCACAGGCTCAACTTTTAGGCCTTCAGTCAAGGCCTCCCCTTCAAATCTAATCTTAGGGTCCACCTCAATATCCAGTTGACCAAAAGTCTCACCTGCTAGCCTCTGTCTATATAGTTTTGATCTCATCTTGAATTCTTCTAGCACCTTTCCTTGAATCTAATCTGCTAATCTTTCAGCTTGTTTGTTTTGGCTTGGGTTGACAAGTGGAAGGTCAACCAGATGGATGCACTCATAGAAGCTCAGGTTTGTAAAATTGAAAATCACCTGTTGACCCTAAGCTCTAAAGATAACAAGAGCCCTTCTTTCTGTGTCATACCTCCATCCCAAAATTGGGTTCTCAGAGTGAAGAGATGGGGTAGACATGGCTCTGGGTATACCCTCCTCAAATTGGCTATATATGAGTGAGTCCATATCAATGTGAAATTGAGGAGGTTGCTGAGTATGGACTATTGCAAATGAGGGTGGTGAATCCTCTAAGTCCATACTCTGAGAAGAACTCCCAGGTTCTATATGGCTGTTCTGACTTTCTCCCCCTTTTTGGTAGCATCACTTTCTTCCATAAGTGAGCTGGGAGTTGAGTCTATCACATTCACTAGTACTTGTGGACCTGGTTGAGTTATTCTTAGTAGTCTCTTGGCTAGCTTGCCCTTGAGATCGATGATTTCATGTTGCTGGTCATTGACCCTCTTTTGTAAGATAGTCACCTGAGATTCCAGGTGACTTATCTTTGAGAGTAAATAGGTGCAGGTTTTAGTCAATGTGTGCACCTTTAGTTTCAGACTCCCCTCATCTTCATCAAAAGAATCACTTGGGGATGCGAGAATAGAACTAATGTCTTCTTCCTCATGACTAGCATATTGTTCTTGGCTGCTGGATTTCCCCTGCATCATGACAACTTCAAGAGAAGTGTCAAGAGGCTGGGTTGCCATGGTCGAGGTCTGAAGGATGTAATCACTTTCAAAAGTGAGAGCCTCTTCCATATGGGTCTCCTGATCAGGTTCAGGAAGACCCACTTCGGTTTGGGTTGGATGACATAGGCTAGACAAGGGTGAGGTAAGAGCACTCATCTCTCCTTGAGTAGGGGTTGAGAAGAGAGACTTATGGTACTCACTGAAGCCCATGTCTTCATCATCATAGAAAACAAGGCTGGGAATTGGTTGGTTTAGATCCAGTGACTGGGAATGGTAGGTTGTTTACTAGAGTATTGAGACTCTGAGTGAAGGCTTAAGGCTGTTTGGGTTGTGAGCTCATCAGGCTGAGCATGAGGAAACTTAACACTGATTATATGAGAAATGGGAGTGGTTTGCTCCTCAGGGGAAGTAGGAGCTTGAGTGTCCACTCCCGACTGCATGGTTGGTGATATGGGGGCCCGCACAGGCTGAATAACATGTGCAGGGGTTCGCTTGGTATTTCTTTGGTAGGTGATGGTTATTGTAGCCTGTATTTGGTGTTAGGAGGTAGAAGGTGTGGGTTCAACACTAGATGGTGCTGCTAGGTTGTCACCTTGAGCAATGAGCTCTAACATTTATGGGACACGGGCAGTTTCTACGCCAGAGAAACCAACAGTTGGCTTTCTCATGATTTTGAAGACGTCGGGCTTCATCTATCCCAATTTTGGAATATTACCTGTTCCCCTCAACTGTGTGCCCAACTCATAGTTGAGAATGTGCTGGACATATCTAAGGAACATGTAATACTCTAGGGAGTCTAAGTTAGCAAGTAAATTGGTATATACAAATTGTGAATACCTGTACTTGGCCCCCTAAACCATCCTATGGACAATGAAGGAGAGGTCTTCTGGAATTTGGTCCCATCCTCCATGCTTGTTAGATAAGTTGTGTATGATAACATGGAGTAGGTACTTCCATTGCGAGGAGACCTTCCCCTTCCTGAAGGTCTTGACTGAGAAGTCACCTTCATAGCCCATCTTCCGAAGGTAAATTTCTTATAAGTAGTTAGTTGATTTGAAGACAGAAATTTCTTCCGAAGGCAACTTCAAATCTTCTGGTGGAAAATATGTTTGAAGAATTTTCAAAAATCTAAGGAATATCATAAAAAAAATTTCTTTCAAAATAAACTGGGCTTATGAAGGTGATAAAATTGACAACTTAGGACACACATGTTTTAGAAATAAAGTTGATTTAAGGTTTAAGAAAATCTACTCAGAGTTAATCATCCCAAATGCTGATACAAGATATTTGAATCTCTGTTCATCAAAAGCTTTTAGTGAACAGATCAGCATATTGTTCATTTGTGTTAACTTTAACTTGTTTGATTAATCCCTTCTCAAAATTATCTCTAATCAAATGATACCTGATGTTGATGTGCTTGGTCCTTGAGTGTTGCACAGGATTCTCTGAAAGAGAGATAGCACTATTGTTGTCTATATGGACGGGAGTCTCTTTGAAGTTGAATCCATAGTCTAGCGTCTGATTTTGAATCCAAAGCACTTAAGCACAGCAGCTCGCAGCAGCAATGTATTCAGCCTCAGCAGTTGATGCAGAGATACAGGATTGTTTCTTGCATTGCCATGAGACAATCCTTCCACCAAGGAATTGACATCCCCCGGATGTAGACTTTGCAGTCATGTTTCAACCACCATAGTCACTATCTGTATAAGCGTACAGATTGAAGTCAAAACACTTGGGATACCAAAGGCCAAGCTTGGGAGCACCTTTCAGATATATAAGAATCCTCTTGACAGCAACCAGGTGTGACATCTTGGGGTTGGCTTGATATCTTGCACAGATGCATGTGGCAAACATAATATTAGGCATGCTGGCTGTGAGATACATAAGAGACCTAATCATAGCCCTGTAAAGATGTTCATCCACACATTCCCCCTCAAGATCAGGTCCAAGGGAGTGGTTTCTGGGCTATGGGTGTCTTACCAACCTTACATTCAGTCATGTTAAATCTTGTAAGTACGTCTTGTACATACTTTGACTGACTCATGAAGATGCCATTGTCAACTTGCTTCACTTGAATTCCTAGAAAGAAATTGAGTTCTCCCATGGCACTCATTTCAAACCTATTCTTCATCGGCCTCTCAAAGTCTTTGCAGAGCTTTGGATTAGTTGACCCGAAGATAATCTCATCCACATATACTTGAACCAGCATTAAGTCATTCCCTATTTCTTTGATGAAGAGAACCATCTATAGTACCCCTCTTGTAACCATGTTGACAGAGATACTGAGATACTGTCTCATACCACTTCCTTGGAGCTTGTTGCAGCCCATAAAGAGCTTTATCAAGCTTGCAGACATAATCAGGATGATCTGGGTCTGCAAATCCAGGTGGTTGTTTGACATACACCTCTTCATCAATCACCCCATATAGAAAAGCACACTTGACATCAAGTTGGTGGACCTTGAAATCCTTGGATGCAGCAAAAGCCAGGAATATTCTTACAGCTTCAAGTCTTGCCACAGGAGCAAAAACATCTATGTCATCAATTCCCTCTTTTTGTGTGTACCCTTGAACAACTAGTCTTGCCTTGTTCTTGATGACAAGTCCTTTATCATCTTTTTTTTTCCTAAAAACCCACTTGGTTCTATGGTAGTTTTCCCATAAAGAAGAGGACATAGGTTCCAACCCTTTTGTCTTTTGAATTGAAGCAGATCCTCTTGCATTGCTTTAACCCAGCTTTCATCTTTCAAAGCCTCATCAACTTTCATTTGCTATACTTAAGAAAATAAGCAAGAGTATAGACAAACATATTTGTCATGGGTTTCTCCTCTTATTCTCACCCATATATCAACATTTCCAATGATGTTTATGGTGGGGTGTCACTTGCGGATCCTGAGTTGAGGGATTACAACAAGTTGATTGGAAAGATCTAAATTAGAGAAATTTAGATCTGGCAATAGAGTGTCACCCACCACATCTGCACACTTATCAAGTGGGACTTGATCCAATGAGTGTGTGACATCATTTATATTGTCTTCTATGGAGTGGTTATCAGCATCAAGAAATTCTTGATCACTATCACCACCTTCATTTCCTCTTACATTTAAAGCTCTTTCACCTGAGTTTTGAACCTCTGAGCTGAAACTTGAAGGCATCTTAGATGTATCAGCTGAATTTATCACGTTTGTGCTGATAGGATCTTCATTTGCAGGGTTAGTTACCACTGGAGCTGAAGTAGTATTCTTGCTTGGTCTTCTCAGCTCAAATCTTGGTTCAGGATCTCCTATTGATATGTTACCTGTAGATCCTAAAACATCCTCAAAAGACTTGTTAAAATAGTTGGTAACTAAATAAAGATCAAATAGCCAATCAGGACCAGAACCTTTCACACTAGGAGTGTGCTCATTGAAGGTCATATTGTCTGATTTCTCAACTACTCTAGTTCTGATATTGTATACTATATAAGCCTAGGTTGGGAAGAGTATCCAATAAAATGTCCATCATCTGATTTCTCATCAAATTTGGCTACTTGATCTTTGGTATTGAAGATGGTGTAAGGACATCCAAATTACCTGAGGAAACCAATAAATGGTCTCCTTTTGTGCCACAGCTCATAAGGAGTCTTACCATGAGTCTTAACCACTAAAACTTTATTCTGTATATAGTAGGTTGTGTTAACTACCTCTGCCAAGAAAGTGATGGGCAGTTTAGAGTCAGACAACATGGTTCTTGCAGCTTCAATAAGTGTCCTGTTTCTCCTTTTTGTAACACCATTTTGTTGAGGAGTCCTGGGAGCACTATATTGTTTTATAATACCCTTTTCATCACAAAATGTATCAAGGATTTGGTTCTTAAATTCTGTTCCTTGATCAAATCCTATGGTCTTGACCTTATGAATAGATTGATTCTCAATTTTCAGAATGAAGTTCTTTAAGATCTCAGGAGTCTCATCCTTAGTTCTAAGGAAAAAGACCCAAGTGAATCTTGTGAAATCATCTGTTGTCACTAAACAATATGAGGTCCTTCCTAAACTCACTACACTGGTAAGGCTAAATAGATCCATATGTAATAAGTCTAGGGGAGTAGTAATAGAGTTCTTTTCCTTTGGCTTGTGAGACACTTTATGTTGCTTCCCTTTCAGACATGCAACACAATGATCATCACTTGTAAACTCTTTCTTTGGCATTCCAGTTACCAAATAATTCTTAATTATTTTATTTATGTTCTTGAAGTTTACATGGCACATTCTTTTATGCTAGAGGAAAGACTCAGCACTATTTGCTTTAGATAGAAAACAAGAAACCTCTCCTAAGGGAGATGTTTCTTGCAAATCCATCTTGTACATGTTCCCTTTCCTGGGGGCTCTGAGCAGGATATGCTCTTGAGTAATGACCACCCTGGGCTTGAAAACAATG
This sequence comes from Flaveria sonorensis, assembly GCA_025506505.1. Taxonomy (NCBI): domain Eukaryota; kingdom Viridiplantae; phylum Streptophyta; class Magnoliopsida; order Asterales; family Asteraceae; genus Flaveria; species Flaveria sonorensis. The sequence goes on from CM046434.1 coordinate 45,804,312, forward strand.
CACTCATGCTCAGTAAAGAGCATGTTGTGTCTCTGATCCTAAAATTAGGATACAATCAGTAGATTTTACCCAAGCTCCTTAAATAAATTTACCTTCTCAATGGTGAGCTTACTAATTATGACCATGCCCCTTCCAGTGATGTAACCACCAGCATCTCCTCCAAAAACAACTGGTCCTTTATCAATTTTCTCAAAATTGTGAAGTAAAGAACCATTGCTAATCATGTGCCTGGAACAACCACTATCAATGATCCACACATTTCCCTTCGTCTTTAGCTATTCCTGCACAAAAAGAAGTGGTTAGTTACACTTGGAAACCCAAGCCTTATTGGTCTTGGGCTTTTCAAAGTGATCTGAAGACAATGTGATAGTAAGTGATCCTATATTCAAGCTTTGAGGATCATTAGTTGCTGTTGATGAAGAACTTTCAGTCACCAGGACTTTCTTCATCTTCCACACCACCTTCGAAAGATTGGACTTGACCTTCAACACCTCGGAAGTTTCAATAACTTCTGAAGTTTTGGAGACTGGACCTTCGAAAGATCTTGCTTTCACTACAGCATGTTTCAGTACTTCGGAAGCATTCCTTTATTTGGAGACCAAATTTTCTTCCGAAGGCAAGTTTTCACTTGTCTTCTTCTTTAGTTTGGAGCTTCCGAAGGAAACAGATTTTCCTTTCAAAGCTAGCTTCTCCTTCTTCTTTATGTGGATAGTACTTTTAGGATTGTAGATTCAATCCTTAGCCAGATGAGAGGTACTACCACACATTATGCAGTCCATTTACTTCCTTCTAATAGTCTTCTTATGAGATAAAGACTGAACTTGATCACTTTCCCTCTCCATCTTCACCTTTACAGATGATGCAGCAAGCTTCTTAGGGAGAGGCTTGCTGTTGGAGCTGGATGGTTCACACTGTGTAGCAGTGGTACACAGCTAATCAGTCTTCTTCTCCTTGCTGAGATGATTTGGACCTGAACTAGAACTCCTGTTACTAGAGTTCATGGTTGGGTCTTCAGCCTTCACTACTTTAAACCCTATAGAGATAAACACTTGTTTCTACCTAGAGTTAAAGGTGGTCTTGATTTCTTGAGCCTTCTTTGCCCTTATCTTGGCTCTCCTGGTCAAGTTCTTTCTTTGAGACTTGGTAATCCCTGCTTCTTCATCTCTCTCCTCAAAAGAATAGTGTCCCTACTTAGGATGGTCTTTTTCACTCTTCTCAGACACATCCTTCACTATCTCCTTCTCATCCTCTACAGCAATAGGGATTATGAGGGGAAGCTCATCTTCATAAGTTCCATACCTTGGAGATCTTATAGATAAAAGAGTGTGTGGAGGAGCTATCTTAGTAGATCCCAGTCCCTGCTTATTTTGATAACAAACATATGCATATAGAGATGAGGATATCATGTTCTTGAAGGTCTTTTCTTCAAGAACAAGTTTTTCTGCCCAGGCTTTACTGATCACAAGATCAGCCTAGCATTCAGTTAACTTAGTGATGAGATCTTTAATCTGAGTCTTGTAGCTGGTGTGTTCATGCTTTAGAGTTGAAATGGATTTCTCTAGATCTTCTATTTTCAGTTTGTAATCATTTTCAACTCTTTTGAAATCAGCTTTTAATATATTTAACGACTCAAGATCTGATCTTACTCTAAGTTATAGGACCTATATTTATTAACTTTAGCAATACATTTAGGTGTGCAGAGATGTTCCAATACCTTGGCTTCATCATGATCCGCCATAAGTGCTTGGTTTGGAGCAGCATCTTCCACCTGAAAGCTCCAGTCAAAGCCTCCTTCTATAACAGCAACTGCAGCTTGCTGCCTGGGCTTCTTTTTTTGGTGTGCTCCTTCAGTGTAGTTTGGCCTGGCTTGTGCTTGGCCACCATTTGACTTAGGTACATTGCACTCTCTGGAAAAGTGTCCCATTTGGTTAAAATTGTAAGACTTCACCTTGCCTTTGTCCAGCCCAAACTTTCCACTGGACATATTGCTAGGAAACTTATTCCCAATCCTCTTGTAGAACTTCCTGGCCTTGTGAGTGAGAAGTGCCATCTGCTGGACTATTTCTACATACTCCAGATCATCTGGATGGATACAGTCCAGATCCTCAAGAGTGAAGAGAAAGTTTCCTGGGCTTTCATCTGAAGACACAAAAGCTTGTGAAGAGCTTTTCTCCTGGAATGGGCTTCCAAGGATGTAGCTCTCCCTTAGTGTCTTCTGGAAGATAATGAAAGGCCCCTTCTATGAGTTTTTAGGGTAGCAGATAAGGTGATGTTGTGGTTCTCCGCAATCCCTTTCAACCATATGAAGGGCTGAACTCTGCTGGATGCTGGAGTTACCAGATGAATTTTGCATATTCACCACCATCTGGTAGCCACTGAGTATGCCATACAACTTAGTGAGAGTAAGGGTCTTGAGGTTTTTAGTCCTCTTAATGGCTAGGGTCTTGAGGTTTTCATTCCTCTTAATGACCACACAATAATGTGTGCATTGTCTGGGGAGAGAGGACATGAACTTCCTCACTATATCCATGTTCTCAAGAGTTACTCTAATATCAGCAAGAGTATCCAAAATCTCAACATACCTAAAGTACTGTTGAGTCATGGTCTCACCTGTCTTGAAGGGAAATTCTCAAACTATTGCTTCAAGAGGTCCTTTTTGTTCTCTTTAGCTTTGTTGGACCCCTCATACATCAGCTTCAGTGCATCCCACAGTTGTTTGGCGGTCTCAATTAGATGAAATTGGATATAATTGATGGTACTAGGATGTTAGTTGATGCTATTGGGGGAAAATTCATGTTTTGAACTTTTTATTTCGATTCGGTTGTCACACCCTCGCTAGAAGCAAAAACACGAGGATGCGATGGACGGGATCGTCATAACACATTGGGGGTCTAAGAGAATCACTAAAGGTATTCTCTGTAAATGGGTCATGACGTAGCCCGACACATAAGAACACGTGACAAGTACAGTCAATTCCATAAGTCATACCATAAATGCATAAATATTCCAAAGTTCCATTCAGGAACAAAGAACCACAATTACTAAAACAATCCCAAGTACAAATCCAACAATTACAATTCAACAAAACAAACAAGTCCAAAACAAGTCCAAAAGTCCCATGAAATGTCTATTGCTCCCCAAAGGAGCGGTCTTGTCTAAAGTCCACAGCCAAGCACCTAGGCCTCATCACCTTAAAAGACATGCTCTAAAAAGTCAACATACGTTGGTGAGTTCATAGGTTTAAAAGTACAAATAGTTTGCCGTGTATAACAAGTATAGAAAATCGTATGTGAGTAAGAGTAGATGGCAGTCAAACACAAGAACAAGCACAAGCACAAGTACATACTCATGAATGAACATCTAGACTCAAACCATAACCCAAACCACATCCAATGTTCCAAAATAATTTTTAAGACATGGCATAGTCCAAAACCATGAACATGCTTTCCCCCTAAGTAAAATATATTAAAAAGGGGCCGTGAAACTCACCTTCAAATAGCAAAGTCCCAAAGTTCACGGTATGAATGTCAAATCACTATAGAACACAAAACACCAAACAGATTACTAAAAGCCAAGTTGACCTAGTTGGGTGTAGTCCTTGAAGTCCAGTCCTTAATGTTCATTCCGATTATTGTTTTTAGTAAAACTCCATTTTTATGTCTATTGCTAATATTAGCGCCCCAAGTCCCGCCTCATATTTTAGTCCAATAATTATATATTAGATCGTTAACGTCCCTTGATGAACCTTTACCAAATCATTATTAACAAGTTGTAAAATTTTATTATTTAAAACGTTATACACCTTATATTTACTTGTTTAACCCACTCATTGTTTTTATTTAACAATATACCCGCAAATTCTTATCACTTAAACTTGTAAAATAAACTCAGCTTGAATAGCTGATCGCACACTAGTCTTACATAGACTATTTGGAGCTCAAAATAGTAACAAAACATCACGTAATAGATGTCAAATGAAATCTAAGATACCAAACTAACTTCCAGAAGAAGAATCAACTCAAACGGGTCACAAGTGAAAAAGATACGACGCGATGAACACAACCTAACATTCTGCTCGGATTTGACATATTGGACCCTTGAACTTGGTTACTGACTTTGATGGAGCAAACGATATCGAAAAGGTACGAGACCACTTGGGTTAGACAGAGGACTCACTAAAATTAAATTTAGATGAAAATTTTGACTTAATTGGAATTTAGATGAGCACAATTCGACCTGCACAAGATGACCCATTTTTCCGACAGTAAACTGTCCAAATTCTCAGAAGCGTGGTGGGCCCATAACCCACAGGTCCCAGTATCATAACCTGGCTCTAATGCCAATTTGTTACACCCTCTCTAGAAGCAAAAATACGAGGATGCGACAGATGGGATCGTCATAACACATTGGGGGTCTACGAGAATCACTAAAGGTATTCTCCGTAAATAGGTAATGACGTCGACCGACACATAGGAACACGTGTCAAGTACAGTCAATTCCATAACGTCATACCATAAATGCATAAATATTTCAAAGTTCTATTCAAGAACAAAGAAGCACAAGTACCAAAAGAATCCCAAGTACAAATCCAACAATTACAATTCAACAAAACAAACAAGTCCAAAAGTCCATGAAATGTCTATTGCTTCCCAAATGAGCGGTCTTGTCTAAAGTCCACAGCCAAGCACCTAGGCCTTATCACCTGAAAAACTTGCTCTGAAAAGTCAACATACGTTGGTGAGTTCACAAGTTTAAAAGTAGAAATAGTTTGCCGTGTATACAATGTACAGAAAATTGTATGTGAGTAAGAGTACATAGCAGTCAAGATATCAACACAAGTTTAAGATCAGTCCAAGTCTAGTTACCCGGATTATTTTCACCCAAGGGCACGCACAGGCCAAGTCAATCGCAACTAGCATACCGATGACAGGGGTGGGGGTGTCAACCCGTTAGTACTAACAACACCTCTCCATGATAGTCAAGCACAAGAACAAGCCCAAGAACAAGCCCAAGAACAAGCACAAGTACAAGTACACACTCATTAATGAACATCTAGACTCAAACCATAACCCAAACCACATATAATGTTCCAAAATAACTTTTTAAGACAAGGCATAGTCTAAAACCATAAGCATCCTGTTCCCCCAAGTAAAATATATTAAAAAGGGGCCATAAAACTCACCTCGAAATAGCAAAGTCCCAAAGTCAACTGTAAGAATGTCAAACCAATATAGAACACAAAACACCAAACAGATTACTAAATGACAAGTTGACCTAGTTGGGCGTAGTCCTCAAAGTCCCGTCTTTAATGTTCATTCTGATTATTGTTTTTTGTAAAACTACATCTTTATGTCCATTGCTAATATTAGCGTCCCAAGTCCCGCCTTATATTTTCGTCCAATAATTATGTATTAGATCGTTAACGTCCCTTGATGAACCTTTACCAAACCATTATTAATAAGTTGTAAAATTTTATTATTTAAAACTTTATACACCTTACATTTACTTGTCCAATCCACTCATTATTTTTATCTAATAATATACCAGCATATTCTTATCACTTGTAAAATAAACTCAGCTTGAATAGCTGATCATGAACTAATCTTGCGTAGACTATTTGGAGGTTGAAACAGTAACAAAACATCACGTAATAAATGTCAAATGAAAGCTAAGACACTAAACTAACTTCCAGAAGAAGAATAAACTCAAACGGGTCACGAGCGAAAAAGATATGACGCGATGAACATAGCCTAACATTCTGCTAGGATTTGACAGATTTGACCCTTGAACTTGGTTACAGACTTTGAAGGACCAAACGATATCAAAAAGGTATGAGATCACTTGGGTTAGATGGAGGACTCATTGAAATTAACTTTAGATGAAAATTTTGACTTAATTGGAATTTTTATGACCACAATACGATCTGCACAAGACGACCCATTTTTCTGACAGTAAACTGTCCTAATTCTTAGCATTGTCTATTGGATTCAAAAACATGGTTTTCGACCTTTATTGACCCGAATCCTGTAAGAAAGTTTAATATAAGACCGCAATGACAAAAACAAAGAATTAGATCATGGATTAACACAATATTAGCGTCCCAACTCAGATTCATCCACTTTTACTCTCTCGGTTCCAATTTTTATACGATTATCAATTAGATAAACTATTCTATCGCTCCAATCGATCCCATAACAATAAATTAATGATTTTTAATAATTATTTAGGATCCAAAAACGTCCATTAAGTCCAGATTGAAAGAGGTTACAATCCCAAATCAAAAGATCAATGAACAATTAAGAATAAATGCACTAGGGTTTTACCGATTTGTAAATCCGACACTTGAACACCTAGATCTTACAAGAGTTATCACCCCAACAACGAAAAATAAGAAGAACAAGTGAAGAATCTTAGTATAGGATGTCATCAAATACAATGATAAAATCAAGATAATATCGATTTTTCTTACCGGAGAATGAAGGGATGAACGATTCGAATCAAAATTTGATCTTGAATGAAACAATACACCAAAAATTGATGGTTGTTGAATGTGGATGATGATTTTCAATGGATCAAGTTGAAGAACATGGAGGATTGGTTGTGGTGGCTAGGGTTTCCAAGGAGAGAGCTTTTTGGTGAATTAGGATTGCAAGAATAAAGAGAACAAGGGGGAAAGGCCCCCTTGTTGATTCTCGGCCGATCAAGGGGAGGGGCAACAGCCTTCGGGCCCTTGGCCCGTCTCGTTTAATCCGCCTTTTCTCAAATAGCATGTCAACCAATTCTTACGTTTTTAAATTCACGGTTCCAATGAGCTATTATATGCCCTAGAAATCAGATAATTTATATTTTTGAACTAATTCATGTTTATTTACTAGACTTTAGGTAAAGCCCATGAATGTATGATTAGTTGGTTTTAACGTAAATTTTTGCGTTTCACCTTTTAGAAAATCTTTGATTAGGCTTAATGCATAGGACCTTGTACAATGACAAGCCCAATGGTCATCTTATTGACAAAAACCCTAAGCCCAATAGTGTGACATAGGCCCATTAAGCTAAAATTTGGGTCGACGATTAATGAACAATCAATTAAGACCGAGCCCAAATATGATAAAATCAAAGTCAAAAGTAAAAGTCAAAGTCAAAGTCAAGGTCAACGCACCTATTTTGGTGACAGATGTCACAGTATCCCCCAGTTGAGAGAATTTCATCCCGAAATTCAGTTGGAGTTATCAACTACATTGCCATCCGCAAACAGGTGAGGGTACTTATGAATGGGTCCAAGAATAAGAATCTCAGTTGATATGACTCAACTTAGGATCAAATATGATGATTGAGCCAGTGATTAAGTAGCGGAAATACCAAATCACAGAACATTTAATACTGAAAATGATAATAAATGCTTTGTATAATGATGTGAGTAAACAAGATACAAAGACAGCTGATGTTACTGTTTAAATAAGTACAAAATAAGAGCAGCATTTGTAAGTGTTCATCCACATTGACTAATGCGGATGAACAAGTCTTCATCAGCATTTGTTGTTGATAGTCTTCAGCATTAACCTAATTCATCCACATTAGTTGACGCGGATGAACAAGTCTTGGCAGCATTTCTTTTGTTCATCCGCATTAGTTAATGCGGATGAACAAACACTTGTCAGCATTTGTTTTTCTTCATCCGCATTAGTCAATGCGGATGAACAAATACTTGTCAGCATTTGTTTTACTTTATCCATATTTAGTCAATGCGGATGAACAAATACTTGTCAGCATTTGTTTAATGGACATCCGCATTAACTAATGCTGATACTTCTATACTTGGTTCTTTTTTCTTCTGTTGTCTTCTGTTTGTCTTCTGTCTTTGGAGTTTGCCAACCAGAGCAACCTTCAACCACCTCTTGAATTGGCATGTATGATCCTTTCAGGGTCCAACAATACTCCCCCTATGGATTATAAAGCCTCAGTACTTCAAGAATGTGATGGTGGTGGAGGTTGTGATGATTCTGGAGGTTCTTTATGAGCTTTCCTTGTTTGGAATATTGAGGGAGAGGGTGTTGATGCAATATTAGTATGAAGCATGGGTTCTGCCAAAGTTGGATCCAAAATTGCCTTGATCATCTTGGAGAAGTCTTAGGCATCATTCATCTTGTCTCGGCTCAGCACATGAATCTTCATTTGGCTCATGTTGTGAATTGCATCAAGGGCATTTGTTTCAAAGAAATTGGTTCCCACACTGAAATAGTGGAAAGACCATCTCTGTGAATCAGTAGGGCCCCATCAGCATCAACTTCAAGCTTTACAATGTTGCCCATTTGGAGAGGCACCTTCTTTTTCTTTCTTTGTTCTCTTTTCTTGTTTATTCTGTCATAGGCCATCTTCAAAATCTTAATACATTTCAGCATGAACTCTAAGTCATCTTCTCCCATTTTGTTATTGAGTGATCTGAAGTGTCTTGTGAGGATGTAGTGAACATAGGATTCATCTAATAATCTCACCTCATATCCACTTAACAAACTGATTTCTGGTGCTTTCTTTCCTCCCCATTTCCTTTAAATGCCCAACTCATATGTCTTCTCATCATAATACACATTGGAGATTGGTTTTGTCTAATGTGTTCTGGTAACCATTTTTCTTTTTAATGACTCAGTTGGCTTTACATTCAATTCTGGAAATATCAACTCTTCTGCTTCTCTTTTTCTTTTTTGTTCAAACGGATTTCTGAAAGATTTATCTTTTCTTAAACAGATGGCTTTGAGGGATTTGAAGTTGTTCGTTTTCTTGAACATTTTCAGGATGTCTTCAAATTCATATCCTCTGTACATTGCATCATGATTTATCAATTCAAGCTCTGCTAACTCCTTTAAATCATGAATTTTCATAGCATTCACTAGAGCAGAGTACTCTGTGAAGAATTGTACAAGCCCAAAAATCCTCTTCACCATGAACATGTTCCAACTGCTATCATACTTCCAGGCAATGATCTTTACATCAATTTTGCCTTTAGGAGTAGACACACCCTTGATCATCTCAAAAGTGGTCATCCCTTCTTGCAGCTTTAATTGGGAGGGTTCAATGAACCATTCTGGATTCTTGTGAAGCATAGGGGCCAAAACATCTTGATCCTTGGTGGTTAGTTGAATATCTTGAGCAGATGTTCTTGTTCTTGGTTTTTTGCCTGCTACCTCTTCTTCAATTGACTGAAGTCTCTCCTTCTTTTGTTTAATCATCTTCAAAATTGCAGCCCTAAGAGAGTTGGTCTTCATATTACCCAACTTTCTTCTTGTGAACCCTTGCTTGGATAAATAATCCTTCATTTCCCTGTCAGTCATACTGTAGGGATCAGGATATGCTGACTTAGTTTCTTGCTGCTTTACAGGCTTAGCAGCACTAGAGGAGATCTTGGCAGTTTCAGTCATCTTCTCATAATCACTGACAAAAATGGGGTCAAGTATCCTTTCCATCTTTTTCACCTCTTCAACCATTGCCTCATAAGTCATGTTAAAGACTTCATCTGCCTCATATCCAAGATTAATCAGATACATTGCTTTAATCATGAAATCATCTGATTTGGCCTTTTCTAACATTTCTTCAACTGATGGTTCATCCCTATCATCACTTCCTTCAATCTCTCCTTCCTCCAACACAATCACCTCAAGCACCTTTTGCATTTCCTTTTTAGCCTTCTCATGTTCTTCCAAAAACTCAACTATAGCTGCAAGGCTCCTCAGATCATCTTTTTGTTTCTTAACAGGGGGTTTTTCTTCAACCATTGGTAGTTTGCCTTTGGCTTTCTCTGTTATGTACCTTCTTTTTCTTGAATAAGTATGCAATCTAGGTACAGAGGATGATGGGACAGAGGCTTCTATGTCTTGTTTCTTTCTTTCAAGCTCAAGCTTTTCAACTTCCGCCTTCTGTTCATCAGCCATTTCTTTCTATTTTTTAGTTTCAGCTTTTTGTTTTTCACCCATTTCCCTTTCTTTTAGTTCTTCATATAGGCTTTTGATCAATTCTTGTTGTTCAACAGTCAAGGAGACTGCTGGAACAAGTTGCAGCTTCAATTCTTCTTCTATGGGAACATGATTAATGGGAATAACAACAATTGGCTCTACAGGAGTTCTTACATCTTTGATGTAGTCCTTAAATTCTTCATCAATGATAAACTCACTGGAGGAGTACATATCTAGATCATCTATAAGCTCTTTCATCGCTGAATCTTCTTCAGTAGAGTGATCAGAGTGTACAACAATAGCCAAACTTTCTTCTCCCCCAACCCTACTAAATTCTGCCTGTTGTGAAGTTTCAGCCTTTTCACTTTCCACATCTTCTTGATCAGGCACTCCCCTTTCCACTTCTTCTTTTAACTGAACAAGCATCTCCAATTTAGAAACTCTTTTGTTCAGTGCTTTAATCTATTTATTGAGATCTACTATTATGTCTGTTTGGATCTCAATTAGGTTTTCTTGTTCTTCCATAGCAATGGTCTGGATTGCTGCAGTATCCAAGTGACCACTTATTTCTTCTCTTGACATCTCCAATGAGGCTTTGAGCCTTTTAATCTCATCATCTTTCTCTTTCATTTCAACCTTATGTTTGGTTTTTAGATCTTCGAGATCTTTTTCTTTTTCATCTAGCTCAAGAATTCTGTCATTTATGATTCCTGCCCTTCCTTCTAGAGTTTTCTCCATTCTGGTAACCTTTTGTAAAAACTCTGAGATCATTTTATCTTTCTCATCAGGATGGTTAGTCTCAGATTCAGTAAAGCTTTCAGAAGGCCCTTCCTTTGAGAGTATTTGTCTCTCAGGCCTTTGTGTAACTAGATGATCATCCTCCTCATCCGAAGATTATTCAGATGAATCTGATGAGCTGGCAGATTCACCAGACTCAACAAATGTAGCAGCAGCATATGTAGAAGAATCAGAGGGAGATACTTGATGGATTTGGATTGGGAGTGTGAAGGTGAATCAGTGGGAGAATCTCTAAATGGAGATGGAACTGCTTGTTCATGTACTAAAGGCACAGTGTGAGAATCACCACCTACATCTCCTTGTGGTGACACAGTCCTTAGTATGTGTTCAACCTCCTTAGTATGCTCTTCAACAATGTGTTGATCAAGAGTAGCTGGTTGTTCTTCAATGTTTTCTTATATATCAGCCTGTTTGTCCATAGCTTGTTCCAGAACAGCTTGTTCCTTAACAATAGGAACAACATCATCTGCAGCTGCTTTTGGAACTTCTTCTGGGTTTATCTGTTGCAACATCCAAGGAAGTAGTGGAAAGAAGGTTCCACTATAAAAATTTTTGGGATCCCTCTTCTTGATGTACTTATAAGACTTGGCATTGTAATGAGGAATATCCATAACATTGCCTTCTGGCACAAGATTGGGAAAAGTTTCATTTATGAAGCATTGGATAAACCTCGGATACATAAGGAACATATGCCTTCTCCCTTCCTGAATGTTTGATTTCAGTCCATTGAACACATAGGCAGACATGTTAAAAGGTCTGTTAGTGCACAAGGCACAGATGGCTGATGATATGGTGATGGGGATGTCATTCCAACCTGTCTTCCTCTTGGATAAGCAATGTTGGAATAAGTGAATAAGAAATCTCCATTGGAGATCAACCAACCCTTTGACTATTTGCTTCCCTTCAATCCACCTTCATACCCAATATTGGCAAAAAAGGTCATAATCTCATCTTCATCAAGTTCTAGAGGAGAGTTGGCATCATCCTCAAACTGTAGACACTGTCTCACAGTTTGTTCTGTGATTGCTAATGTATGATCATTAGTAATCCTTCCTGTTATGGCGTTTTCTCCATTATTTTCTATAACCTCAGCAGTTCCCCAGAATGATCTTATGAAGCTTTCATAAATGATTGGTCTAACTGTAATGGCGTGTGGCACTCTGGTTGTAGATATAAATCTGATCATATCTCTCAGACCTTCAGCTTCAGGCACATTTGGATCAAGAAATCCACTGACATTATGGAGCTTGCTCAATGTCAGATTAGCCATGATTCTATAATAGATACAAATGGATTAGTAACACTCTAACACATATATATCATATGAACATGATCAGGTTTGACTTTTCACATTTGACATTTTTTCAGGTCAAAATTGAAATTTCAAAGGTTATTGTTTTATTAGGATGTTGACCTAATTTTGATTTTGGTGATGAAAAATCATTGAAGTTATGTTTTCTGCTAGATTTTTGATCATTTTCATTGTTTCAAATGTCTTTTACATCTTAAACATTGGATTTGATTTCACATTTTCACGGTTCGGTTCCCCTGTTCGTTGTGGTCAAATAAGGTTTGAAACTCAGCCACTCTTTGTTATTCACAATTACATCTGTCTCAATGAACTTTAGAATGTCATTTAAATCCATTGTTCTTGATTGAGATTAAGAATTTTCTTAAACCTAGGGTTCTTTGTTTCATGACTGGTTTGACATTTGAAATTTGCAAATCCATTAAGAATCACCTTGTTTTTTATATTACCTCGGTGAAGAATCAAATAGAGATGGTATGAAGTTTGAATGATCAATAGAAACACTTGATTTGTGATAGTTTGAATGATGATGAAGAACAGTAGAAGAACAGTCGTCGCACTTTAAAAGTTCACTCAAATTTGAAAAGTAATAAATGACTCACATTAAATGTGTTTAAATAGTACATTTGATAACTTACTCAAATTTTACAAGTGTGAACAAATGCGCAGGTTTAATTTTACTACTGTACTAAATGGGCATTAACATTTTTCTTTGGGCGCATTTACAGTGAAAAATGCTTATAAACAAGTTAACTTGCACGCATTTACTGTAGCAAATGCGAAAGAACAAGTCAACATGTCCGCATTAACTGTAGCAAATGCGAAGAACAAATAACGTAAACGCATTTATTGTAACAAATGCGGATGAACAATTTAACTTAACTGCATTACTGTAGAAAATGCAAAAGAACAATTTAACTTAACTGCATTACCTCCGCTACTACCTCCTTCATTGAGGCCCTCAGATTAGCACTCTCATTTTCACCATCATGGTGATGAAGCTCGGGCTCTTCAGGAGCCATTTCAGCAGTCTTAGCCTTATTCCTTGTGACACACAGTCCAACGCCACGTCCCTCACGACCTCCACCTCGAGAAGCCTTCAAAGATCTACCACCATCCATCTATAAGCACTACAAGATTCAAACACCAACACGGTCATTCAAGGTAAAGCTCAGATTATGTCAAGTATAGTAAGTCCCTAATTACAGTGGCCAGTTGTGATTAGCCACTTACTTTACTCTTCATTCTCCAAGCGTTTCCTATCCTGACTACATCAGTATCCAAATCTACAAAGAACATATAATCCACATAGCACGCGCATATAATTGCCTTTTATTAACCCTCATAAAATGTTTACATAAAACCTTTACCTGTAAGCATGTAGCTACTAGGACTGGCATCCCTTTCCCTTTCGTCCCATTCTCAGTTTAAGTTTAGGTTTTTTGAAAATATTTTACCCAATTCTCTTAAACTTTGGCTCTGATACCAACTTGTAAGGCCTCGTTCCCGGGACGCTTAAAGTCGGTTAATCATCGCATAAAACATATAAAACTCATCATTTTGCAGCGGAATTTTAAACTTTTAATTAATTATTAAAAACATGTCAATAAGTCATATCTTTAATTTACATCATGATGAGTTGTATTGATACAATGTCATCTCAAAATATGGATGCCAGGCTCAAAGCATTCCCAGTAGCTTATGCATCCATGCCTGCACCTCCTCAGCATCAGCAATACCTGCCAACTATTATACATACAAAAAGTCAGTGACGCTGAGTGAGTTCTAGTTTTCATAATCAAAATACTTTGCATTACATTGCATCATATCCTTTACTTTCGTTCGTGATCACACATCATACGTACATCTAGATAATAATTATTTATTATCTCCATCATCGTTCGTTTTCGTACATTCATTCGTTAACATCTTTACTTTCTTTATGAATCTTGCCATATGCTAAACCCTAACATTGTGCACGAAGCTGGTACTTTATCGGGGCCTGTAAACAACCCTTAATCATTATTCACAAAGCAGATACATTATGCATGAAGCAAATACATTATGAATGAAGCAGATACATTGTGCATGAAGCAGATACATTCCATACATTGTGCACGAAGCAAAATACAGTACCAGGGTAAGCGACAAGGATTCCATCATTCATAACTTCCGTTTTCATCATTCATTATCTTTCACTTTCCTTACATAATACTTTACGTACATAATATAACACACCACGTAAAGTCACATCATATATATAATCTTGAACAATCACCATCATACAATGCTTACACACTATAAACAAGCATAAGCCACCACAAGACATCATTTCTTAGCACTTAAACTCAACTTCCCAAACTCCCAGAAAATCCCAAGTCCCAGAAGGAATGCGGATGAACAAAGAAATGCGGATGAACAAAGAAATGTGGATGAACAGACAAATGTGGATGAACACTTCAGAAAATATTCTAAGTGTTCCAAAGAAATGCGCATGAACACTGTTGCAAATGCGCAGGCACAAAGCATATGAAAGTTTTCAGAAAATATTCCAAGTGTCCAAGGAAGTGCGTATGAACCAAATACGGATGACTAAAACAAATGCGCCTGAACACTGTAGCAAATGCGCATGAACGAAAGAAATGCGCATGATCACTGTAGAAAATGCGCCAGAACAAAACACTTATGCAAATATACAACTCTAAATGCGAATGAACAAAATACTTAGAATATTGAACATAAAACCAACGTGGTTGAATGCTCAGCAAATACGGATGAATACGTACAAATGCGGAAGAACAAAAGCAAATGCGGATGAATGTTCAACAAATGCGGATGAGCAAAAGACATGCAAGTGAACAAGTCTAAATGCAGATGATCACCCAACCAATGCGGATGATCGTTACCCACCTGCGATGCAACTTATGCCATAACCAGTTCCAAATCATCATTCTAACACATCCTTAGCACAGATCTAGCATGCCAAACTCTTAGAACATACTAAACATCATACACATCTTAGAAAACATCTAATCATAATTGATGGTTTAGTTTAGAAAACCTCCTACCCAGTATGCATAACAGCCTCAAACACTTAGAAAACCAGTAGAAGAGGGGATCTAGAACTCACCATGAACAACTTTCGAGTAGAACACCTCAAACCCAAGAACCCACTTGAAGTTCTAGCACCTAAAACACATGAAAACGAGCACTAAACATATGGAACTCGGTCCAGAAGCTCAAACCCTGCTGAAAACCAAGAAGAACACCTTGAAATCTTACCTTTTGAAGATTTTCTTCCACTTTCTCTCACTAAAACCAGTTGAGAGCTTCTCTCTCTCTAGAACCGAAGGTTGCAGGAGAGAAAAAAGGTTATTGGTGGCCATACCTCTTTTAAACCCCACTATGTGCAAGTTTGGCCCTTGCACGCTTTTAACCCCTTGCTTTTGAGATAGCTTCCGTTTGCTCCTTTACTTTTCTTTTTCTGAAATTTCTGGGTGTTACGCATACCACTTCCGAAGGGCTTGATGTAAACCATACAGAGCTTTGTCAAGCTTGTACACCCTGTGAGGGAAATCAGGATCCTCAAAACCTGGTGGTTGACTCATATAGACTTCTTCTGAGATTTTTCCATACAAAAATGCGCACTTTACATCCATTTGATACACAGTGAATTTCATAGATGCAGAGTAGGCAAGAAAGAGTATTATAGCTTCTAATCGTGCAACAGGAGCAAACACTTCATCATAGTGTATACCTGTGCAACTAATCTTGCTTTGTTTTTTATGACAATGACCCTGTCATGTGTCTTGTTTCTGTATAGCCATCTGGTACCGATAAGGTATTGTCCTTCGGGAAGGTCTACCAGTTTCCATACTTCTTGTTACTTGAACTGTTGCAATTCTTCTTGCATTGCCTCAATCCAGCTGTTGTCTTGAAGAGCCTCTTTAATATTCTTGGGTAATATTTGACACAGAAAGCAAGAAAACAAACAGATGTTTGCAATACTTGACTTGCTTCTGGTCACCCGCTCATCTTGATCACGAATGATGTTAGACACCGGATGATTCTTATGTGTCCTGGTAATTGGAATCAAATCACCAGCAATGGACACATTAAGATTAGAGACATTCAGATCATCTTGGTGAGAAGCATCTTCAAGTTGTGATGTAGGTGAATGGTGAAGGTAATCAGATGCTTCATCAGCTTCAGCAGCACTTTGAAGACTTTCATCATTTGCATTTCCTTTAGTTTTAACTGGCATACATGTTGATTCTGAATTTCTCACTTCAGTAGATGGTTCTGCTGAAGGCGTAGGCATTGAACTAGGACCAGCTTCAGTTGAAACACTCTGATGTTGTGCAGCTTGTCTGACAGGATCGGCTTGTAGTGGGACTTCTTCATTAAATTTATCAGCAGAAGAAGGAGGAATCATAGGAAAGTTAGTTCTTCTCTCCACTGTTCCAGGAGATCCTGCATTTGAGAAGTGAAACTGATCAAAAGATCTAGTAAATGAGTCAATATCAAACAACCAATCAGGACCATTTATTGACTTGGGAAAAGAATGCTCATTGAATTGAACATTGGTTTATTCATCAATAATGTTTAATCTAGGATTAAACACTCTAAAAGCCTTTGAAACAGAGGAATACCCCACAAAGAATCCCTCGTCAGACTTAGGAGCAAACTTTCCTAAATGGTCTCGGGTGTTTAATATTGAGACAGGATAACCAAATGACTTCAAAAATCCAATAAATGGTTTTCTATGAAAAAGAAGTTCATATGGAGTTTTGTTACTTTCTTTAATTATCAAAGTTCGATTTTGCACAAAGCACGATGTGTTGACAGCTTTTGCCCAAAAGGTAATTGGTAGTTTCGCATCTGCTAGCATTATTCGTGCTGTTTCAATCAATGTTCTATTTCTTCATTCAGCTACTCCATTTTGTTGAGGAGTCCGAGCTACACTGAATTGATGAGCAATGCCTTTTTGTGTGCAAAATGAACTTAGATCTTCATTTTTGAATTCTGTCCCATTATCGCTTCTGATTGATTTTACCTTTAAATCCAGTTGATTTTAAATTTTTATGATAAAATCTTTTATTATTTGGGACACCTCATTTTTATGAAGTAAAAAGAAGACCCATGTAAATCGTGTAAAGTCATCTATGATCACCAAATAATAATGCTTCTTCCCAATACTCATGACATGAGTTGGACCAAAGAGATCCATATGAAGCAACTTCAATGGAGAATTGTTTGTGTTCACCAGCTTTGGCTTATGGGCGGACTTATGTTGTTTTCCTTTAAGACATGCAGAACAGTGGTCAATGAAACGAAATTCTTTTTGAGGTAAACCAAGTACATGATTTCCTTTGACCAATTTGTTCATGTTTTTGAAATTCGTGTTTCCTAAGCGTCTATGACAAAGCTGTGACTCATCAAAAGATGCTTTAGACAAAAGACATGTCTCTTCTAACGGATAAGCAAAATTAAGGTTCAGGACATAGGTATTATTCTTTCTTGGAGTCTTCAATACAACCCATTCTTCAGGAATTTGAAATCCTAGTTTCAGAATGTAGCAATGAGTGTCTGTGAAGTGAGTGGAATATTTCTTGTCACAGATCTGAGACATGCTAAGCAGATTGAAGTTCAGTTGCTTGTAGTAGTTCACTTTATCAAAACTCAGCAATCCATTCATCACAGATCCTTCCCCTGTAATTCTACCACCTTGTGAATCTCCACCAAATGCCACAGTAGTTCCTTGAATATGCTTGAAGTCATGAAGGAGGGAACTGTCTCCAGTCATGTGTCGGGAGCATCCACTATCCACATACCATAAGCTGTTAGACCTGTATGGATGACCCTACAAGCATAAACGAACTAGATAGATTGAGGAACCGAAGCCATGATGGTCTTGGGTTGTCCGTTTCTATCAATCACTGTGACCTCTTGATATTTTCCTCTAAGTTGTGTTTTAGAGGAAGATGCTTTGACCTATTTTTGTGGATTTCTTTTTGGTTTGATTTCATCAATTTCAACTGAACTGTCAGAAGAGTATGCAAATCTTTGATCTCGGTTTCTGTGTAGAAATTAGGCATTTTTTTATTTTTCAGAAATCAATTTAGTTTTATATCTTGAATGAGAACTCAGTGATTGTTTCATATGATTATTAAGGTTCTTTTTGGTACTCTTTGACCGCCATTGATCATACAAGTCCTTGTCAGTGTTTGAGACCCGTGAATGTTTAAGGTCTGTTGGACTTCTAATTTTGACCTTGTCAGATGAAATTGGTGAAATAGGTTTGTTTTGAGGAATTCTCAAGCCTTGTTGGTTAAAGTAACAATCAGATGTGTTGTGATTAGTCATATCACATACAAAACAATGTTTGTTAAAATAACAGTTTTTGGTTGAATGATTGTTCATGTCACAGATGGAACAATACTAATTAAAGTAGCACTCCTCTGTATTATGATTAGACATGTCACAAATGTCACAATACATTTGTTTGTCCTTTGACTTTAATGAAGAAGTCAAATCAGTTTTCTGGGTGGCAGCAGATTGTTTCATAATTCTGCTTTGCTTGAGTTTTGCTGACTAATTTTGCTTCTTTTTGCTCTTTTTCAACTCTTTTTCAAATTGTTCCACATGTTGTTTATTGCAAATGTCAAAACCTATCCCTTGTATGTTTTTAGATGATGATGATGAAATAGATTTTACATTTGGTTTTTGAATCAAAGTGGATTTCCTTTTGGACACCGAGGGAACTGTAGCTTTCTCTTTGAAGTTTAATGAAACCTTTTCTGATTTGCTGGAAGTTTTAGGAGATTTGATCTCACTATCGGATCTGCTTTCAGCAGAGGGTTTCATAGAACATTCAGCAGTGTTATTCATCTTGAGTTTTTTAGGAACAAATTTTACAAAGGGCACAATGGCTTTTACTAGGCTCTATGGTTTGTGGACAACTACAGGTTTGTCAAAGCACTCTTTGATTTTGATTGGATGACCCAATTTGATTTTATCCTCATTTGTTTCAATGTAAACATTTGGTTTATTTTGAGGATTAGTTATTTGTGAAACAATTGTTTTAGTTTCTATAACTTTAGATTCAGTTGATCAAATTAGGTGAGTGACTCAGGCATAACTGTGTAGTTGTCATTATATAGAGGAGGACAAGTTTTATAACCTATCCCAGTCATATCCTTGGCCTCCTTTTGAGAATCAAGTAACTCTTGCAACTTGACAGATGAGAGTTGAAACTTTTCAAGTTTCACTTCAGTAGCCGATTGCTCAGCCTTTGATTTGGTCAACAGTTCAGTTAACCTCTCATTCTCAGCTGCAAGGGTAAACTTTTACCATGGAGTCTTTCCATGTCAGATAAAAGAGATTTGATCTTGACTTCAAAATTCTCATTTCTTGTTTTAGCATCTCAATTTTCACCTTTTCTTCTTTTATTTTATTAGCCAGTTTGTGATTGTGTTCTCTGTATCCCTGTACTTTTAGAACACATTTAACAGAACATAAATTAGATTTTACCTCTGATGGCATTAGAATTGGACCATCATTAATGTGAGCCATCAGTGCATGATTCTGAAATTGAGGTTGAACTTCCTCTGCGTATAGGCTCCAATCACACACTCCATCTTGTCTGATTACAAGTGCATTAGATGTTGGTTGGCACTTCCTTGAGCTTGATGAGCCAATAGAGGTTGTCTTTGATGAATTGGTTGTTGCTAATTATGATGCTGATTTTGATGCTGATTTTGATGAAGAGTACTTGACTGAAAGCTTGAATTGGGTTTAGATGAATGCTGACCATGTGAGGTTCTTTGATAGTTGTTGTTGCTTCTTCTTGGAGCATTACATTCTCTAGAGAAATGGCCAGTCATTCCACAGTTTCTTTGTGTTCTCATTTAGACTCAGTTTCTTCCCTTTTCGAAAGAATTTCTTGGCACTCATTGCAATCATGGCCATTTGCCATTGCAAGTCCATTTCTTCAACATCATCAGGATCCATTTCTTCTGGATCTTCCTGAATTAAATAAGCTGAAGTGAGTCTGCCGCCAAGACAAGCCTCAAAGCTAGCAATAAAGGCATTGTAATTTGCCTTTTTCTTTTTAGATCTTTGCTCACTGGGCATACTGGTGGGTGTTACTATGGGTTGAGCAGAAGATGATGGTTTATGTTGTTATGGAGCAGTACAGAATCCAGTTGTCTTTGCTTGATCTCTTGATGAGAGAAAATCATCTTCTTCAGTCACGAAAGCATTCTCAACAGAATGAGTTTTAGATGGAAACTTGTATGCCTCAATGACTTGAGGTCCACTGAGATTTCTGCTTCGTTCATCCAACTCTAGAGCTTCAATTTTGGCAATCATAATATCTAGGCTGGTACTCTCCAAATCAAGAGTGTTCTTTAACATAGTGACATTTTGTTTCCAACTTTCTGGTAAGCTGTGCAGCATTTTCTTGTTCATTTCCTTTTCTTTGTAAGTAACCCCCATAATCTCAAGATCATTCACCAGTTGTACAAATCTATGAAGCTGCCTTGAGATTGACTCTCCTTTGGTATGGGAAAGGTCTCATATTGATTTATCAGTTTATCCTTATTAATTTCAGTAACTTCACTGCTTCCTTCACACATTATCTGCAGTGCATCCCAAACCCCTTTGGTTGTTCCATATTTTTCAAGCCTCTTGAGAACTTGAATTTTTAAAGCCTGAGTTAGAATGGAGTAGGCTTTAAGGTCAATCTTGATTTTATTATATTCTTCATCATCAAGATTTAAGTTTGGATCCTCAATGGGTATTCTAGCAGTCTTGTACTGAGCAGCTTGATCAGCAGTGAGTGATAGAGGAATGTATTGGCCCTTTGCAAATAAAGATCCAGTAATCAAGATCTACACCTGTAATGTAGTTTCTAAACTTGATTTTCCACTGCTTAAACTCAGATTTGCGTTTAAGCATTGGAGGTTTAGATGCATGACCAAGTTCATAATAATTAGTAGAATCCATTTTAATTTTAGTGATTTTAATTGGTTTTGAGTATGATTATGTTGATTTTATGTCTTGAATGTTCAGACAGTCTACAGTCCTGGTATTCTTGATTATCAGTTCTCAGCAGGGTTGCGATAAGGTTGATTTGATGTTGATTCCTGAGGAGATGAAAATACAGAACAAGTAGACGAAGTTTCTTTGCGATTTCAGTATGTATATTTACCAGTAGAGTAGATCTGGCTAATAAACAACTCAATCACCAGATCAATCAATTTTCATTCAAGATCTGTACTGATTTTGAGACGAATTCAAGAGCCGAGGCTCTGATACCAATTGACTGGGTCCAAGAATAAGAATCTCAGTTGATATGACTCAACTTAGCATCGAATATGATGATCGAGTCAGTGATTAAGTAGCGGAAATACCAAATCACAAACATTTAATACTGAAAATGATAATAAATGCTTTGTATAATGATGTGAGCAAACAAGATACAAAGACAGCTGGGGTTACTGTTTAAATGAGTAATATTATCAATCTTGAAAGAAGAACTTACAAACTTAGGTCATACTATTCTATTTATAGGCATACGCATTGCCTGTACAAAATGACTAATCTACCCTGATAACTATACATCAGAAACTGGTCTAAGTACAAAATAAGAGCAACATTTGTAAGTGTTCATCAACATTGACTAATGCGGATGAACAAGTCTTCATCAGCATTTGTTGTTGATAGTCTTCAGCATTAACTTAATTCATCAACATTAGTTGACGCGGATGAACAAGTCTTGGCAGCATTTCTTTTGTTCATCCGCATTAGTTAATGCATATGAACAAACACTTATCAGCATTTGTTTTTCTTCATCCGCATTATTCAATGGGGATAAACAAATACTTGTCAGCATTTGTTTTTCTTCATCCACATTTAGTCAATGAGGATGAACAAATACTTTTCACCATTTGTTCAATGGACATCCGCATTAACTAATGCGGATACTTCTATACTTGGTTCTTTTTTGTTATGTTGTCTACTGTTTGTCTTCTGTCTTTGGCGTTTGCCAACTAGAGCAACCTTCAACCACCTCTTGAATTGGCATGTATGATCCTTTCAGGGTCTAACAACTTAGTCCTCATCCTGTCTTCTCATTCCCAGGTAATTCAGGACCTCTATTTGAGTGCCATCTTACCTTTACAATCGGGATCTTGCTACGCTTCAGCATCTTTATCTCCCTGTCCATGATCTCCATAGGTTCTTCAATGAATCAAAGTTTGTCATCCACTTGAATTTCCTCGAGTGGCACATACAACATCTCATATGCAGGACACATCTTGAGGTTTGACACATGGAATGTGTCGTGTATACCATTTAATTCATGTGGCAATTCCAGCCGATATGCAACAGGACCAATCCGTTCAATGATCTTGAACGAACCAACATACCTCTGTGCCAATTTGCTTCTTTTGCCGAAACGAACAATGCCTTTCCAAGGAAACACTTTTAACAGAACGTTATCCCTGACAACGAACTCTAATGGCTTCCTTCGATTGTCAGCATTGCTTTTCAGATGATCTTGAGCCGCCTTCAACCTTTCCCTAATCTGAAAGACCTTGTCAGTAGTCTCCTGTATGTTCTCGGGTCCAGTCATTTGGCTTTCCCCAACCTCTACCTAACACACTGGCGACCAACACTTACGCCCATATAAGCCTCGAATGGTGCACACCCAATACTAGTATGGTAACTATTATTATATGAGAACTCCACCAATGGAAGGTGCGTGTCCCAGTTACCGCCAAAGTCAATTGCACAAGCCCTTAACATGTCCTCCAAAGTCTGAATCATATGCTCATTCTGACCATCGGTCTGAGGGTGATAGGCCATGCTCATGTCAAGGCGCGTCCCCAACAACTTTTGCAAGCATTGCCAGAATCGAGATGTGAAACGTGCGTCACGATCGGAGATGATCGACACAGGTACCCCATGTCTAGCCACAATCTCACTGATATAGATCCTCGCTAACCTTTCCATTTCAAAGTCTTCACGAATAGCTAGAAAGTGAGCAGATTTGGTCATCCGGTCCACAATGACCCAAATCGAGTCATGCCCACTACTGGTCCTCATTAGCTTCGTAATGAAGTCCATGGTAATGTTTTCCCACTTCCATTCAGCAACAGCCTTTGATGTTCTGCCTTAAACTTTGCACAAGTCTAGCACTTACTAACATAGACTGCTATATCCCTTTTCATTCCAGGCAACCAGTATAAGTCCCTAAGGTCGTGGTACATTTATCCACACCAGGATGTACCGAATACTTCGACTTGTGTGCCTCGTTCAGTACCACCTCTCGCACATTCCCCATGACAAGGACCCAAATTCTTCACATAAAGTACAATCCCCCGTCTTTTTGCTCAAACTATCTGTCCAGGCCTCTCAGCGCCTCTCCATGTGCATTTGTTTCCTTTATTGCTTCAACTTGAGCAGCAATAATATGAGTCTTAATATCTGAATGAACGGTCATTCGTATAGCTCGGGTCAGGTTTAAGCCTTTCCTTTTGACTCAACGCATCTGCCACTACATTTGCTTTACCTGGGTGATACCGGATTTCACAGTCGTAATCACTGAGCAATTCAATCCAACGTCGTTGTCTCATGTTCAATTCCTTTTGGTTGAAAATGTACTGAAGGCTCTTGTGGTCAGTAAATGACACACTTTGCACCACAAAAGTAATGCCTCCAAATCTTAAGAGCGAAGACCACCGCGCCTAACTCTAGGTCATGGGTGGTGTAATTCTTCTCGTGATTTTTAAGTTGTCGTGATGTGTATGCAATCACTTTATCCTTTTGCATAAGTACACAACCTAAACCTTGATGCAACGCGTCACAGTACACAACAAATCCTTCGGACCCCTCGGGAAGTGCCAATACCAGCGCATTACACAATTTGTCTTTCAAAGTATTAAACGCATCCTCTTGTTTAGCACCCCATTCAAACTTTTTATCCTTCTACGTCAGTTGTGTAAGTGGTTGCGCAATCCTTGAGAAGTTTACGATAAATCGCCGATAGTAGCCTTCTAGTCCAAGGAATCGTCTGATCTCTGAAGGCGTTTTAGGCGCCTCCCAGTTTTTAACTGCATCAATCTTCCCGGGATCCACATGAATTCCTTTCTCATTCACCACATGTCCAAGGAATTTCACCTCTCGTAGCCAAAACTCACACTTAGAGAACTTGGTGTAGAGCTTCTCCCTTCCTAAAAATTCCAAAATTATCCTCAAATTTCCCTCATGATCCTCTTTCGTCTTTGAATAAATTAAGATATCATCAATGATTACTATGACAAATTTATCCAAGTATGGTTTACACACTCTATTCATTAGATCCATGAATATTGCGGGTACGTTCATAAGTCCAAAAGGCATAACCAGGAATTCATAATGCCCATAACGCGTCCTAAAAGTCGTCTTTGGTATATCGTCCTCGTGCACCCTCAACTGGTGATATCCCGAACGAAGATCAATCTTTGAAAAATACATCGATCCTTGAAGTTGATCGAATAAATCATCTATCCTTGGTAAGGGATATCGGTTCTTAACTGTTAACTTGTTCAATTCCCGATAATCTATGCACATTCTAAAGGATCCATCCTTTTTCTTGAAGAAGAGCACTGGCGCTCCCCATGGTGAATGATTGGGTTGGATGAAACCCTTGTCTAATAACTCCTGGAGTTGGCAAGAGAGTTCTTGCATCTCTGATGGGGCCAATCAATAAGGAGCCTTAGCCACAGGCACCACGTCAGGCACCAAATCAATTCGAAAGTCCACCTGTCTTGGAGGTGGCAATCCTGCCAAATCCTCCGGAAACACCTCTAGAAAGTCCCGCACAACGGGTATGTCTTCGATCTTCCTTTCTGCCACTTTCATGCCCATTATGAATTCTTTATTCATTTCATGCTTCTCTCCATGTAGTTCAAGTGTCCCGCCACTTGGTAAAGGAATGCGCACAATCTTTTCACTGCAAACGATTTCAGCTCTGTTCTTAGTTAAAAAAATCCATACACACCACTACGTCAAAACTCCCAAGCCCAAAAGGTATAAGATCTATTATAAAAGGATGATCATCTAATATTAAGGTACAGTCCCAAATTATATCTCTAGTCTCTACTAGACTACCGTTAGCCAATTCAACTACATAACTTGATTCCACACAACTGGGGTCGAATCCATTAATTTCACAAATTCGGATGATACAAAACTATTCTCTGCACCCATATCAAATAAAACTGTAGCATAATGATCGTTTAAAGTAAACGTACCCGTCACCACTTACGGTTCTTGCCTAGCGTCATTGGCACCGATTATAAATACCCTTCCACGAGCAGGGTTACCATTGGTGCCTTGTCTAGGGTTCATGTCGATTGCCAGGACTTGATTCTGATTGTTATTCCTTGCATCCTGATTGCCTACTAGTCCTGGAGCTCTGTTTAATTTGGGGCAAGTATTGTGGTAATGCTCTAAACTTCCACACACATAACATCCACGTTGTGCCCCTGCTGGCCTAACCATATTGACTGGCATTGCTGGATTCACAACCACCTTGTAACTCTTAGCTATATGCCCGGTTTGTTTGTAGATGTAGCACACAGGACATGGCGCCGTAACTAGGTGATGCAGATTGCACTTTATACACTTCGGATAAGCACCAGCATAATCCTTCCTTGCTGGCACAACAGCAACGTATCCCTTCACTACCTTTATTTTCTTATCCACCTTACTACTTGCTGATTTGCTTGACTCCCCAACATCCTTTCGTTTTTCACCAGTCTTTCCCGAAACCCCAGTCCGCACCATTTCATCAGTTAAGGTGCCTACCTTCAAGATCGCACTCTGAATAGTTAGAGGTGCTACAGCAGTCACCATACCATGGATTTGTGATACCAAACCCTAGATGTAACGCTCAATCCTCTTTGATTCAGGTGTAACTAGGTGTGGCACTAGCTTTGCCAATTCATGAAATCGATCGATATAAGCGGCATGACCCGACCCTACCATGGAATCATTCCAGAACTCATGTTTTGATTTTTCATTTCGTTCATAGGACAGTCTCTTCAGTTCCCAAAGCTTTAAATTCAGCCCAAGTCATGGCCATTTCTGCCTCCCTACCTCGAGCTTGAACTTGGGTGTTCCACCATGTTAACGCCTTTCCCATTAGTGAGACAGTAGCATACTTACCTTTTGATTCTCAACACAGTTGCTGATATCCATCATAG
Organism: Flaveria sonorensis; assembly: GCA_025506505.1. Taxonomy (NCBI): domain Eukaryota; kingdom Viridiplantae; phylum Streptophyta; class Magnoliopsida; order Asterales; family Asteraceae; genus Flaveria; species Flaveria sonorensis. The sequence continues at coordinate 45,830,618 of CM046434.1, forward strand.
TTTCCATCTTCTCAATCCAACGGGTCAAAGCGATGGCTCCACCCTTTCCGTCAAACTCCTTTGGTTTACAAGTCATGAACTCCTTGTAAGTACAACCAACCCTACCCCCTGTACCATTTCTCACAGCATGTTCATTTCCACCCTCTCCAGTTCCCACCAATACCTTGCCGTCAATCGCTCCTTCTTCACCTCCATGGTTACCATTGTCCCTTTCATTCCTGTTTCCTCTGCTCATACTGCCTCCATTGTTCAAAATATTGTTACTCACTAGCATAACAATAGTAGGGATTAGCTCAGCTAGCTGTTGAGCAATGATAGCAGCGATATCCGGGTTACCAGCTTCATTATTCCTATTGTTTTTTCCACCTTGACCTCTTCCACCTATGGCTCCACCATGTCCACCAGAACTTCTCCCACGTCCTCGTCCCCTAGGGACTTCGCCTCCACTAGCCGAGCTGCAAGTAACCCTTCTTGGCGGCATGTTCTAACTATGACACAGTCCGTAAATAATTATAATCATTAGTCACATTAGTATTAAGACATACACATGCATAATGCACACATAATACTTAGGTTATAGTCTAGGTCAAATAATCCACCTAATTCTCTATAACCAATGGCTTTGATACCAATCTGTCACACCCTCGCTAGAAGCGGAAACACGATGATGCGATGAACAGGATCGTCATAACACATTGGGGGTCTAAGAGAATCACTAAAGGTATTCTCCGCACATGACACATAGGAACATGTGTCAAGTATAGTCAATTCCATAACGTCATACCATAAATGCATAAATTAATATTCCAAAGTTCCATTTAGGAACAAAGAAGCACAAGTACCAAAACAATCCGAAGTACAATTCTAACAATTACAATTCAACAAAACAAACCAGTCCAAAAGTCCCATGAAATGTGTATTGCTCCCTAAAGGAGTGGTCTTGTCTAAAGTCCACAACCAAGGACCTAGGCCTCGTCACCTAAAAAGACATGCTCTAAAAAGTCAACATACGTTGGTGAGTTCATAGGTTTAAAAGTACAAATAGTTTGCCATGTATAACATGTACAAAAAATTGTATGTGAGTAAGAGTACATAGCAGTCAATATATCAACACAAGTTCAAGATCAGTCCAAGTCCAGTTACCCGGATTATATTCACCCAAGGGCACGCACAGGTCAAGTTAGTCTCAACTAGCATACCGACGACAGGGGTGGGGGTGTCAACCCGTTACTACTAATAATACCTCTCTATGATAGTCAAGCACAAGAACAAGCCCAAGAACAAGCACAAGTACACACTCATGAATGAACATCTAGACTCAAACCTTAAGCCAAACCACATACAATGTTCCAAAATAATTTTAAAGACACGGCATAGTTCAAAACCATGAGCATGCTTTTCTCCCAAGTAAATATATTAAAAGGGTCTGTGAAACTCACCTCGAAATAGCAAAGTCCCAAAGTTCACGGTAAGAATGTCAAATCACTATAGAACAAAAAACACCAAACAGATTACTAAAGGCCAAGTTGACCTAGTCGGGTGTAGTCCTCAAAGTCCAGTCCTTAATGTTCATTCCGATTATTATTTTTAGTAAAACTCCATTTTTATGTCCATTGTAATATTAGCGTCCCAAGTCCCGCCTCATATTTTATTCCAATAATTATGTATTAGATCGTTAACGTCCCTTGATGAACCTTTACCAAACCATTATTAATAAGTTGTAAAATTTTATTATTTAAAACTTTATACACCTTATATTACTTGTTCAACCCACTCATTGTTTTTATTTAATAATATACCAGCAAATTCTTATCACTTAAACTTGTAAAATAAACTCAGCTTGAATAGCTGATCGCGCACTAGTATTGCATAGACTATTTCAAGGTCGAAACAATAACAAAACATCACATAATAGATATCAAATGAAAGCTAAGACACCAAACTAACTTCCAGAAGAAGAATCAAATCAAACGGGTCCCGAGTAAAAAAGATATGACGTGATGAACACAGCCTAACATTCTGCTCGGATTTGACAGATTTAACCTTGAACTTGGTTACTGACTTTGAGGGACCAAACGATATCGAAAAGGTACGAGACTACTTGAGTTAGATGGAGGACTCATTGAACTTAACTTTAGACGTAAAGTTTGACTAAATTGGAATTTTTATGACCACAATACGACCTGCACAAGACGACCCATTTTTCTGACAGTAAACTGTCCAAATTCGAAGCATTGTCTATTGGATTCAAAAACTTGGTTTTCGACCTTTATTGACCCAATTCCTGTAAGAACGTTTAATATAAGACCCCAATGACTAAAACAAAGATTTAGATCAAGGTTAACACAATATTACTGTCCCAACTCAGATTCATCCACTTTTACTTTCCCGGTTCCAATTTTTATACGATTATCAATTAGATCAACTATTCCATCACCCCAATCGATCCCATAACAATAAATTAATGATTTTAATAATTAATTAGGATCCAAAAACGTCCATTATGTCCAGATTTCAAGAGGTAACTATCCCAAATCAAAAGATCAATGAACAATAAAGAATAAATGCACTAGGGTTTTACCGATTTGCAAATCCGACACTTGAACGCCCAGATCTTACAAGAGTTATCACCCCAACAATGAAAAAGAAGAAGAACAAGTAAAGAATTTAGTATAGGATGATGAATGTCATCAAATACAATGATAAAATCAAGATAATATCGATTTTTCTTACCGGAGAATGAAGGGATGAACGATTCGAATCAAAATTTGATCTTGAATGAAACAAAATACCAAAAATTGATGGTTGTTGAATGTGGATGATGATTTTCGATGGATCAAGGTGAAGAACAAGGAGAATGGTTGTGGTGGCTAGGGTTTCCAAGGAGAGAGCTTTTTGGTGAAATAGGATTGCAATACTAAAGAGAACAAGGGGGAAAGGCCCCTTGTTGATTCTCGGCGGATCAAGGGAGGGGCAAGCGCCTTCAGGCCATTGGCCCGTCATGTCTAGTCTTCCTTGTCTCGAATCACGTGTCGATCAATTCCTACGTTTTTAAATTCTACGCGCTAAAACAGTTGCCCTAGAAATCGGATAATTTATATTTTTTAACTAATGAATGTTTTATTTACTAGACTTTAGGTAAAGCCCATGATAATCAAAGGATCGTTGCAGGAATTATCAATTTGATTTTAATAAGTATTGATCACGGAATTATCAATACCTGCTGTTTAATGAATTGTTTATCAAAAGTTGAAATCAGTGAACAAAGAATAACAACTAGAAAAACTAAACGTAATAACACAATACAAAGATTGTTTTCAATTGCTCTTAATTCACAATCAATCGATTACAATTGATTACTTATCTTATGCTTGATTTGCTCTTGTTGATGTTGTTTCAATGTTCATCGATCAATATATACACCTAATTGAGTATAGATATCTTCATATTTTGTTCCTATTTTCTAGCTAATATATCACTATTCTGTTTTGATATTCTGTTTCTATATGTATGAATCCTTGCCTTGATTATCGGCAAAAGAGTTCACTATTTACATAGGAAATTGTAAATTACATAAAGAATGTTGTTGATGTGATGTGGAATATTCTATTGACTTAATTATCCTTCGCCGTCATTGATTTGATGATATTGCTCAGACATGTTGACTTGTTCACTTTTTCTTACGTACTTGATGATTTGAAACAATACAATTTTGTTAATCTTCCATAGAAATTGGTCTTCCGTAGGAAGTTCTTCTTCCGCAGCGATTAGTCTTTCGCAGCAACACTTTGTTTTCAGCATATGTTCTTCAATGGTTGTGCTTCCGTAGGAGTTCTTGTACTTGTTCTTCGACAGCAAGCTCTCCTTCAGCAGCTCCACTTGATCTTTGGTCTTGTTCAGCAGTTGTTGTTCTTCCGTAGGAGATCTACGGAAGCACAAACTTCAGTTATGCTCCGGAGAATATCTACGAAGAACATTTATTCATCCGTAGGTTGTTCTAACACTTAGTCAATTTTTCCAAATTGTCCAAGTTTGATGTTTCCTATAATAACATAAACTAACACACATAATAATATGATTGACCATATAATTCATGCATTACATTATAATATCAAAAGAGAATTACAATGATTAATTACAAGAGTTGACAAGTCAACTAAACCTATACATTTGATCTAGTCCTGACAATACTCCCCCTATAGGTTAGCCTCTTGTAATCATCTGTTCCAGTCTCTCAATTCTTGAACTCTTGTCAAAATTTTGGTATTGAAGTATCCCACAGTATTCTTTTGATCTTCATATAGATACTTTATCTTCATCCTCTCCATTCTCTTTAATATTTTGTATTTCAAGCTCAGGATGTCCTCTTCAGTGGTTAATGTTGCAACAACACTATTATTAGACACCACTTCTAACTCATCCTGTTTTGAAATTCTCAGTTCTATTATTAGCTGTATCTCTGCTCCCATCAGCTACCCAGCTTCAAACTTCCTTCTCTTGTGGGCCTTGGCATGGAGCTTGTCAATAACTTGAATGATGTGTACATACAAGCACAAGTCATTTGAGCAGTTTGATCATTGAGCTTGGGAAAATACTTGTCATGTAGATATGAGGTATAGCTCGGATAAAGCAGCTTGATCTCCATTGGGTCAAATAGCCTTATGCTAGGACCTTTCTTCAGCTGATCATTTCTATGCAACACCAGCTATTTCGACCTTTCTACATATCCCCATTCTGTGATAGGGCAAGAGTACTGATTTCCCTCAATAACTTTGATTGATGCTTCAGATCTGTCCTCATATCCAATTCTTTATAAAAATTCATCCTTTAAAGCTTGAGAAGAACTGACATGAGACCTTTTGTGTTTTTAACTTCCTTTTGATGTGTTATGTATCTTCTCTCTTGGCTTCTTTAAGTACATCTCCCTTGAACTTATGACTCAACTTAGCCACCATTCCAAAGAAGTCTCTTCCCCGTGGACTGATTGGGAGTTTGTGATGGGAATCTTTTGCAAAGTAGTAAGGTCTGCATCTGGAAGAGTAAGGAGTGTTTCCACCCTTAGAAAGTATTGAATCATTCCAGATGTTCTCTTCAGCATAGCACAATCCATTCTGAATCATATTTCCATGCTATGATTTTATTTTCTTCAGCTGTTCTTGGAGTGGTCATTTGATCAAGAGTTGTATCAATGTAGTCTTTTCTTCTGTTATCTCCCTCACAGCAGTTCCAAGGAGCCATACTTTGCTGGGAATGATATCTTTTGGTTCTTTGATCAGGCTTTCTCTTCCCTTATACATATCTTTGCTTTTAACTACAGTTGGTTTAGCAGGAGTTTGTTTTGCTTGATTGTAGGCAGGGTTGGGAGCTTGGTCCTGAATTTCACTCCTGTTTCTAGCTCCACCTTCATCACATGCTCCATCATAGCTCTGAGCTCACCAATTGTTCTCCCTTAAAGCTAATATGCTCATAGTTTTGACTTTGTAACCAGCAAGTCATGTTGTACCTTGTCAGCTTCTTTGAGTCACAATGGCCTAAGTCTTTTCTTATTTGCTCCATGGCCTTGAACTTTGAAAAAGTTTCATAATTGCAAATTGGGAGCATCAGTCTTGCAACATCAAATTATTTCAAAACTTAAACCATTTCAGGCGTATTCATTTTCTCTACCAAGTCATAGGGGAAGCCATTATTGATTAGGTCCATGAACATGGCAGATTGAGCTCTTTCTTCAAGTATGTCTTCTATTGATAGCATGCCAGATTCTTCTTCAGTTAGCTGCTTCAACTCATCATCACTTTCTTCTTTGATGATGTCAATTTGTTGATAAGTAGCAGGTTCAGCTGATGGAGTGTGAGTTGGGGAGACCCTTTTTTATTTCTTTTGTTGATCTTTAGATTCAATAACTTCATCTTAAGTTTTGCCCAGATATTTTCTTTTCCTGTTGTAAAAGATTGTGGGTTCCTTTTCCTTTATTTTTGAACTCACATCATCTTCTTTCTTTTTGCTCACTTCTTGTTCAGACAACCTTTCTTTAACTTCTCAATCTCATCATCTTTTGCTTTTAGTTGTTCTGATTGTTTAGAGATTAGCTCATTCATTGCATCAGTCACCTTGTTATCAGTCTTAATATCTTCTCTAAGCCTTTTGATTCGTCCTTCCAGTTGAGTGATTGTAGCATCTTTCTCAGCTATCAGTCTGTCTTTCTCTATCAACCCTTCTTCATTTTCCTCAACTTTTCTAACTTCCTGTTGCTTTTAATGATCAAACTGTTGTATTTTGCTACCAGGTATCTCTTACTCACATCAATCTCTTCTTCATTCAAGTAATCCTCATTGTAAGCAATGATGTCAACATAACTACCCTCTTCTTCTTCAACTTCTTCATCTTTCTCCCTTTTAACTTCCAGACATATCTCCTTAGTATCACCATCATTAACAGCTTCATATTCATCCTCATCAAAGTTGAGTTTTTCAGTAGATGTTGGGCTATCAATGGGTTCAGTAGGTATGGGTAAGGTGGTTAGTTTAGTTTGAAGTAGAGGTGTAGGTGTTTGAGTGAGAAGTGGTGAAATGGGTTCTGTTGCACCAGAGTGAAGTGATGATTGAGATCGGATGGGTGAGATAGGTTGGGTATGCTCACTAGAAGATGATTTTGATAATTCTATCACAGTGGCTGGTGATGGAAAGCATGGTTCATGTTAAGATAATGGTTGTGGTGGTGATTGTTGTGGTGATGGTTGATGGATTTGATCAAGTGACACTACTTCAGTTGAAGCAGAGTTTATTGATGTTTAAGAAAGTGCAGGTGATAAGGGTTGGGTGTGTTCATTTGGTGGTGAAGGAGGATTGGGTTCATGATGTGGTGGTTCAGGTGATTCGGTTGAAGGTGTTTGTTGTTATGGTTGTTCAGGGAATATGAGTTCCTGAGGTATGTCAGCAGTCTCATCCATCACATGTGGGAACATCTCTACCTCTTCTCCTTGATACCGCCCAGTCAATTTGTTGAGTAGAGATCTTCCTAGGTGAGTTTGCACAAACACATCACCCTCTCTTTTAATATTGGGCATACATTCGTTTATGATCAGCTGGATAAACCTTTGGAACATGTACATCTTGTTGTCTTTCTACATTCTTATATGGTCACCCTGGCAACTAAGAATGTACTTGAGTAGTTGTACT